>JALIRH010000028.1:0-540000 GCA_023055505.1 Callipepla californica brunnescens | reverse complement strand
TGTCTCAGGAGTCTCCCAAATGGGGATCGACCACCAAAAGATTTAGGCTCGGGCGCCTAAATCGTGGAGCTGTGGTGCTCCTGCGTGGGAGCGCGGGTTGGGTAGCTGCACTATTCGTGTGAGAATTGCTCGGGACTGCCACCAGAGCCTGGCACAGCTCGTGGTGCCAGATGACATCTGTCAGTTCATATCCCGCTTCTCTGCTCCGGGATAAAGCTGGGGCTCCACTCCTGCACGGCGTGGTCTGAGCTGAGCTGCACGGCCCATCCCGGGGGCATCGGGAGCAGAAGGAGCTCTGAAGCCCCACTCTGGGGGAGGCAGGCCGCCGGACAGCTTTCTTTCCATGTCCTTTATTCGTGAGAGCTGGCATTTATAATGAAAAGCAAATAAAGCCCAGGAAGAAGGTGAGCGCGTGTTCGCAGCCTGGCTAATGTCAGATGTTGCAAGGGGGAGAGTGATTTGGTTTTAATAAGAACTATCAGGACCAGCTCAGAATCGCTGTACCACAATGTGCATGTAAATCCAGAGGAGGAAAAGACCCCTGGCTGTGAGCCGTGTCTTTTATGAGGAACCAAGCAACATCTGGCTTGCTGTGAGTCTTGTTCTTACCTACGTGTTAGCTAGTGGCACCAAGTGTTTATTTGTTGCACAACAGAGGCGCTTTTATTATTGTCTCCTAGCTACAAGATGTCTTCAGTCTCTCAAGTGTAGCACTGTTCTCTCGGTCCCGGTGCAGCCCCGCAGCTCCCTGCTTTCCCCCCCGGGGCTGTGGGGTGGGCTCCTTGCTCCAGACCCGGCCAGCTCAGGGTCAGCTCCACCGCCCCACTGCTCAGCCCGGGCTGGAGGCAGAGCAGAGCTGTGCGGTGTACAGAGATGTAAATGAGCTTCGGGTCTGCTCCCACGAGGTTAAATCAGCCGAACGAGTGCCCGTGCACACAAAGTGAGCCACTGCCCATCGACTGAATCTCAGCGACCCTCGCTCTCCTCAGCCGAATTTGAGTACCTCTTCATACTGTGCTTGGAGCAGCTGCTAACGGCTCTCGGCATTGTTCTGCTCAGAGTTGGTGGTTGTCTCCCACTTGGTGAGCACACCTCTGCATTGGTGGGCAGACTTTGAAGCCACCCTCTTTAATTGTAATTCAACTACTTGTGATATTTTGGTACCAATTAATATTGATTTTACAATTGGTTTACAGAGATGTTGTTTTATTACTAATATATTTAATGTGCAAATCAATAAGAACACTTGTTTGGCTCTCTCCCTAGAAGGTAATAAAATCAAATATCTCAAGAGTAAAATGCTATCTGATCCATAAATGGCAGCAGCAGATGCTTAATGTAATAGTTAAAGACTATGCAGCATTCTTGGCACCTTCCACGCATTTTCCACACGCACTGTACTAAAGTGACACTCAATAACTTGCTAGTTACAAAAAGTTTGGTAAATTTGTTGGCACCACATCAGCCCAAATGAAGGCTTCGGTGCCAAGGAGAGGTGCCCCATGGGCACACGGGATATTCCCAGCTGCTCCTGGTGGCAGCGTGGGCTGCAGAGCCCCTTCTGGGTTTCCCAGATGTGCATCCATGGCAGAGGACAGCAGCACGTCGATGCCTCTCCTGTTTCCTGGATCCCAGGTGGCAGTGAGCAGCTTTTTGGGAGAAGCACCTGAAAGGAGGAGACTGAGGACAGGATTTCTGCAGGCTGACAGCTGTCCAACACTGCTGAGCTCTGTGGGTGCTTCTGGGAGGTATTTGCAGAAAAAAAAATAGACAACGCTGCTATTCCATCACAGGTCTCCTCCAACACTGCTTTTCCTTTGGATTTTGCTGCTGTGGGGCTTGTTAGAAAACAGAACTGGGGGCTGTGAGGTCGGGGGGGGGGAGAGCATGCAGCATGGGTGGGGACATGCAAGGCTGGGAAGAATGAACTGAGGTCAAACTGATGTTAGAGAGCCTGGCGAGCTGCAGGACAGAGCAGGGGAGCAGCAGATCCTTGCACGTTCCACCTCTGATTCCCGCAGAACTGACTCCGTGTGGGGCACCCCGTGCTGCCAGCAGTGCCGCACGTGGCGGAGCAGCTCCTCGGGGCCGCTGTGTGTGACGTGTACTAACTGCAGCCTCTGAGCTCCGAGAGGGGATTTACCTTTGGCTACTGAAGATGATTTATGGGTGAGCAAATAATGAACTTGGCAAACAGTGCATAATAAAGAGAAAAATCTTACACTTTTAATTAGCCAAAAATAAATGACTGAGCGTGGGATTGAATCCATTGTCTTTGCATCTCAAGTTCTTCATCTTCCTTGGCTAGTTGTGCTCTAATAGGCATATTGCAGAAGTTTTTATTTTCTTTCAAAATGAGTAGAGAGTTTTGAAATTCCGTTTCTGAAAAGGACACCAAGGGGCCTGGGGTCAGCTCTGGCATTTTTGTGCTTTACGCTCAGATTTGCCACCTCTTGCCAAATGCTTCAGGCTTGACATAGCAGCTTTTCCAGCAGAAGAGCATTCCATGCATTTTCCCACCAGCTGCAGGTTGTGTCTGAGCTGCCACGCTCCCACCTCCTCCACGAGACAGCAAACATCAGCAGAAGGAGGCAGGAATCCCCCCAGGCTCACACAAGGGCTCCCCGGGGGCTTGTTGGCCAGCGGATAACGGGCTCTGCAGACATTATTCCCCACAATTGACCCAAGGACACTGCTGTTCTTCGAGTGACCCCACGTGCCCGCTCCTCTCTGCTGAAGTGCCCTCTGGAGAGGCTGTGGGGGATTTTTGGCCGGGGCCGTGCAGGCAGCCACACACTGCCTGGGATGGGACCGTGGTGTCCCTGAGCTCTGCCCACAGCTGTGTGCTGGGGATGGGGGCACCGAGGGCACTTCCAGCAGCACCAGAACACCCGAGCAAAGCATCTCTCCTCCTGCTTCAATGGCTCCAAGAGGAGTGGGCTAGATATTGCTGCTCTAGGAATTATTTTTCTTCTCAATAAAAGACCCAAGTTAAATGAATGTGAAGCAGCACCCTCCCAAACGCCAGCTGCTGGCAGCCCGGCTCTCTGCTCTCCCTCTATCACAGACAGGTGAAATGGGATGGCTGCCTTTGTGGGGAAGTTGTACAGTATAAAATGCTTCATTTCTTCATAGAAGTGGAAATGTGAGTGGTTTCAAACCCAGCAGAGGGCTCTGCCTGTGACCCCGGGGTCCCCCCAGCAATGGGCTGAGGGGGGACACACCTGGGGGTGCGTGGTGGCAAGGTGCGCAGTGCAGTGCTCCCTGCTCTGTGCTGCCGGTGCACACGTGGCAGTGAGCAGTGCTGCATGGCACAGCCAGGCACCTGCACCCCTGCAGAGAGGCACCCGCAGCTGCTGCTTCTGCAGGGACACTGCTGCTGGGCACAGGGCGCTCCAGTCGGCCCAGCACCTGCTGGCCTCGGGATCTGAGGGGCAGGAGGACGCTACAGAGATGTTGCTGGGTCTGACTGCTCTGAGCCCTGTCCTGTTGCAGCACCGCGGGTGTGGCCGTGCCTGGATCCCCCATCTGGAATATGCAAGATGGAGACAATGGAGCAAAGTGTAACCACTGTTTACTGAAAAAAAATTGTCAAGGATTTATTTATTGGAAGTGACTGAGGAATATGAATTCTACACTCCATTTAAAATGCTTTTTATTTCTCCCAGCCTTGGGGCTCTGAGTACATCTAATTTCACCCATAGCTATAATTCTCCACCAAACAGTTCCTGCTTCTCCTCTGGGCTCCCGAGGAGTCATTTTGGTTTATGTCCTCTCCCGGTGCAGCTCGTGCAGTGGCTGGAGACAGTTACACACCGGTGAACTTTTGGAGCCCTCCCTCCCCGCTGAGTGCACACTCACACGCAGCAGCCAGCGGTGTGCTCTGCAAGCAGCTTGACACCACACTATATATTTATTTAAAAAAATAAAACACTAAATGTCTTCATCATGTAGGGGTTTCTCCTGAGGAGCCGTGTATTTCACTTTAGACACTTTGATTGTCCCTACCTTGCAGCTAACAAACTATTAGTTTTGTTAGTATATTTATTCCACTAAAATTGGAGCCTGTGATTACAAATCCAATACTGTGATTGAGGCAGGATTTGAAAATAAATCTGTGCGGGGCTCATCTGGCGTTTTGGTGCAGCGGAGGCTGCGGAGCACTGCTGCAGTGCCCGGCTCCCAGCCCCGAGCTGCACCGTGCAGGGACCTCACGGCCCGAACACTGCGGCCATCAGCCGTGGGCTGCTTGGTGCTGGAGCCACGCGAGCCATCGCCAGCACAGCGCTGGCATTTGAGAACTGTGTGCGGGTGTTTCTGCTCAGTTCTGGGCAGCCCAGCAGTGCTGCTGCCACGCAGTAAGGCTGGAGCCCCGTGCCTGGTAGTGCAGTGCTCCCTGTCCTGCAGGAGCGGGGGCTGCGGGGCTCCCTGGGCTGAGCACTGCTGTGATGAGCTGCACGAGAGCTGTGCTCAGAGCCACCGTACTGCACCCCGCTCCTCCGGGCCATGCACCGGGGACGTGTGCCAGCACTGTGTACACATGAAAAGGGACTGTCAGGGAAGATTAAAACCCCAGACGGTCTTTATCGTAAGATTATTTTTTCCATTTATTTATCCTTTTTTTTTTTCCTTTTAGCAAGAGCAGTCAGGTTTTGATATGATTAGAATTGCAAATCTTGCATGTTAAAAGGGAAGCACTGGAGTAAAAGGATGCTGCCTGTGTAATGAGACACATTTTAAATCCAGGCTAGGTAAATTTTGTGTTGAGCATAAAGGGTATGAAATAAACTAGCAGTAAGCTCAGCAAATGCCCCAAGGCGCGTCCCCATTAGTATTCCCATTTGTGAGCTCACTTCATAAGACTAATGGAGTTGCTACCTGGGGACATTAATTGTGCATGACACCATTGCCGAGCCTTTGTGCACTCTTACTAATATCACAGTGCCTCCTTGACAAAACGCCTGCAAAGATTACAAACATACCTAAAATAACTGCCACATTCACACTCATATTTGACAGGGATCTTCAAGTTCAGTTACAATAGAATTACCATCATTTCTTACACCTCTGGCTTTTTATTACATTAAACAATGGTTGATATTGCTTCCTTAAACCAGTGTCACATTGTGTAAAATCTATCTATCTGGGGCTTTTCTATTAAGCCTCCCATTCATCAGGGGAAGGTATCGCTTCCATATTTGACTCTTACTACAAATATTATATATTATATACTTAAGCACACACACGCACGTACGCATGCACCCTCCCTCCATTTTAAAGGCACAGCCATAATTTTCTTCTTGCAATTAATACCGAGAGGATCCGCACAGTGGAAGGTGCTTGCAGGTCTTCCAGCATTAATTATAACAAGATCTGCTGGGAAAAGTCTTCCTGCATCTGTCCTCCCTCTTTTGGATGGGAGTGCCCAGGATTAAGGTGACAGATGAGTGGATCTGTTAAATGCACAGCCACCAGAGCGACGCCGTGTTTGGTGAAATGGGTGAATCGGGCTCTGGCAGTGGGCTCTGTGTGTGCACTGGGTGTGCCACGTTTGCTGCATGTGTCATGTCGGTGCTGATGCTCTCCGTCCCAGACACTGGTTGCAGGACTTGGGCTCTGGCAGATCTGTTTCCAAGGGAGAGATGTCTCTGGGAGATTTCAGCCTTGGAGGCAGTGTAAGGACACAGTGTGACTCCAAAATCACAGAACCTCTCTGGGGATCCAGTGCTCATCTCCTTGGGGAGCAGAATTTGTCCATGAGTGACCATATATATATGTTTCTATCATTTTAGGAATTGAGTGTTCAGCTTTGTTCCTGGCACCGTCAGTGTGCCACCAGCACTTGGTTCAGCTGCTTCCCCTCTTCACTGAGCTCCCCTGATGTCTCCTTGTGGGGAAGAACTGTGGTGGGCTGCAGGTAAGGAGAGGTGACTGATGAAAAATCGGTCATGTCTGTCTTTGCTGGCGGGCAGTGTGGACATGAGGCCGTGGTGATGTCCTTCGCTGTCCCAGGACCTCCCAAGTTCACCAAGCAGTGACACTGAGTGCCCAAGCAGAGCCTGGTTCATCTTCAAAGGACAACAGGGCAGTTAATCAAGGGATTGTCCTCTTTGGTAATCAGAGCTTAATCCCCAACACAAGAGGCCAAGTCAGGCTGTGCACAGTGCAGGAGCTCCATCAGCAGCACCCCCACCCTGCCGGGCTGAGCTCTGCCAGGGCTGCCCCTCCTCACACTGCCCAGCGTGAGAGACGATCCGGAGGGGATGTCAGACAGGAGGGGCTGGGGGGTGCAGGGATCACCCACCTCTGGATTGGACAGTTATGGGAAGCGTTGGAGGAGTGAGAGTGATCCGAAGGACAAACAGAGGGTGTGTAAGGATGGGCTGCCCCTCGGAGCTGGCGTGCTGCGTGTTCCTGCTGTCTCATTGACTTCTTGCCAAAAAGGCCAAAACGTCGGAGTTTTCTCAGGAATTCTAAAGTTGGAACTTGAAAGTACATGGAGCAGTTGGTTTAATAGACCTTCACGTCAGCGTATTCCCAGTTCCACACAGCTCCCCAGTGACACGGGACCTTTTGTCAAGCACATATGAAATTAAGTGAAATAAAAATCATATTAAAAATTATTACCATCTAACAGCCATTAGTCTGCACATTGCTGTCACGTCTTGATGGATTTCTCACTTAGTTCAATGAATGTTCTAACGACAGTGATAAAATCACTCAGAAAAAATATAATAAACTGTTAACCCTTTCTGCCGCCTCTTGTTTTTCAAAACCCTTTAAGAGTTGCTGTGCACTAAGCTGCTCCCAGGTGAGCGGGTGCTGGGGAGGGCACTGCCGTGTGGGTGCCCAAGGGCTGGTGGTGCCACCACTGTCCCCAGCTGGGACATGGTGCTGGGACACCACTCTCCCTGTGTGCCATGAGGACTCAGACAGCATCTGCAGTGGCCTCTGCTGGGCAGTGGTCGGGAGCATGTGAAGGAGATGTGGCTGTGAAAGGCCTGACCAAGGAGAGAGGATGCTCCCAGGGCCAGGGCTGGGGGCACCTCAGGGGCAGTGCAATGGGTCTGGGGACAGTGGGTGTGTGCAGCACACGTGGGCTGGAGCTGGGAGCGGGTGTGGAAGCACAGCATGGCTCATGGAGAGGGGCACAGAGCTGCTTCCAGGCAGACACCCTGCTCCTGTTAGCCACAAGCATCCCTCTGTGCCACATGGGTTGTGTTATGTGCTGCTGCAGCTCTCAGGGTAACAGCAACAGCAGCAGCCAGCATCGTGGGTTTGTTACATCCTGCAAACCTAATGCATGATCCCTTCTTCATGATAAAGCTGGCAGGGAAGTAAATGAGACTGCAGGAGTAGATGGTGCATTGTGATGCACTCAGCTGCCGCTGTTCCTGAGCTGTGCTGGGCCTCCTGTGTTCCAGGGCTGCAGGCACTCATCGGGGTGGGCGGCAGTGCAGGCGGATCCTGCACATGTGCTCCTCTCATGGTGAGGGACCACAGCTCCTGAGCTTACCTCGAGCCCTGGGCCCCGGGCTCAGCACCGCTCCGGAGTCACACAGGACGCGTCCGCCCAACGCCGACAGCACTTCTGATCGCAGGAGCAGCGAGGGGAGCAGACGAGGTTTTGTGAAAGCTGTCACTCAGTGAATTGTTCCGTGAGACACCTGACTGCAGCATTAGAAAGACAGATTGATGCTCCCAGGAAGATCAATGTGCTCTCCGGCTCTCCTGACGCGCACAGCTCCCTCCATGCAGGTGACACCTGGGGCTGCGCTCGTGGCTGGGGCTGCTGTGCTGCAGCACTGGGGCTGCGGGTGGGGGCAGCCCGGGGGAGAGCTGCAGGAATTAGCAGCAATCAGAGGCAACCAGAGACAGAGACAAACGAGCTCTGGGCAAACGATGTTAGGGAAGCAGCAGGCGCGGGGCAGGTGAGGAGGCAGCCTGCTAACAGCAATGGGCACCACGCAGCCTGGAGCACTGCACAGCGCTGCAAACCATGCAGAGAGCTCACTGGGTGCTGCACAAACCATGCAGAGAGCTCACTGGGTGCTGCACAAACCATGCAGAGAGCTCACTGTGTGCTGCACAAACCATGCAGAGCACTGGGTGCTGCACAAACCAGGCAGAGCACTGGGTGCTGCACAAACCAGGCAGAGCACTGGGTGCTGGATGGAAGGCGGGCTGCTCCAGGGTGGACCTGGGGTGTGGGGAAGGCTGGAAGCCACTGCTGCACGGCAGCAGTGAGCAGCTCCCACCCCACAGCATCAATACCCACCCACGTGCGAGCTGCCCCACGCCAGGGGGGCTGTAGGCGGTGGCACTGTGGGGTCAGTGCTGCGGTGGAGCGTGGTCATGGTGCCGGGAGGGGCCCGGTGCCGGAAGAGCCAGGTGTTAAATGGGAAATCCAATTGTTCCTCCTTTGTTTTCCTCCTTCCATGCCGAGAGTGAATTAAGTCAAAGCCAATTCTGAGGAGCAGCGGATCTCCCCCACCATCCATCACCGACGGGAGCACGGCCGGGCAGATCTACAAGCCTCTGAAGGCCTGCGCCGAGATGTTGTCCCAAATCTCATCTCCATGGCTCATGGTGATTGATCTCAGCTATTCAGATCTGTGGAGCTCAATGATTTCTCTCTCCTCACCTCTACCTGCTTCCTGGCTCTGTTCTATAAGGAAAAGATTCTTGTAGGATGGTTTTGTTTTGAAAATAAACTTAATCAGATCTAAAATGATGAGACTGAATCCGTCTGCTGGCTGTAGCTCAGATGCCAAAGCTGCCCCGTGATTACCCCGCACTCCAGAGAAGTGCTTTATGTGCTCACGTTACATTCTGGCAGGAGATGCGGAGTGACTCTGGGCTCTGGATTTCTGGGACAGAAGTACTTCTGTGCCAGCAGGCACGGTGCTGCTGAGGGCAGCACCCCACGGCCTCCCCTTTGTACAGGCAAGACGGACCACTTCTGCCCCCAGCTTTGGTGTGCTCAAAGCCTTCCGTGGGCAGATCTCTGCTCCAGGTAAGGAATTCCAGCCACACTGGTTTTCCATCTTGCACTGTTTGTTCTGAACCTGCTTTTCCTGCATCGCATCTGGATTTTCCAGAACATGGATCACATATCTATACCAAAGCCTTACACTGCTGCCAGATGCAGTGGCAGTTTCAAACCCTGGATCCTCCCCATGTTCTGCTGACTCAAGCAGCAATCCATGCATTGCATTTACATCTGATTTTTGCTGCGTCTTTACTGAATTCTACCTCATTATTTTCAGAATGCAGACAAACACATACAAATTACTTGGAATCCTACCTGTTTTAGGGATGCTAACAGACCTCTTTGCTCCTCTACCTGCAGGTGCTGCTTCCTGCCAAGGCCCCAGGGAGCACTGTGTGCTGGGCACTGACGCCGGGCGCTGCATCCCCACATCCCACCCTGCAGCACTCAGCCGGGGGTGGGCAGCGGGCGTGCTGCACATGCAGTGCTGCTGCAAATTGGCTCCACAGTTACTGCTGCCTGGCAGAGAGCTGTGTGCCTGCAGGTGCACCGCTGCGGATTTACAGGGGGTGAGTCCTCTGCACAGTGAAACGAAGAAGATCCCTATTTGGTATAAAAGGTTTCACAAGAGAGATTACAGTCAGGTGGTGAAATCCAAAGGATATGGAGCTACGATGGTGTATGCTCCCTAGATTTGGGCACTTGTTTCCAGCTGTTGTTTCTCTAGAAGCACAAGTTGGGTGTCTCGCTGTTGGTGAGCAGGGAGCCTGGGGCTGAGCCTTGCCCTCGAAGCGGGGCACATGGGAGAGTTTTGCACAGTACATAAATTAGGCTCCTGCATTTTAAATTACTGTTTAACATGCGTTGCAGAGCATGCGTGCTCCCACAGCAGAGCCCCATGGAGAGGAGCTGCGCAGCACTCGGTTCCCGCAGGTGTCCCCGTGGGGCTCCACATGTGCCGTGAGCGCTGCAATCGGCCCGGCCGGGAATGGCACACCCCGGGACACAGCCCCACAGCTCCACAGCAGCAAACCCTTCATGTCCAAGTCCCCACGCTGCACGTTGGGCCAAAAGCATCGCTCCCAGCACCGCTGTTGGTGACTCTCGGGGTCCAGCGCGTCCTCGCGTGGCAGCTGCAGCCCCAGGAGCCACGCGGGCACTGCGCTGCCAGGATTAATGGCGCAGCAGAAACCCCGTGGAAGAGCAGAAGCTGGAAAAATTAGCTATGCCCAAACTCTGCTAAATGACCTGGCAAACAGTTCCTTCCCCTCCCTGTTTGTGCCTGAATACATCTTATTTGTCAATGGAAAAGTTTCCTCCTAATGAATTTGCCACAAAAAGGAGAAAAATAACCGTGGCCTCAACTCTGAGAGAACAGCAAATCTGATCACGGCAATTAGGCAGGCACACAAGATGGAAAATCTGCAAGCTTCCCGGAGAGAAGGGGTTAAATTGCCATGGAAACAACCATGCATTATTTACATGGCCTAATGAATAAAACATTTAAGTAGTAGGCTAATAAATTTCAGAACACAAAGCAAAGTAAGCTATGATTTAAATATATGCCTCTGATGAATATAACTTGAGTTATAGAGCTGAAGCAGTGGGAGACCCAGCTCAGTTTTACACCCTCATCTCACTAACATGAAGGTATATCTTCTTTTTAATAAATGATTTTTCCAACGAGCACACAAATTGGCATGAAATTCTCTCCTGTCAGGCATCCCGAAGCCTTTTCTAATGGCTTTTCTTGCGCATTTCTGTTGAGGTAGGAATGCTTTTGTTTTTGTTGGTTTTTTTTCCCCTCCTGCACATTATGCCAGATTTCAGAGCAGGATAACATTAGCAATCAATTTGTTAAACTGTTAGCAGAACATATGTTGGAAGGTTTCAAACAGACCCAGACTGAAAGATGTGTTGTTTATTGTGTATTGTATATATGTCTGATCCATATGGCTCAGAGCGCAGCATCCCTTTGTTCCTGCCTGCTGTGGGGCGGTGCGCTGGGCAGGGGGCGGGCGGTGCTGGAGCCCAGCAGTGCTGTGCTGGCAGAGGGCACACGGGAACTGCTGGGGAGGTTCTGGGGTGCTGGGTGGGAGCCCCGTGTGTGGGGCAGGCAGCGGGCTGCTAGCAGTGGGGCTGAGCTGCCACTGGGGTGTACTCAGCGGTTCCGTGCAGGATTAGTGCTTTGGGAGAGCGGGGATGTGCCCCGGTGACCTGCAGGGGTACCTGCACCTCGGCCCTGGAGCATCTCGTTCTCACATCTCCCACTGCTTCAATGGTCACAAGGAGCAGGGACAGATGAGTGTTACAGGGAACTGAGCCTACATGAGGGGGCTCCACTGGATGGAGTGGGCTGATCTGTCCCACTCTGATGCTGGAGCAACCCGCTGACTGTCACAAGCTGGGCACGGCATCATGGAGCTCCGTGTCCCTGCAGCCCCTGCAGCCCCCGCCCCGGAGCACTGAGCATTAAGGTTTCTGCTCAGGAGTGAGGGGCTCAGCCCCAGCCCCCGGCAGGTGGGACGCCTTTATTACCTGTGCCATTCTCTTGCCATGGACAGGTTGAAATCTGCTGCTGCTATTTTAAGAAGGATGATATCTATCAATTCAGGTAGCAGATTGCTGGCCACGAAGATAGATGAAACAACAGCTGGTGCTGCTGAAAGAGATCAGGACAGTGAAATAGCTGCTGCATGCTGAGCCCACACACTTCACTTGTCAACGGCCAATTTGAATGCAGGAGGCTGTGTGTAGCCCACAGACCCATGGCCCCACAGCCCGTTCCCACCTGGCAGCTGCACAGCATGGCTCTGGGATCCGGGCTCTGGCACTGCTGCATTGCTGGGGCTGTGCTGATGGACCACTGCCTCAAGTAATGTCCCAGGAACCTTTAGTACAGTGCAGCTCACCCCTGGCTTCGGGATCTCCCTCCCTGTTGCTGAGCAATTAGCCCCTGCTGCTGCTCTGACAGAGTGGGCCTCGTTGCAGGATGAGCTTTTTCCTGGAGTTAATCAGCAGACCAGCAGGCTTGCCCTCCGCCGTTCAGTTGTTAGTGCTTTTCTGACAGTTTTTGCTTGGGAAGATCTCAGCACCTCACCACAAGCAGCTGTGGGAAGTCTCCAAGCCCAGCAGAAGAGAGATGAAAGGCTCACAGACACACTGCATACAAAAGGGTTCTTGTTTTCAGCAGAAAAGTTGGCTTTGATTTCACTCATCTTGAATTCTCTTTACTCAAAAGGCATGATTTAAGCTTGAATCATGAAATGTTTGCTGAAATTGAATCTTGAGGGGTGTACATCTTTGCCATCTTTGCAAAAAAATGTCATTTTTTATCTTTAAATGTGGTGCCTGCAGGGAGAGGTCTTAAACCAAACGTCATTTGTGACCAAGCAGAGAAGTTTCAGACACCTCTTCCTCAAGTCAACACATGCCTAAAAGCAAATTCACTTCTAACAACAGAGACGTTACCCTTTGCCTTTATCACTGGGGCTCTTGACTCGGAGAGAGTTGATTTCTGGATAAATCCAGGAGTTAAGAGAAAGGCATGAAGGGTCACATTGCCTGCTTGAAGACAGAGGTTGGGCAGGAGGCAGGAAAGCAGATGAATTGTGTTGCCTAAACAATTTGTTATGAATTATCCAGTCAACTGTAAGGAAAACATATGGACTGAAATCTCAAGGAATTCCTCCGATGGATAAAAATCTGAGTGATGCTGATATTGATCAGTGTGTTTTGCACAGGTTGGTTCAACGATGCTTCAGTGCAGGAAAGGGCACCTAAGAGGACTGGGATGACAAAAACACCACTGCACAGAGACTGTTCTGATTGAAGCTCATGTTTGTGAGTGTGCGAAGTTACTGAAGTGGGAATATTGTTTGGGAGATGGTTAAGAGCACAGTTAACATTTATTTCTAGCAGTGTTATGCCCACACTGAACTGCTGCTATGCACTATTCCTGCAAAGGTTTAATTTTTGCCTTTGAAATTGCCTTTCTCAGCTCTGTCTTTAAAGGCTGAAGGAGACCATTGAACAATGTGTTGGCTGAGACTGACAGAAGATGTGTTTGCATAGGGATCACAGATGCTGAGGGCTCTCGCATTCTATAAACAAAATATACACTTATAATAGTCATGGAGAAACTATCTCTGAAAGGAAAATGGGAGAGCTTCAGAATTTCAGCAACAGCCAAAAAAAAAACATTTTCATTCTACCAGCAGCCTCCAAAATGCTGCATCTCATTCAGAGCCCGGGAAGAGCACCTGAGCCCTCAGGATGCCCTCTGCCACTCGAGGAGCTCCCCTGGCTCCGTGCCCCTGGGGCTGGGAGGGGGCTGTGCCCTCCCCACGAATGCCACCACCAATTAAACACCGGTGATGCGGGCGCAGAGCGCAGCGCGGGAACACTGCTGCATAATGACCGCCACCGCCACCTGCATCCCGTCACTCTCCTCCAGGTAATTAATTGCCCTGTAAAGTGCTCTGAGATACACTGTATGAAAAATGCTGTATAAAAAAGACTGATACAATAGAGCTGTTGGTATTTAAAATGGTAAAAACCCAGATAGGAAGGCTGCTGGCGAACAGGTCCTCAGTCACTCTTCAAAGGAGAAAGGTGCTCTGACGGAACCTCGGGCAATCCATCAGCCGCCCCCCACGGCAGCTCCGTGTGTAAGGTACACACATACGTGGGCCAGAATCACAACCTCCATACGATCTGGTTATTTATAACTACTGACAGGAGGAATTATGTGAAATAAACATAATTTATAGTTATTCCAGGAAAAGCCATCAAAACGAAAACTAATAAGGATTTCTTTCAGCTAAAAAGGTGTCAATTTGTTAGAAACCAATGGCAATGTTAATGCACCTGACAGAATTATTCATACATTTCCAACCCACACTGTTGTTTGTGGCTGCTGCCCCTCGATGTCCGTCAGCGTGGCAGCAAAGTGGAGGATGCCAGCAGCTCCTTTACAACAAACTCCATGAGTGACCCCAGGGCCACGGAGGACACAGCCCACACTGTGTTCGTGTGAATCCGTTAGACAGTCCTCATGGTAGATCCCATTTTTATCAACCAACTCTTTATTCTGTGCAAGAATCGTATTTATCACAGAGTATTTGTCACTGTAGAACACAGACATTACTCTGGCACTGGATTTGTGGTGGGACATCCCCGGCTCCACCACCTCCAGGAGGACATGTCCAGAGCAGAACTGTGGGAAGGGCACAGGGCAGAGCCCTTCATCTGGAAGAAAAGTTATTCCTCATCAAACCAGTGCCCACAGTGTGGCTTAACTCTGATCTTCCTTCACCCACTGAGTGCCTAGCAGAGGCTTTCCCCATGTCTTGCATTACTGCAGCAACTTCTGCAGTGGCAGTGCTGTTCAGCACGAGGGGCTCTGGGTTTCAGCCCCAGTTTGTGATCTGTTCTCACTCTGATGGCATTTTGGTGCTGCCATTCATGGAACCCCCTCGGACTGTCACACTCACAGCTCGCTTGGCTTATTTGATACCGCTCTCAGTCGGTTCAAATCTTATTTATCAAATAGACAGCGTTTTGTTTCGATGGGTGATTTTTCATCTTCCATTAGTGAAGTTGTTTCCAAGGTTCCCCAGGGCTCCATATTGGCCCCGTTGTTATTTTGTGTTTATATGCTGCCACTGGGTTATATTATTCATCAGCATGGAGTAGCTTTCCATTTCTATGCAGATGATCCTCAAATTTATTTGTCTGCGGAACCCGGTGCTGTCTCAGCTGTCTCTGTGCTATCAGCCTGTCTCTCTGACATCACAAGATAGATGTGGCAAAACTTTTTGCAGTTCAGTTCAGACAGCAGAGGTGACGCCTCAGTGCCAGCATTTCATTTCCTGGCGTGATGGCAGTGCAGGTCTGGGTGGGGACGGGGAGCAGCTCCCACCTCTCCTTGTTGGCACTCCCACTTTGAGGCCTCATTTTGCCAGCGCTGTGAGGAAGGGCTGCGTTCAAGGTGCCAAGCATCATCATTCCAGCAGAGTGACATAGATGCTTTTGAAGTGCACTGGTGTTTCTAAGTGTTGGTGATCTGCACTTACAGAACACAGCCGCAGGTACCGCCCCGCATGGCTCCTCCTGCAGCTGTAGTGTTCATGGTGTTTCTGCGATGAGGGAACAGTCGGTCCCAGCCCTCAGGGACTGGTGCTGCTCTCTTGGAGCGGGCGCAGCTCCCTGCCCACGGCTTCCACTGGTCGGAGCACTGCCTGCATTGTTGCACAGCTCTTCACAAGTAGCCCATTTGTTTCTATAAGGAGCAACCAACTAGTTCTCACAGAGACATCAAATAAATCCATTTCATACATTATTTGTTAACTTCATCAAATAAAGTACAATTTTATGGCTTAAATGTCACACTCCACAGCTCATTGAGTTCTTAAAAACAGCAGAGATTTGCCTGTTTGCAGGAGCGAGGGTTCGGCAGGCAGCCGAAGCTGCAGAGGGGGCCGGGGATCCTTACACCGGGAGGAATCATAAAATATACTCAACGTGGAGAGCGCACAATTTGACAAAGACAATTTGATTTGTCCATGGCTTTTAAAATATTCATACTGCTTTGATGGACTATAGTTTTATAAATATGGATTGCCATTAAGCGGTTCAGGCAGTCGTGCCCACAGACAGCGTTGTGTGAAGCTTGTTTGAAATGGAGGCGTCCAATAAACAAAATCATTATCTCTGCCTAAAAACCCTAATCAGTAACGTTTGGTTCATTTGCAGCTCAGAGGTCAGTAATTCACTTTAACTGCTCATGGGTTTGTGTTGTTTGGAAGGAAAAAGATTTCATGGCGTTACTCCTCAGGCCCAGAAAGTGCCTCTGGCACCGGGAGGTGGGCACCACGCGTGGGCAGGGGACACTGCGGTGCAGCGATGGACGTGGCACGGCCACATGGGTGCAGAACCAGGAGCAACACTGGGGGTGCTGGGGGGGACCGCCCCGTCCTGGGTGGGAAACGTGGCCATGGCAGCTAGGGGCAGCACAGAACTCCAGCGCTGCACCCATCAGAGCTACGCTGCCTCTTTCAGATGAGGAAAAACGAATATTTTGGTGATCAAACAAACAAGAAAATGGAGTGGAAATCTGGGGAAAACGGTGGCAAGATTCAGTGTCACTTTTGTTGGCTTCAGATCAACACCGAGGTCTGAGAACAAGGTCACGAGCAGATGGCACACAACTTCGGGCATGGTGGAGCAATAACCCAAAACTCGCATGTTTTTGGCATGGAGCATTTGCTGTGCAGTGTGCGCGCAGCCGCAGAAGGCAGGAAAGCACACGAGTCAGGCACGCTGCTTGGGAGGTGGAATTGGCACGGACGGGCTCAGAGCCACTCACAGTAATTCAGCTCAGGAAGTAGCTCCGCTTTCCAGCCCAAAAGTTTATTCAAGTTAAGAAAACACATCCTCAGATTAAAAAGAGTATCGCACCACTGTCAATTTTCAGACATTGCCATCAGGAAAAAAAAATTACATTTCAGGCTGACGAGCGACTAATCAAGGCAAGTGAAACGGTGCTGCAATAAATTACTCCGCAGCGAAATAAACCACACAAACAGACCGATGATAATAAATGTAAATTATTTCTCTGAAGAAATTTTCTTGGTATATGAGTAATACGAACCATCAGGAAGGAGTCTTCCTTAACATTAATTACAGAAAATGACAAGTGAGCTGATGACTGCGAAGGCTCATTATCTGAGAACATATTCACAACTTTGCAATTTGCGCGAGATGTACTCGGGCTAAATTAATCTCCCTTCTTTGCATGAGCCTCTTCTAATTTTCATGTTATTAACAGGTTTGCAGTATCACTCAGTGCTTGTCACTCTAATCAGGTTTCGGCATGTTCGCAAAAGCGAAGTGTCATTTATAAGGATAAGCCCTCATAATGGCGCTCTCTTTCATGTGGAGAATTCTACAAGGTTGCTTTTAATAAGGTCCTTTAATCATCTCCCTTTGCTCAACTTTTGGCCCCACTGTTTTTCCACCGAGAGTCATTAAAAGGCTCTGAAGTTCATCGGGGGTGGAAAACTCGTGGCACTGTGGCAGGAAGGGGCTCGGTGCGGTGGGACGGCGGCCACACGGCGCAGACGCGGTGCATGGCAGCAGTGCACGGCCCCACTGCAGATCCACGCACCGTGAGCACACGGAGCTGTGCAGGGCAGCGGAGGAGCGGTGCGGCCTTCGGCTGAGCCCACGTCTCCAGGCCCGGCCTTCCTCCTCTTCTTGATGTGATGGCAGTGGAGTGGTGTTTGTGCTGAAGCTTCTGAGCGCAATGGAAGGAGGGGGAGCACTTTATTAAATTTTTGAAATTCATTTAAGCGGGGATAGCATAATGAATTGCCAGATCTCGTGTGCGCAGTGTCCCCAGAAGCAACGATAATTTAGGTGGACGTAAACCAATATGTAGATTAAAAATGTTTAAGCCAAGTGTCGTAAAATATATAGAAACATAAGGCAGAATTAACATATCAAACTTTAGCATTATAAGTAATGACGGGTCAGATATAAGGTTATGTCTGCAAAATTGCATTTCAATATAATAAATCCATTCAAACTCTGTCCGGAGACACAAATTGAATCTATAGACAAAGCAACTGCAACCCATTGAGTGTTATGAAGTATTCAAGTGAAAACAATGCATTTAGAAAAGGAAATTGAGTCTACTTTAAATACACAGGTGCTCGGTAATTCTATGGAGCTTTACGCTCGTACAGATTTGTATACACTGCATACACAGCCGACTTTTGACAAAGTCCTCAAAATGATGAATTTCTGATGGAAGACTTGATATTGCAGCAGATCTGTTATGCACCGCTTATCCTGTAACACAAACCATTAATAATAATCACACTTCCCAACGTACCGAGCGCTCTCGTTAGGATTTCAAAGCCTTTGCCACTCCGCACACCCCAGGAGGCGGCCGTGCAGTGCTCAGGTGCGGGTGTGTGGGGACGGCCATTGGGAGCTCCATCCTCGCCTGCAGTCCGGCCCCACGGAGCAGCTTCCCCCAGTCCATTCTCCTCAGCCTAACCT
This sequence comes from Callipepla californica brunnescens, assembly GCA_023055505.1. Classification (NCBI taxonomy): domain Eukaryota; kingdom Metazoa; phylum Chordata; class Aves; order Galliformes; family Odontophoridae; genus Callipepla; species Callipepla californica. Next base: position 521,939 of record JALIRH010000028.1, on the reverse strand, counting down.
GCACAAAGGCTGGAAACCCCCAGTGCAGCCCCCTGCCGCCCTCCTGCAGCCCAGGTGGAGCAGCAGAGACAAAGCTAATGAGCGCGGCTGCGAGCCCCCATCTCTTATGAATATTTGATAGGAGCGCAGCCCTGCTCAAGCTGTATTAGCACATGGCTGAACATTATTAGTGCTAATAATGCGCTGCAAGATGGCAGCACGGGCACCGAGATTTGGAGGCTTTGCTGTGGGTCGTGCCTGCCCTGTCCCCATGGGCACGGCGGGTGCCTGGCTGAGGAACACGGACACGTGGGCACCCAGGGCCCTCCCCACCACCAGCCCCACAGAGCAGGGGGCACACGGAGGGCTGTGGGCAATCCCACTGTGTGAGAGGGACAGCTCCAGCAAGGCCTCGCGGATGGAGATTAAAAGGTGCTTTGGGGAGCTCGTGTGATGGGGAACGCAGCCTTTAATAGACATGTTCATCTTTCAGCAGTGTGTTTTGCATGTAATAATGTCAGCACACTTCTCATTCTGGCAGAAATTCCGCAGATAATTGGAAAGAAGTAAAAATGAAAACATTCGAATTTGCCATGTCATATGTTAACTTTTTATTATTGTATGATGCCAATGGTCCACTGACAGATGCTGCGTTATTAACATTTGATTAAAAATCACTTCAGGTCTAAAGCAGCCTGTTCAGAAGAGAACATCTTGACAAGCCTGGTGGTTGGTGATTGACAATTAATAACATTCTGTGTGTCACAATAGAGATAGTGTGACTTATTGGTGCTGGTGTAAGGCAACACTTTTCATCTGAGCTCTTCAAATTGGTACACAGAAATAGGAAGGAAAGGGTCTAAATTCAGCTGGCTCTGATTACAAACCAAGGAGCCCATGTAGGGTTCTTCGTCCCCTTCCCAGGGCAGCACAGACCTAGCCGACGTCCTGCGTGTGCATGGCCCTGCTGCTGACATGCAGCCAAACTCACATGCCAAAACTCAGCATTAATCTGCAAGTCTAACAGCTCTTTGTAGCAGCAGAATAAGAAGCTGTTTATTTAAAAGAAAGAGTAGAAGGAAGACCAATTTGTCTTCTTAAATATAGAAATAATTTCTATCAGGAAAGACAGTCAGTGTGTTGGTCCTTTGAGGGTTGGGGAGGACTCTCCTGATTGCACAGTACTGCAAGAAATCAGACACCAGCCTGATGCATTAAAAACATGTGAACTATACTCTTTGGGTAAGGTCTGCAATTATCACCTTGATTGCCTTTGACTTAGCAGAGGTGAGATTCTGACAAACTCCCATTGCTCTCTGCCTCTTGGAAGAAAGCTTTGGCAGCACCAAATGCTCTCATAATCAGAACACACGAGTGTGGATTCAAGAACAGAGATGTGGGAAGCTCTGGCAAGCGGCGGCCTTAACCTCTGCAGTGCATCAGCTGCCACCCAGGTGGGTCCTTGCCCACTTCAGGCTAGCAGAGAGACTCAGCAGCTCCTGCAAGGGGATGAGTGCCCTGTGCCAGCAGCTGGCCAGGCTTTGTGTCCGGAGCACGGCTGCAGCTACAGATTGAAGCAATGCAAACACTTTGCTAGTCCTAATGCAGTAAGCAGGGGAAATAATTACAGATTTCCAAGATTCAACAGGGAATACTTCTGAGAAATGCGTCCTCCACTGGGAGTTTCATAACCATTTAATCTAATTTTTCTTGATGTTTTGATCTTCCTTTTAAACAAGGCATTTGTCATTAGCTTTCAAGGAGACAAGTTGCTAATACATTACACTCTTAAAAGGCCCACAGTTAGTGTCAATGTCTTCTGATGGCTGTTCACTAACAGCACATGAAAGAATTGCCAGCGCCGGTTCTCCTCACTCACTGCCACGGCAGTGACGGCACAGCCCAGCCCCATGGGGGCACTGCTGGGGTGACACCCCCCGCCCTGGGAGCATCATGCTGCCCGCATCACCTGCCTGCTCCTGGATGGCTCTGGGTGCTCCTGACCATTCCAGAGTGGAAGTGAAGATTTACAGGGAAAGGGACACTTAAGTGAGAATAAATCCTCTCCTACAAAAGTTCTGTTCTCCCATTAATTTCACCTCTGAATAGGATGACAGCCTCTGCCATCATTGTGGCTGAAGGCACCTGTTTACTAATTAGCCTCAATGAAGAGCATATCATAGAATCACAGGATGGTTTGGGTTGGAAGGAAGGTCATCCACTTCCAACCCCCCTGCTATAGGACACCTCCCTCTAGCCCAGGTTGTTCACGGCCCCATCCAGCCCGGTCTTGACTGCTTCCAGGGAAGGGGCATTCAGCCTTACTGGGCAACCTGTTCCACTGTCTCACCACATCACATAAAGAATTTCTTCCCAATATCTAATCTACATCTCCCCTCTTCCAGTTCAAAATCATTTTTACTCATCCTGTCGCTCCCTGCCCTTATAAAAAGTCCCTCCCCACCTTTCCAGGTACTGGCAGGTCACTATAATGTCCCCCCAGAGCCTTCTCCAGGCTGAGGAGCCCCAGCTCTCCCAGACAAGGTCAGCAGATGCAGGTGATGGCTCACAGGAGCGAGGTGCTGGTGCAGAGGTTGTGAGCGGGGTGTGGTGGTGTCCATCCTGCAGACACCTCCTGGATCGAGGCACGAGGGAACCTGAACAGAGATTAGCTCAGAGCAGGGGCTGCCCATGTGCCAGCACAGGGCTGGGCTGACCATGGGGAACCTGCACATCCCCACATAGCCACTGCGGGCCTCAACGAGGGGAACAAAGCAGATGGAAAATCCTTTTTTACATCTTGGATGACATAACTTGCATATTAAATAATAATGAACCAATAAATTACAAGAAACTAAACAACCAGAAGAATATGTATGTGGAGTTTGGAGTATTTATAAGTGAATAAATCATTCATGATGTATAAACTCAGTGTAGCTAAATGCATCATTTACTGAACTTAATGCACTTCACAACACAGCCACCTCTAAGCAGCTGCTTTTAAGGGCAGGCACATCTTCACAGGAGATCAGCAAAACCACTCACTGTGCAGTGGGTGTCAGCAGGACCGCATCTCCGGTCACTGTCAGAGTCCCCTGGGGCTGCCCCCCCTCCTGCAGGCAGCCCTGCAGCCCTCTGCCCTCCTGCAGCCTGGCACACGAAGCTGGGCGCCCGCGGCCGTGTCTGAGCAGCGCCGGTGCCCGGTGGTGTCCTTGGTTTGAATGCTGCACCTGTCATATGGTAAGTAATGGGTTTGGGATTTCCTGTGACAGGAATTCAATGGCATGGAACAGACTTTGTGCCAGTCTTCTGTGCCTCAAGCAAAGTGCTCGCTAAGTAATTCTGTGGATAGCAAGCTCAAGCATTTCATGATTAGCACTTTGCTTGCATTAGTTTGTAAGAGGCAAAGCCTTTCCTCTCCCATTGAGGCCAACAACCCAACTTCACAAAGCACTGTTGGTGCAGGTATCAGCCTGCAGAGAGATGGCAGTCCCAGAGGAGGCAATGGGTTGCAGTGCCTCCAGGACTGTGCCCTGGGATGGACCACACAGCACAACACCCCGGGCCCTGCCTTGCACCCAGCAGCTCCCACTGCCCCCATCCACCAGTGCTGGTGGGGCAGTAAGGACAAAGCAGCAGCAAAGCAGCTCTGCCTGCACGCACAGCCGGGGCACAGGGCGGCTGCACAGACCTCGTGCGAACCTGGAGCAGTGCACAGGAAGATCTCACAGTAAACAGAATATTGTTTTATATGAAACCATTAAAAAGGTCCCCGAGGGCAGCCCTAAGTATATATTATATTTTACTCTGAATCCCTGTTTTGACTTGACTTTATAACAAAACCATGTTTTCTGTATTTAAGCAGATGCAGTAAAGGAAAGGTCGTGACTGGTGCTGACATGGAAATCTCATTTGGCTCATGGGTCCCCTTAGGGTCTTTATGCTGCATGGTACTTTAAACATATTTCAAAGTACAACACTAAATGTCACCCTTTAATAGACGGAGGCATTCCAACTGTTTCTTGAATTTCCTTGGAAAGCACTTTCCTGAATCCAGCTCTCCGCTCAGAGCTTGGCCCACCGAGCAGCACTGCGAGCAGCGAGAGCACGGCCACAGCCCTCCCTGCAGGCGCTGGCGTGGGGCAGCAGCTGGGGTCAGGGAGAACTGCGGGAGAGAAAGGCAAAACAAAGACCAAAACGTCTTCCACCGATGTGTTTACTGTGTTTTGAAACCATCTCTCTCTTTCCTTTACCTCACCCCTTTCTCCACACTCAGCAGCTCCGAGGGGATCTTAAAGAGTCAGTTTGATTTATTTTTTAAGAAATGTTTAAGGTCCAACAGAATTTGATGATTCCCTGCAGCCTGGTCCTCGGCCCCCACATCTTCTGAGGAGCGGTTGTGTCTGACTGCTGCCCACCTCAGCGTGCCGTGAGGATGAGTGCTGAGCAGATGTCCTCCAGATTTCTTTTATTTTCAGAAAATTTGTTTGGTTAATTTCTTCAGCAAATAGAAATTCACTGCAGAAAGTTGGAGGGATTCGCACTGGTCAGGGAGAACTGGATGCAGTGAAAAATTTCTGCCTCAACAGAAGGACTGATCAGAAAAATCTCAGTTCAGTTGGGCTTTGCTTGAAAATGGACTCTTCCATTTATGCATTATCCTACAAGAGGGAGGCAGAGAAATGCTCTGTGTGGTCTGAGAGGTGAATCCCACTCAGCTGCCTGGGTTGACCCAACAGAGCATCACTTCCCCACTGGTGCTCCATCCCAGCAATGGGCACCTCCAGTTTTCCAGTTTGGGGAAAGGAAACCCACAGGAGCCGTGGATCCGGCTCTGGCTCTCAGAACCATCATTACCACAGCACTTTTGCGAACAGCCTGGGCCAGGAATCACCAGGATTCTTTCCCTGGCTCACTGCAGGGCTAAGATTTATGGTCAGTTTATGCTGTGTGCACTGTATGCAAGCTTATTTTTCTCTTAGCTGCTATAAAAATTAAAGATTTAGGTATATACTGCAAAAGGTACTACCAGTTTTATGTACCAGCATTTCTCTCCCATGATCAGAGTATAAATCCAGCTTCTTCACCATGTCTATAAATTACTCTCCATCAACAGGGCAGTTACAGGTCAGCCTAGCAAAGCCAGATAAACCTTTCGTAAGTTCTCCTCGTTGTTATCATAAACCTCTCTCACTTCAGGGCTGCTTTGTTGGGCGTTCTCACACCAAAAGCGTCTCCTCCATGGATGTCGGAAGGATCTCTTTTAATCACGCTTCCTGACCTCTGACTATTTACCAGTGCTTTTAGTTAATTAAAGTCAATCTGCTTGGAAATGGGTTCTGCAGAGGAGCCCTGAGCCGGCGGGGCAGGAGCTGGAGCAGCACTCGCTCTGTTTGAGATCTGAGAGCACTCCTGGGATCCCACCTGTTAGTTCTGCTCGTGGAGCAGCAGCGGCTGCCGGCACACAGCTCTCTGCACTGCCTCAGAGCCACCGCTGGCAGAGCAGGGCTGCTGATGTGATGATGGCAACTGGAGAGGGGCAGCTCCGCAGAGCATGGGGAGGGGGTCCAGCAATCACACTCCCATAAAATCACCAGAGCCAGGGCAGCCTTGGGCCGACCTCGGTGCTGCAGCCACCCCAGCAGTACCACTGCGTGCCTTCCCTCACACCTTATTGTGCTGTCTGTCCTGGCAAATCTCTCATTTCTTGTGATCATTGGGAAAAAGAATATTTTTGCAGTGTAAATGAAAGCAAATATTTGAAGTCACATGGTGCTTCCTTTGCATTAATTAGCAATTTACTGAACAAATATCGCTGTGTAAACCAACAATCAGTATCTTGTAATTAAAAGCCTGCTCGTGTTTATCTGTAATCTTTCCCTGAAGATAAAAGCCCTCTGAAAACCATCGTCTACAGATGTTTCCAAAGTGGAAAAAGTGTCAACGTAAAGAAACCCATTGAAAAATAAAACCCATCCTGATGGCTCCGGTCCCTGACACATGCTGACGCAGACTGCAGTCCGTGCAGGGCTCTGTCCGCCCGGGGACGGCTCTCCGAGCCCTGCTCCGAGCAGAGCTCAGCACCGACACGAGTGCCACACGCGGAGCAGAGCTGCTAAACGTCTGCAGATGCGTCCATGCCCCGCGCACACGCAGCCGTGCGTTAATAAACCTCAGCGCCATTTCCGGGGGCTGAACCTCGGGAGATGCTTCTACATTTCCACCCTGAATTCTCCCCAGTGGAAAAAATTTTAATCTTCATTAATATTTAAAAATGAAAGCACTGCATTCTCAGTAGAATACCAGACACGTGGACAAATTAATCTCTGGAGGAGCCATGAACTCCACTGCATTACACCACCAGCACAGTCCTCCAGTTCCTCGTGCTGATTCGCAGCGATGCCGAAGAGCCGTGCTCGTGCCCATCCGTGCTGCGCTCCCAGGAGCATCTGCTCCCTGTGCCACCCTGACCTGCAGCCCCAGGCAGCACGGTGCTGGGAGAAGTCACTGGGTTCAGGGGTTACTCTGCTTCTGTTCAAAGAAAAGCATATCTATTTGTGCTTTTGCAATCGCGGAAATAGCTTTTTTGAAGGCAGTTTCATACGATGTCCAAATGTGGGACTTTTAACCCTACGTGCAGTTATCCACAGCTGTTCCCTCCATCCTGCTTTTCTCATAGGGTACTCGTGTTCTATCAGTGTATGTCTTGCAGAGCCAAACCATAAAATCTCCACATTTGGTAGAAGTCATAGATCAACAAAAATCAAAATTTCAGCCTCGTCCTGTTTCGTGTTTGTCCCATTTCCTATTGCCAAAGCTCACAAAGACCTTCAGTCCCCGGATTTCCCATGGTCCAACAGAATAAGGTCTGAACGGCATAAATACTGCTTTTACATTGCACGCATCTTTCTCTCATACACAGAGTGATAAGTGGATGCAGCCCTGATAGTCCGCGCACCTAAAGCTCAGCACAGCTTTTCAGAAGGGAACTTTAGGGATAAGAGCCCGGCGCACTGTTAAAGATTAAAACGCAGCCGTCTGTGCTTATGCCTGAGAGTCCTCCGCGACTCCCTGGTGACATCACATTCATCTCACTGTATTTGAAAAATGCATTTAAATGTCAAAACTAAAGTACCCAAACAATGGCTCCTTAGCACACTCACTGTTAACACACTGCTTAGCCAAACGCCGTCCTCGAGACGTATGGGACCGGCTCCATCCAGAAACTATACCACCAGAAACACAACATCCCAGAGGAAATAAATGCTCTCTGCTGTACTCTGACCTGTTTTCCCCTCCCAAAACACACTCGTGAAGGCACATTTCACCACGAGAGTGGACATCGCTTTCAAATCCCCTTCTGCAACACTGCACCTCAGTGCAGCCGAGGAGTCTCACCCAGGCCGAGCAGGCAGCCCTGTCCAGGTGGGGTGCCCCATCACGGCACAGCTCTGGCAGGAGCAGGGGCCCGCAGCTCTGTGTCTGAGCTGCTGCTGTTGCTCCTGACTGCAGGTCAGGCACACATCGGGGCACTGAGCATCAGCCACGTGGTGTTCAGCAGCGCAGCATCCTGCTGGCAGTGCAGGGGATCTCCAGGCAGCGTTGTGCCATCAGCAGCTAAGGGATGCTAGGAGCAGGAGCAGCCCCTCGCAGTGCTTCAGTTGTGTCGTCGCAGCGCTGAGGACGTTTGGTTCCCCCAAAGCCACGTGCTGTCTGCGCCTCACCCCAATTGAAATAAAAGAGCTCAGATCAATAAGCTCAGTAATTCACTTCAGACAGACCTAATCAGAGCAAGGCAAAAGAGAGGCAACTTTGCAAAATGTAAATGAACCTGACGCCAGAGATACAGGTAATGAGAATTCAATGGCAGTCTGTGTTCAGAGCGGCAGAAGCATTATCTGCCCTGAGCTCTGGCTGCTTGGATAGGTGCCGGCCCTGGGCTGGGTGGGGCTGGATGCAGGAGCAGGGCGGGCAGCGTGCTGGGCAGCTCTGTTCCCTTTTGCCATGCTCGTGCCATGGTGCTGGCACTGCTGAGGAAGCGATGCCTCTTTTTCAGAGAAAAGCCGTTAGCTCTTCATAATGGACTGCAACTTTCTAGAATAATTTAATTTTTTTTCCACTGTTACGATGCCAGAATTCCAATCAGACAAAACCGTATAATGGATTTCTTTTGCTGGGCATGTTACATAAATTGCATATTCAAGTACTATAAAATATTTGTAACAGACAGGTACTTTTCTAAATTGGGTCTGACAGTAAGCAATAGTGACTGGAATATTTATGCGATGTGCCCACGTAATGAGGCACAGTGCGGGTGTGGGTCTGGAGGCACCAGCGGGAACTCCACACAGCACTCCCAGCTCTGGGGGGAACCTCTGACCACGGGGAGCCCCTCCAGCAGATCCCCACTGCACAACTTTGGCTGATTCTCCCTCAAGGTTTTTGCAGTGTCACCAAGGCCTGGTGCATCGCTGGGGTTCTCGCAGCCCCCCACTCCGGGCACTGCAGGGATGCCACTCCCAGCCCTCACCCCAGGATGTGCTGTGTGCCAGAGCCCCCCAGTCTGAGCCCTCCTTTCTTGAACATTTTCTTGACAATCACAGTTGGCGGGTCCATATTTAGCCTTTTTTACAATTAAAATATTGCACTGATACAAATAGGCTCTGGCAGCCGCTTCAAGAGGTTTTTAATTGAATGATTATTGTATTAAATAACTGTTTTTAATGGAGCATGAACTTGCTTAAATGATGACTGCGGAGCTATCGAGGTTCCAGAGAATTTCTCAGGTGTTTCCAGCACTGCACATATAAATATTTATGTGTCTCCAGCAGGAGGTGGCTGGGTGGGTGCTCCCAGCACAGGGACACAGCTCAGCAGAGCCCAGGCTGTGGCTCTCTGGGAAGCATGGCCGTCCCGGTGCTCTCAGCCCAAGCTCTGCCCTGCTGCTGCCACCTCCCTCCATCAGCATCACTGCAGACCCCCACGCAGGTCACACAGCCACGTCCCAGTGCAATAACTTCCAGTGACAAACTCCTCCACTTGGAGCTACTCACTACACCTGCCCTCAGGAGCAGGATGTTTGGGGTGCAGGGCTGACCCATATCCCGGGCAGTTGCGGTGGGGCACCCCGAGGTGTGGTGACAGCCCTGACCCTCCGAGCAGCGTCTGCCTGCCACTGAGCCCTTTCTGCTACAGACACCTCGGCCTGTCTGCCTTCCACAAAGGCTCACGTCAGTTCGGATTACACATGAGCAGCAGAAGCAAACATGAAGATGAACCCTCCGGAAAAGTCTTCCGCAGTTCTTCAGCATGAACGGGATTAATCACAGATGATAATTACCATACCAAGCGATGATACTTGCAGCAGCTCAGCTCCCAGGCAGGAGGGACCTATTGAGACCAGGGGAACAACAGTTGGGATGCATCCTAGCATGAACCCCCTGCACCACATTATGAAAACACCGCTCACGTTACATCCAGATTTCATGATTTATCACATCAGGATCAGGGCACCATGCCAGCAGGCCCACGGCCCCCACAGGGCTCAGCCTTCCCTTTAACCTCCCACTCTGCTCCCAGCAGAGCCCTTCCAGCTCCTGTACCCACCCCAAACTTCAGAGCAGGGGTCCGTTCCATCTGCAGAGCAATGCAGTGCTGCACACTGCAGCGCCATTGCCCCTCAGGACCCAGTAATGGCCCCGCAGGACAGGTTGGACCTGCAGCACAGTTCTACCCCTGGGACCCCGCACCACCACGGGGAGAGCCACGGCTTGGCCGGGCAGGACCCCGCGTGCTCCAGGCCCCACATCCCTCGTGCCCAGATGCTGCAGGAGGGGAGCGCTGCCCCTCATCTGCTGCCCCCACCGCTCCTCAGCTCTTCTGCATCCTGGGAATGGTGGTTAATTGCTCTCCCAGCTTATGTGGCTGGGTGACAACAACGCGCGCTATTGGTTTATTGCCTCCATTAAGGCTCCGATAACTTAACAACAGATCAATAATCCATTATCACCCTCCAGCTCTGAGAATCCAGACACCCCCAAATCCACTGAGCTCCGATACATTCGCTGTTTCTCATCACTAAAATGCAGAGGCAATTTGTTAAAATAATGTGCTGTCAAAACGCCCCTCGCTGCAGGGAGGTGGAGGGCTCCCTCCTCCCACCGCAGCCCTCCCCTCACACCCCGGGCTCACCCCCAGCTCCGCACTGCCCCGCGGGGGTCCCACCACCCCCTGCCCTCTGCCCACAGCGCTGTGGGTGCCCAGGTGGGCATCAGCACAGCATCGCCCGGTGCCTGAGAGCCCTTTGCAGGCACTGCCATCACCGAATCAAAACCGCTCCTTCAGTTCTTTAGCACCTGCGCGCTCCCACCTCGAGAGAGATTTTGCCATCTGAAGTTATTTTATCAAAAACTTGAATTAATTCAGCAATTTTCCATCAAGCTCAATAATAAAAACACCGCCTCTACTTCTGGATTCTCCCCACTACTGCAGCCCTTCGCCTTCAGAGTAAAATGGCCCTTTAAAAGCGGTGATCTCCAGAAGTATTCCCTGGGAAGTGGTATTGGATTGATACATCGGAGGAGAACGTTGGGTTCCCTTTGTGGGCATGGCACGCAGCGCAGCAGCCCGAACAAAGACGGATGTCTCCGAATGCCGTAATTTAGTCCTGAAAAAAGTGACAAACAAATGATTCCAACTAAAGTGGGGAAAAAAAGAAGTGACTTTTAATTATATAATCTTTTGACGAATTTATTTCTGACAGTTTTATAGGCTGACAAGAGAAAGTGTTTTATATGCAAAAAACATTATTCACTCTCGGTTGTTAAAGCATAAAAATTGTCAGATGATTTTAATACAGTTTTAAGTTTAATGTTTATTGTCAGAAAGAAGTCCACGGCAATTACTGGGTCACGTGGCCCTTAATTCTTTGCATTTCTGACAGCAAAAACAATACCATACATTTTTGCCCAAACCTTTTGCTGTACAGATTTACGAGGTTTAAAGGACACATGCTTTTCTTATTCTCTCTGTAAAGGAACCGTGCTCTGAGCCATCGCTGGGGTGAGAGGACTGCGTGTCCCAGCCCGGGCTCCGCCTGTGAGATGTGCTCCCCATCTGTGGGCAGCTGTGCTGAAGTGGGCATCGCTCAGAAGAAAAGCACTCATATTTCCCAGCGAGCAGTCCCCCTTCCTCTCCCCAAAACCACGCTCTTCAACAGAGCGAGGCAATTTAATTCACAGCAATTTCCATCTGTCCCTCGGACGTTGGGATATTTTGAAGGGGATGGAGGACAACGTTAAAATCTAACTCCTCTCATTTGCCAGCGGTGATCCCCGCGCCCTTAGCGGTGCTGAGAGTCGGTCCCTGCTGCCCACGTGCCAGGGCTCCACGCGGGGCTGTGCCTGCCGTGTCCTGCTGGGCAGGATGTCAGAAGCAGCTGCTGCTCCTTTCACCCTGAGCTCTGCCAGCAGCCCCGGTGCTGTGCGGCGGTGCTTCCACCCTGCCCTGCTCATCCCGTTGGGCTCACGTTATTGTGGTGATAGGAAGGCTCGTGCTCACAAAAAGCAAATTACGGCCTCCATAGGTCCCGAAATAGTACATAACTAATGATTTTTAATATCAGAATAATGAAGCCGAGCTGAGAAATATTAATCTTTTTATAAATGTAAAGAACTACAGCTCTGTTTCCATGGCAAACCACATCCTGCGTGTTATCTATCAACTGGGGATTACGGTGGCATGGTAAATAGAAGGGGTAAATACACGAGAGAGGCACTGTGTCTCCGTCTGCAGACATCAGCAGTGCTGCCACGGTGGGAGCATGGCAGCGTTCCCAAGGCTGACAGTGCTCCCATCCGCAGGGAATGCCGTAGCCCTCTCCCCCCGGTCGCTCTCTGAGCCCCCCGCTCCCCCTGGGCTGCACACTGGGGACCAGCAGGGATTCTTCTCCAGCAGACTTCCCCTCTGCTCCTCTTGCAGGGTGCCTGGGTCGGGCCCCAGGGGCAGCCCCCACCTCAGCCCCACGGAGCAGTGCTGCCCACATGGCTTGAGGTGCTGGCACCCCATGGGCCACCAGCAAGGTAAAGAGAGAAATCCCACCAAACCTCAAACTTCCTGGAGTTTGCCAAACCCTGCTATAAATAGACCCCTAATAGGACACTGTAATAGGATACAATTTATTTCCACATCTGATGGGCTGACCTTCATCATCACTCGAGGCTCTGCTTGTCATGAATTATGGGCAATTCACTCGGTAGTGGAAATAAATTGTATTACCAGTGCTCCGCATCGTGTCCTGTGCACAGAGCACAGATGGACAGCGCTTCAGCGCCGGCACTGCCGGGGGCTCAGATCTTCCTCCACTGCTCTGAATCCCTGCAGGGCCACTCGGCCGCTCCATTTGGGATGGGAGCACTGTGCACAAAGGCCACTGTGGGAGCACTGAGCAGGGCCAGACCACAGTCCCCATCGAGCTGCAGTATCACTGTGCTGCCAGGCAGTGCATGGCTCTCCTGGCACCTGTTGGTATAGTGGGGATGCAGCACCTCTTTCTCAAAGGGGTTTATAAGGCACCTCGGGGGTCAGATCCATAATATGGGCCCTGTATCCCCAGAGTGCCAGCTGTTCCCATTTCCCCCCTCTGAGCACTCCATACAGTTGGCAAAAGGAGTCATACAATGGGATCACACCGTTAATCATGGGCAATGAAGGCCAACGTCAGCAGAAGTATTTAACACTGGGCAGAGCCATATCGAGGCTTAAAGCAGAGGCTGACACAGCAAGTGGCAGTGGCCCTGGGCCGAAAAGCCCTTGTGTCTGTCCCCAGTGCTCCCTCACACCTCAGCACGCTGTGCTGCCCCAGTCCGGGTACTGGGGGGATACGCAGAGCATCCCCCGCAGCCCGGGCACCTACACATCTGTCCCAGGCCCTGTGCTGCTCCATCCTCATCAACTAATGCAGCTCTGACATTTTGCACAGGCATGACAGTGGCAGCAGCTCCAGAGCAAGCCTAATGGATGTGTTCAGGCTTGCAATTAAGTGCGAGCCTATGGGCACACAGCAGTTAGCACGGTGCTCGTAGCAGAGTGCTCAGCAGATTGCCGAGCAGCTCGCTGCAGCTCCATTAGGGGCACTGGGCTGCAGTGCACCAGGGGCCTCGTGGCAGCACCGTGCTGCAGCCCAGTGCTGAGGGTCGGCTGCACAGGTGGGCTGCACAGGTGAGCAGGCAGGAACTGATGTAGAGGTGCTGCCTGGTGGATCCACCATCCACAGACACAGACCGCAGAGCCACGCCACACATCTCAGGTTTGAGATGCACATAAGGAAGCAGAGTAACAGTGCTCACAAGCTTGCCCAAGGAGTTCATAAAAATATGCTCTTCTTTGTCTGTAACAGAGAAGCATGGAACTCAGAAATGAAGCCCACGTTGTCCAGAAGAGCCCAGCAGGCGTTGGGCTGAGCAGGAGCTGCCCCCACACCAGGGCTGCACGGAGGGGAGGGGGCCCTGGCACACGGCACCGGCCCTTGGTGAGCTGTCAGCGGGTGGGAGTTATTGCCAAGTTCTGTATTTATAATGTGCTTGCCCATGCATATACAATAAAGGATTTCTCAAGCTACGTGGCGATGAGCTTCTGTGTAGCTCAGATTAGGGAAGAGCTTGTGGTGAGCATTATGCAAGGTACACATGGAACAGGAATTCATTATTTCATGCTAGAAAACATGCTCTGTGAATTCCCCTTAAAAAAAGGAAAAGAGGCTCAGGCTTAGAAAAGAACAGCAGTGCTCCTGCTCCCCGTGAATGTCTCCAGTCCTTCTTCCCAGCAGAGCCCCATCCCTGCCTCCAAGAGCACAGCCAGCCTGCACACAAAAATTCATTAAAGATAACAGACTGTGTCACAGCTTATCAGCAGTTGATCAAGGCCCATCCCAACAAGCGGCCGAACACAGGAGATGTTACAACCCATGGCACTGCCGGGCCCTGCTGGGAGCTGCAGAGCAGCAGGACTGCCTCCCCGCTCCCCCTGCCCTGGGCAGGGTGGGCACACGTGCCCATCACACCCTGCACGAGGAGTGCTCCAAACTTTGAGGACCTCAGCTCCCACTGCACGGCTTCCTAGGGCTGCTTTCTTATTGAGTTGGCAGCTTTATAATTAGCTGAGTGGAGTCTGATGTTCTGTTTCCTCTGGATTTCACGCAGGTGAGCTCTCACAGGAAGCGTTCCTTCCCTTGCCAGTTAATGAACTTTGCTGCTCCCTCATGACTGAGTCCCTTCTCCGAGTCTGAAAACACAGCAAGGAATGGATAATCTGTCATCCTTCAGCCACCCTGGCTTGTTTGTAAGTGTCCGGAATGTCTCCTGTTGCTCCTGATGCAGCACAGGAACATCTCTGTGGGTCTGTGGCTCAGAGCACCTCCCTGAAGCCACGGAGGATCATCAGTGCTGCTCTGCTCCTCGAGCTGAGGCTGGAAGACTGCTCCAGCTACTAACACCAAGGCAGAAAATAATGAGCCTTGCAAAGGAGGAGGCTAAAAGGAAAAAGATTCATTAAGCTTCTGCAGCAGGAGGAAACAGATTATGCTCCAGTGTGGGCTCACTGGAAGGACGTGCAGAACTGCAGCAGAGTTCACAAACTGAGAACTTTTTCTATATGTGAATGCAAGAAAACTGAGCCTGTCTTCCCTCAACACAGGCACTCTCTTTCCTCCTTAAAGTTTCCCTAGAGACAGTTCTGAGGGAAATGCTAACTACTTTTACCCTTTACAGCTCCTTTTTCTCTACAGCTTAACTGGAGCTTGAAGAACAGCAGAAATCCGGGAGGCACAACCTCTGCCACCTCTGCAGGACACTTACATTTTCTCCTACAGAATAGCAGGAGAAAGGGGAAGAAATGCTCCAGGCTGAGGCACTGTGCAGCTCCTGCATGCACCCAGGGATGGTATCAGCACATGAACTACAGAGCGTTGTGTCTCTTCTGCAACGTGTACAAATGTGGAGTGGCTGCTGAGCCCCACACTTACGGGCACAGCTTCTGGGTTCGAAGGCTCAGGGCCCCTCTGCTGTGGGTGGGAGTGGGGCTCTGACGTGGGTCCTCCTCCTGGCTGCCTGACACGATGTTCTTCTGTATCTCTTCCTTTGTTCTTGAGAGATAAATGACACTTGCTTGTCTTCTTCGTAGTGTTGGCTCTGGAGAGCTTTCTAGGAAGAGAAGCAGTTTGAGTGGGCAGGCAGAGGACAGCCCTAATGCGGAGTGAGGGGCTCCGGGGCCCTCGAGGAGCGTCTGATCCCGAAGTCAAAGCGTGGGGTGGGCGGGAGCACTGCTGGCAGATGTACTTCAGCTCTGTGCAGAATGTGCTTTGTTTTCTCTGTCACTGCTCTGGACACTCTCCTTGAGTCCAAGGTTTCAAAATAAGTGAGTGCCCCATGTATTTACTGCAGAGATCTTTGTTTTAAATCACTCAAGTTCAAATAGAAGGGGGAAAAAACGCCAGCTCATTTTTAAGGATAGATTATTGCTAATAAATAAAAATCAGTCACTTGAGTACCTCTGCAGGAGCCCCCTCACCCACTGTATGCTCTTCGAACATTAAGGTGCTGTAAGGGTGCTTCTCCTGTTTTCCTAGCTGCAGATGCACGGAGAATCCTAATTAAAACCTTTATGTCTCATTCCATTTACAAGAAGGAGTGTATCATTTTTCTTCCAGCTTTTTTAATACAGGGTCTCAGTGCCCATTACAAAAATTCCAATGCATCTTTGAAGTTAGCAGCTAATTATATTTCTCCAAGTTATATATCTGGAGTTCTAGATGTGGGGAAGGCAATTACTTTTTTTTTTTTTTTTCCCCTCATTTAGCATAACAATCTCCAAAGCTTTATTGGAGCTCCAGCGAGTCGGGCTGCAGATCAGAGCCAGGCCTGGGAAGAGGAGGAATTTGGGGGGAAGGCAGGATGCTTACTCAGCTCTTCCTGGCTCCTTCCCTCGTTAGTATGCCATCCCCACCAGGACGCTCTCTAATTGTTTGTTGAATGACCGCGCTGCTTTTTGCCTCAATAACTTTGCTTGGTAGGTCATTCAGCACATTCATTACGGGGGCACCTGCTAGCGCTGCTGTAGCTAAGGGTCTGTCAGCATTTTACAGGAGTTTATAACTTGGCTGTAAATGCTTGTGTGGAGCTGAAAATTGTTGCATGATTCCTCCCAGGCAGAAACAGGCTGGTTCAGACCATTTGTTACCGTGTCACAGTCCAGGTGCTGCCTGCAGGCTGCAGAGAGCACGGCTCCTCCTGCGTCCTGCCATCACCGTCCCCTGCTCGGTACCAGCCCCGCCGAGCTGCTCTCTGCCTGCGGGACGGAGCGTGCAGGAGGAGGGAGCAGTGCAGGCGCGATGGAGGCGGATGGGCTGCAGAAGAGATGCTCCTCTGCTGAGGAACCGGCGAGAAATTAAATTCTCCACTTGGCTGGTCCGGGTGACTCGGCTTTGCTCTACCGACTTGTTCCTTCATTATTTTTTTGGCTGATAACTGACTGCAAGCTTGTCTTGTCTGCTTAATGCCAGCGCAGAGTCTCCATGGGAGGCAGAGCCCTGCTGATGCTGCCAAGCGTGCTGTGCTGCTGTCCCCACTCCCTTCCCTCTGGGCGGGATGGGGCCCTCAGCTGCCTGGGGTGTTCTCTGGGGCAGCCCCACACTGGCAGGGGCTCAGCATAAGCGGGGCCGTGCACATGTCCCATCCGGGGGGAGCAGCCAGGTCTGGGCCAGGCGAGCTGTGGACAGTCATTATTAAGATTAATCTTCCCATCACACCTCCTGGAGCATGACAGGGGACTCTCCAGGCAGCCAGGGCTGTGATGGACGTGGACGCCTCAGCTCTCAGCAGCTCCTGGTGCAGCCGCACCTGCAGCCGTGGGTCAGTGATGGGGTGAGCGTGGGGACCGCCCCGTCCTGTGCTGGGTGTCTGGCAAGGGCCCCTGGAGGGACTGCGGAGGATGCTCCGTGGCGGTTGGATTCGCTGCTGCCTCTGTGCCAGGGGAAGGGGTCTGCCTGCTGAGATGGACCCTGGCAACCGGGCTGGGCAGGAGCACTGCAGTGTCTGAGGCAGTTGTGCGGTGTCTGTGGCACAGCTGGTGCACACAGCATCTCGGGTGCAGGTGCCCAGAGGATGATCTGCTGTGGGGTTGTGCCCCTATACACAACCAGACCCGGCAGCTCTCGTCCCAGGGATGTCAGCAACTGGGGGTGAAGGGGCTGCTGCCTTTGCTGCTGGATGGGTCTCTGTGTGGACAGCTGACTGCCCGTGTTTGGCTGTGGGCCACTGCAGTTTGGTCTTCAGAGCAAGGCTTAGCAAACATGGGAGGTTTTTATTTAATTAAGAGCAAGCGAGGAATTTAAAGATTGGGTTTTCTTCATCTGGTGATAAATTAACCTCCTCCTTGTGCAGAAGGACAGGCAAGCACTCGAGATCAATGATCTCGCTGATGCTTGGCCTCTTCCTTGTTTGGAGTGGAAAAAAGAACAAAGTGTGTCAGCCCCTGCCCTGCTGCTGCCCTGGGGGGCAGTGAGCAGAGTGACTGTGGGTAATGATGATGAATGGCATGATTCATACCAAAACTTGGGCCTGAAGCTGGAATTTTAGACCTATTCATAGAATAACACAGCTCCTGCTGTGCTGTCTGGTGGAACACACGGTGCAGCCAAAAGCCCCGGGGTTCTCCAAGCGAACCACCCCAAGGCAGAGCCACCACTGTGCTGCTCACTCACGCCTGCGTTCGGAGGACTGAGGAGATAACATTTCTGTGCCAGGCTCAAATCAGAGCCCTGGGCAGGAGCAGGCAGCTCCGTGCCACCCGCGCTGTGCAGAGTGCAGGGTGCCATGGAGCGGTGCTCCGGAGCTCAGCCCAGCTGATGGCTCTCTCTGCTGGGCCTGGGCAGCTGCTGCAGGCTGCCCGAGCACGGTCAGGGCTCTGGGTGCCAGGAGGAAGCAGGCAGCCTGCACCTCCAGCTCCGCAGGGACGGCTGCTGGTGCTCCTGCTGGTCGTGGGAAAGCTGCTAGCACTAATCATCAGGAGCAGGATTAGCTAAACCGCATCCAACAAAATACAGCTTTGGAACAGCGTGTAATAATGACAGCGTGCAAAACATTGATTTGAGCACGAGGGAGCTGGCACGGCCGTGTGCTGCTCCAGTGATGGCGGTGGATGGGGCAGCATCATTGCCACGGTCCTCCAGGCCTGCTCCCAGGGAGTGCACCCCAAGATCTGCATCCTGAGCCTGGCCCCACGGGCACATCGTGCAGCTCTGAGTGGGGCTGTGCCTGGCACCGTGCAGGAAAGCCTGCACAGCCTGACTGCTGGAGCTGGGCACATGGGTGTGCAGTCTGAGCTGGGCTCTATGAGAGCCCTATGTCTGCAAAAAGCAGCCTTACCTCAAACCACGTGGCAGTTATCCCTGGAACCTTTTGCTGGAGAAAAACCTGATGCAAAATATGTCTCTGCCTCTCACCTTTAAATTTTTGAGCATTTTAAATAAAATTGCCGTGTTCTAAGTTCCTCAGAAATTGCTGCTTACCATCGCAGCCCATGCTGCTGTGTCCAAACAGTGTCGGCCTCGAGCCGCAGTTCTTGCTTTTCTGAACTCCTTTTTGGAATGTGTTTTTATACAGCAGCACTGACCTTTTCCGACAGCCCCTGCGGAGCACGGCTGTACCTTGTGTAAAAGTCATATCAAATGGGCCACAAAAAATCACTCTCTGCTGATTACAAGGAACAGTTCGGGCGATGTGTGCGTTCCCTTCGGCGCTGTGTGGGCGCCCGCAGCAGTCGGGGCTCTCCTGGCAGGAATGCTGCGCTGCCGCCCTCCAACTGCACCAACTGCCGTCCGTGTGAGGACCAATCTGCGGAGGACACTTCTGTGCCTCGAGGACCAGTGCCTGTGCGAATCACAGCACTGTGCATAGAGGAAGTGGTCCGTTTGTAAATACTTTACTATTTATTAAATTAAAGGGTATTCATCACGGTCCTTAGTTCCCACTTAAAATGCAGTCAGTGGGACAGTGTCTCTTTCCGCTGTTTCCATGCTGTGAGGATCTGGTTCACACCATGGTTGGGATTTCACATCCACGCAGTGTCGCGCAGTGCTGGGGCTGCAGCCATCCTCAGCTCCCCTTTCTCTTCCCTTCGTTTGGTCCTCACACCTCAGAACAAATTCAGAGCTGCCCATTCTCAGACTGCACGGTTTTGAGTTCCGATGTGGAGCCCCCTTTCCCACTGCCTTATTCCTGTTGTGCGTTTTAACCTAAGAAGTCTGGGGAGGAAGAGCAGCGCTTAGCATGTGGGGTGCGTGGGGCAGCCGTGCCCATCCTGCGCTCTGCGGGGACAGCGGAGCCCTGGGGCCATCCATCAGCGCCAGCCCCGCTGCTCAGCGCTGCCGTAGCTGCGCTCCCTGCGCTCCTTCTCTGCGAACAAGGAGTTGACCTTGCCTTCTGAAATCCTCGTCCGCTCTGGAAAACAAGCGGACAAGACATCTTTACTGAGCTAGAAATTTCTCTTGAACGTTCCCTCTTTAATTTATGTTCCCTCTCACTTCGTTGCCTGCAGCAAAACCCATTAATGGTGGCAGTTTGTGACACAACTGAAGGCTCCTCTAATGGGGAGCTCTCCCGCAATTCCGCTGCTCTCTTGCTTCAGAGGAATTTGCAGGCGTCGTGGTGCACAGCTTCTCCCCCTCCATTTCCCAGGCTCCAGAGACCAATCCTTCCTTCCGTCGGTTTTGCTGCTACTATGGCAATATTTTCTCCCCCATAGTGGTAATCATACAATGGTCTCTGAGAACAGCGGGAGAAGCGGTGCCTGTTAGATGCATAAAAGGTAAGATGAACTACGTGTCATAAAACTTTTAAAAGTTCCTTTTTCGTGTTTGTGCGGGGGTTATTTTATATGGCTTTTGATATGAAGCTAAAATTGCACATCAAAAAGGATAATGCATCTTTAAGCTGTTACAATGACTTCTAAATTTTTCATTTAATGTCAGTGAGGAAAAAACCCCCTCAGTCGGCTGAGCCACGTCGGGGAGATGGCTGTTTCATTCCATAAAGTGTCTGCGGTGGATTTGAACAGTAGGAAATCCAAGGGTGATAAATAGCTATTTCTAAGTAAATTTCATGCAATTGCCCTTTGGTTAAAGTCTTTCCTCTCAGCACTTTCCTGTGCACATAGCCCAACTAATAATATTCAGGAGCAAGTGCTTTCCAGTGTGACAACTGATTGCACTTTGAAGCAGTAAATGGCTGATTTCATAATTGGTATAATTTTTCACAAGTACCTGAATGTCATATACAGAAAGAATAAGCAACCTGGACTTAATACGGAGCTTTTTCAATTCTCCTAAAAATCAATAATGTATTAAACCCCTCCAACTGATTAAAATAATGTGAACTCTGAGTGGGTTGGTGAGGAAGGCAGGTTTCTTCAAGGGTGGCAGATTTATGGCAAAAGGGTTAATACGCGGGGAGAGCGGGGATCTGTTACAGACGGAGTCGGTTTTCCTAATTAAACTTTTATCAAGATTTCCCCGGCTTGGATTGTTTCGCTCAGCGCTGCGGAAAGGAGCTCTCCTGTTCCACGCGGACCATCGCTGCTGGAGAGCCCAGAGCTCCGGAGGAGACCCCGCAGCAGCACCGGTGCTGTGTCTGGGGCTGCACGTGGGCTCCGTGGGTCACGCCGCCCTCTGCCAGCGCAGGGTGTGGGGCAGAGGTGCCCACGGCGGCTGTGAGCACAGTGCAGCCGGGGAGGACATCGCCATAGCGGTGATCTTTGTGTGCGATGGGCAATTTCTGACCGTGGGCCTCTTTGCAGAGGGAAGCTCAGTTAGAGTCACAGTGACACAAACGTTATTAACACTGCTGCGGCGACGGAGCCGATCTGCCGGGACATCACCAGCAGGCCACAGTCATCTTTTTTCCTCAGGATTCGAGATTGCTTGAAGTCCTTCCAGGAGAACTGTTGCAGAAAGATGTTTGAAGAGCTCCCGATAAAACGAGAGGTGGGGTCTGGCAGAGGGCGCGGGTGGAGGGGAGAGGCCCCGGGAGCACTGTGCACCCCCACGGGGCTCCTCCTCCGGGAACCACACGCGTGGGATCAGCTCAGACCTCACTTCCCCAACCAAACATCTTAAGCTCAGTATTATCCGTGTTTGACTATTGTTTCTAACTCATTTCCTATTTTCCAGCTGAGGAACTCTGCCAGCAGCACTCTTTGCCAGAGATTAAAACAATTTAGGAAGCAGACACCCAATTCCTTTCTTTGGACTGTAGGCAAATTGGATATCTGTGAGAAGCAACAAATTTTATTATCAACAGATAGTTTGCTACTTAACTACCCTTAAGAATCCCCAAATATTTGCAGGCTGGAGCCTTGTGCTGCTCTGGCACTGGGTTGGGCTGGGGCTGGAGCTGTGCTGCAGGGACAGCACTGAGCACTGAAATGGGAGTGTGAGGTTGGAGGGAACCAGAACCCAGTGCCGGGGCTGAAGGGTTCCGGGGCTGAAGGGCTGTGAGCACGTCCTGCAGTAGCTCCGCTCCGCTCGAGGCCCTCTGCTCCAGCACAACAGGAGCGCTTTGTTGTGGCTTTGTCAGAGGCACTGTGCCTTCACCGTGATGCAGTTGTGCTGTGTGAATCTCCACGGCTGTTCGTAATGAGGCCAAGGGACATGTGAAATAGCATTTATGTCATTAGCCGCGGCTCTCATTGATTTGTATCAAAATAGCTGTTTTAGATGTAATTACCACTAATTTGTGAAAATGCACCATTAGATATGTAAATCCATGGCCCAGTAGATGTACGAGGCAGAATACAGCGGATGGGACGATGTGGGATAACGACATCAGCATCATTTCTCAGTGCACTAAGCAGGTGCGGGGCCCTGCCCAGCCGTGGGGTCGGGGGGCTCCGGGGCCCCCATGGCAGCAGTGGCTCCTCCAGCCCCACAGGGACCGTGGCACCGGGGCTCAGCCGTGGGACCTGTCGGGCTGTGGGAAGACAAAGGGGGATGGCTCTTAACAATTTACACAAAGATCAAAAAAAATCATGGGATCATTCATCAGGATTGCTGTAGTTCTTGACCACACAGTAAATGATTTATTTAATCTTAATATATTCCATAAAGAGTCCCCATATTTCCATAAATATGTCATATCTACCTAATACATAGTAATGAACCTGCTCCAAGGGTAAATAAATAAGATCTAAGCTCAGCAAGCCAATGTTTATCAAAGGGAGATATACAGATATTGAGTCCTTTAAAGTACCATTCTTCACAGCAATCACGGCCAAGTTAGGCAATTTATAACGTGTCAGGTCAATTAGAAGTCCCACGGGCGCAGCGTGGGCTGGGCCTGCAGAGCGGACCCTGCGGAGCTCCGCGGGCGCGGGGCGGCACTGGGGCTGCGCGGAGCAGAGCGGTGCCCACGGGCTCTGCGGAACACGGTGCCTCGCGTGGGCTCTTCTGGGGTTCACGGGTAGAATAAGGCCTCATCTTTTGGAACAGTTGAGACGGTGCCGACCCAAACGTAACTTCAGCTGTGTTAGTGGCTCTCACTCCGTTCCTCCGTGGGACTGCGCGTGGCGGTGCGTGGCATTGCCCCGTTGAAACATCTATTTTTATACAAACATGGTTAATCAATCGCAAACGGAAGGAGCCATCAGTTCCCAGAAGTTGCACCTTTTAATCTTATTTTCTATCCCCGAGTAGTTCCTGTCTGTGTTGTAATTAGTTTGACAAAGTCAATAATAATAGAATATTCTGATTATGTCAATATGACATGTAATATTATGCACTTCTCCTACCACTCCGCATATTATGACATGCCTTGACATGATGTGACAGGTCACATTATGCACTGCTTCTGATGTCATAAAATAATGTAAAAGTAAGGAAAACAAATTTTGAAATGAAACATTTTGAAACGAATTTGTGACTTTTTCCAGCGACAAATCCTGAGCAAATCTTCTTTGTTTCCAGTTCTGAAAGTCGTTTCTTTGGTTTCTATTCAGGAGGAGAATGGGCTGTGCCACGCAGCTCTTCCCATGTGTGAGGAGCCCCGCGTTCTGCCCGCGTTGCCCTGCGGCCTCAGCACAGAGCCCACTCGTGGTCGGGGTGGGCAGTGCGTGCTGTGGACCTGTCAGCGTGGCACAGTGTGCTCCCACGCGGCGCTGGGGCTCCGTGGGTGCGGTGCTGGGGGTGAATGGTGCTGGAAGGTCCCTGTCCCAGTGCTGCCTGCTGCTGCTCTACGCAGTGCGGTTGTGACGGACGCGGCTGTGGGGAACGGTTCATCTCTGAGCTTCTCACTGGGAAGAATACAGCTCCTGTTTTATACTGGTTTTCACAGTGCAGTGTTGGCTCTCACCTCCCAGAGACACAAACCGGTCTGGAAAACATTTCTAATGAGTCGTTAGCAAATCGGGTGCTTGAGTTCTGAGGACATATGGATTTAGTGTACGCTGTGCCTGTGATGGTGTATGCAAACCGTTACAAAGAATTGACACTTCCTGGCAGGGAGGTGGGAGTTTTAGTGGCCTGGAGACTTAAGCAGGAATCCGATAGGAACACTGGGGAGCACAGAGTGTGCTCAGTGTTCTCCTAGAGAAGAACCAGGCAGACAATGCAAGGGCTGGAGCTTGGATTCATTTTTAATGAAACGTGTTTTGCAACAATCCTACAGCAGCCCCAAATGGCGGCAGATCAGAGGACTGCCAGGTGTGAGCTCTGTGCCCACTGCTGCCTCCTGTGCTCCTCTCTGAGTGCATTGGGGCCGGGGTGCAGCTCCCACCTCCCCACCACGACCCACAGTGCCTTGCTGGGCTCTGCCTGTGGTCCGAAGGATGGGCAGTGTGCTGACAACTGCACAAGGAGCCGTGGTAGTAAAGAAAGGTCGTCCACGGATGTCCACCAGTGTCTTTTTCAAATGGAAATGTCATTTGTTATTATTTAGTGCTGATAGAGTGCTCAGAATAAAGGCAGCTCATGGCTGAGGGAGCTGCAGCTCTGGCAGCCTCTGCCCTCCACTCCCAGCCCATCTCCTGTGAGCAGCAGAGCTCCCCAGACCCACCCCCCGGCAGCACGGCCCCCCTGGAAGCAGAGCCCTCCAAAGAGGGCTGCACAGCCCCCAGATCACGTCCCGGTGCTGGGGACTGTCAGAGCACTTTGCCAGCTGGGTGCCTGCATGCCAGGGCACGAGTGTGCAGCATCCTCTGTTCCCAGCTGGAGGGCAGAGCCCGGATCCCCACAGCACAGCAGCGGTGTGGGACATGTCAGTGCCCGGAGTGCCAGCAGTCCCTGGGGCACAGCTGCGGCTGTGGATCCCGAGGTCAGGCAGGGCTGCCAGCACAGCTCTGTGAGGAGCTGAGGGAGCATCTGCTGCTGGCTCTGTGGAAGCCAGGGATGCCAGCAGATGCTTGAGCACAGGCGTTCTGGACCTGGTGGCTCACAGAGTGTACGAGTGGTGAAAGCACTGCAGCCTTGGCCGTGGCACCAGGCTGCTGCCAGCCCCAGCTCCATCCTACATTCCCAGGGCACTGTGTGTGCAGGGATGGGAGTCCTGAGACCACAGCTCTGCTGCAGCCACTTCTGGGTCGGAGGAGGACGGCGTTGGCTGCCACGTGCTGCAGCACTGTGCTGTCCTGGGAGCTGCAGGTGCTCGCTGCAGTGCCACCGCCACCTCTGAGAAAGCAAATGAAAGGATTTCCATCCAAATTGCGTTTCCCCTCGTAGTCTGGAGGATGTCAGTACATTACGGCCTACAATATTCCACTGCTGCTCTTTTGCATGATTTTTTAATTAAAAAACTATGGAGTGAACAAACATTGTGCTCTGGAGTAGCCCTGCGGAGACCCATCGATGGGAACATTTACATCCCCGCACTTTTTCAAGAAAGTTTATATCTTAACAGCAACAAAAAATAATAATAATAATATCACCCACCCAGACAGTTAGTATTGGGTGGAAGTTTGAAGTGAAAGGCAGCTGGCAACCTTCTGCAGCCCGTGAAATGATATTAACATTTTATTATTCTAAGGTGAGCTTTTTGAAACGGAATTTTAAATGTTACCCTGCTGTTCCAGAACACAAAAACCTTTAATTTTATGCAAATGAACAGCGAGGAGCTGAGCGCTTAATGTAAACGAACACTTTCTTTGTAGGAGAGGTTGGAAGAGAAAAAAAAATTCCCAGGGATTCTTTAATTGCTGTCTGAAATTATGTAAATCCCACCGCCAGGCAGAACGCAATTATCCCGTGCCCCTCTCTGCCAGCATTGCTAATGTCTAACAAAATATCGGTGGGTGACATTTAGTCGAGGTAATGCAAATGAGAATTAATTTTTTTCCAAGACAAAGGGCAGCGAAAAGATCACCTCATCCATATAGAGCAGAGGGGTGTGGGGCCGGGGGGGCGGTGCCGTGGGGTGGGATGCTGAGCCCTCCGCAGCGCTTTCTTTTTGGGAGGATGAGGCTCGGGGTGGGGGTGCTCTGTTTGTTTTTCATTTTAATTCATGGTCATCCTGACAAGGGGGTAGGGTGGGAAACGTGATTGAAACCCCCTAATGGCTCTGCCTTGTGTTGTGTAAAGACTGCTTGTAATTTATCACCTAGTTGTGCTGATAACTAGCAATAATTCTATTAAATATTCAGAGTGAGGCTTTTGCAACACAGTTATCAAACGGGATTTGTTAGAGCAGAAATCCTTCATGAGCACAAAAAGGTGCTGCGTGGGGGGAGCCCCCCCGGGGCCGCCTCCAGACCCCGTCCCGCAGCGCTGTGGGGCCGCGGCCGTGTGGCTCCAATCGGGGGAGATGTGCAGGGATTTTCCTTCTCTGTTTTGCTTTCCTTTTTGATTTTCATTTTTGGTGCTTGAGTTTCAGCTATCCTTGCTCCTAGGTCCGCATCTAAGAGCTTACAACTCTGCTTACCTTTAGAAGAGAAAAGGAAACCCCAGTGGGAGATGGTGTGAGGCAGGGGCAGGTATACGTGAGGAATGATGAAGTGCATAGATGCTCAGAAGACTCCAGATCAGGGTAAGGAGTGCTGCTGGAATTATCCTTTGAAATGTACACTCTCTGCAGGGAGGCCCCAGGGATCATCCTTGCTGGAGGAGATGGGCTGAGTTGCACCATCTGCTTGGGATTTAGGACAGGCAGATCTGCAAAAATATGAATTAAAACACAGAGTAGCAGGAAATCATTTCCTCCTGCCCCGTCTTGTGAAATTATACCAAGCAAACCTGGGTGGCTGCTGCCACCTGCGTGCCGCAGTGTCCTCGTGGCAAGGCCAGCTCTGCTGCACCACACTGAGCTTACAGCCTGCTGCTGTGCTGCGGGACATCACAGCTCCATGCCCAGCACCAGCTCATGGCACGCAGTTGGCACTGCTGTGCACTGACACTGGTGTCCAGAGCCTCACTACTGCTCCCTGCCCTGCTGCAGCAGGGATGGGATGGGATGGGATGGGATGGGATGGGATGGGATGGGATGGGATGGGATGGGATGGGATGGGATGGGATGGGATGGGATGGGATGGGATGGCAGGGTGCAGTGTTGGAAGAGGCTGTCCCCCATCCTCAGGACACCTCTGTGCAGACAGGGCTGTCCTTGTCCTCCTAAAATTTATAATCTTTATGATGTAAGGTTTAGACTCCTCAAAGCTTTCTGCCTGTCTTTAACCTGTAGCACATGCATAGCCTCGGTGGGATTTCTCATCTGCTAAGAGTTAAGCATGTGCATAAATCTTTGCAGGCTTGGGGCCTAAGGCATTCCTGTTGGCACATGCACACACATTCCTGTGTGCACAAGTCATGGAACGGCCGCCGTGCAAATCCCCACCGCCAGAAGTGTCGGAGCAGGAGCTGTGCCAGATCCCCGTGCTCACACCAACAGCCCCAGCACTTCTTGAGCAGTTCGGATGCCCTGGGGGTACTGAACTTCTGACACCATCTCTAGCAAGTCTCTGTTCTCTGCCCGTGTCTCTGGAAGGCAGGGGGTGTCAGCAGGCAGTGACTGTGCTGGAGGTGAGCACGAGCAGGGAGAAATTGTGCACGGTTGCCCACAGCATTTGGGGCAGATTGGGAACCATGAATAGCTGAGGAACAGCACTGGCACGCCGGGTGTGTGGTGAGGAAAGGAAAGCATGTGCCCTGGGCTGCACACTCACAGCCACAGCTGGGCCAGGCTGGCTCTGCCCCGTGCAACCTTTGACACTCACAGTTGTGAAGATATTTTAGTGGGCTCCGTTGCATCAGTTCTGCATTCACCGACACAGGATGGCCCAGAGTGAAGTCCAGGTAGGAAACCAGCACAGATTGCTGTGGTCTGGCAAAGTGACAGCACCTCACCTCCGCAGCACAGGGCTCTGGTGGCCCCATGCTCATGGGAGCTCCCCAGGAGCTCCTGTTTGGCAGCACAGCATTTACAGAAGCTGTGAGATGTCACTGCACGAACCTCTGACCTTTCCTTCCCACGAAGCAGACCTCACCATCAAATGATGAAAAAAGCAGCAATACACTTCACATTTAAAATCATCACCGTGAAACTCCTCTTTTTGCCCTTGTGCAATGCTGTTTTCGTCAGATAATATGAACTTCCATGAAATTACTCTTTTCAATTCGTATCTTGTGTTGGCAACGTGACTGGATGTGGCCTCTGTAATTTAGGGTTAGAAAATGTAGGCAGAGCCATCAGGTGAGAAGTGGCATTTCATAAATGTCGCGTTTCCCGCAGCATTCACTTTATTAAGGACAAAATCACATTCCTTTCCCTAAAACATCCCCCACACACCGCCCAGTCCCTGCTGCTGGTGCAGGCGGCCGAGCAGCAGCACAGTGATGGCTGTGCCCCGTGGGCTGCAGCCCTTTCCCACTCTCCCATCCCCGCAGCCACTCGGGTCAACTGCTGTTTGTCAGCAGCAGCCCCAGCCGTGCCCCGGGCACAATGCTGAGCACACAGCACCCTCTGAGCCGGCCCGGGTGCTCAGCCCTTCCTGAGAAGCATTCACAGAAAGGTCAGCAAATGCATTGTGACAAGATGCCAGCACATCCCTGCCCGCTCCCATCTCAGCCCGGCCTTGCCTGGTGTTGCAGGCACAGAGTGAAGGGAGCAGAGGTCCAACCTCAGTGCCCGACCCCTTCCTCAGCACTGTGCAAACTGCTCCATGTGCCACAGGGCCAAGGGACCGCAATGCACTGCTCCGCAGCACCGGATGGGCAGAGCTCAGGAACCAACCACTCTGAACAGATTTAGCACCTGGAGAAGTTCCTCGCAAGAAAATCGAGCTGTGAGGGGCAGTGGTCACAGCGAGGAAGGAAGCTTAGTGTGCTGAGCCCCTGCCCTGAGATGGCCCGGGCTGTAAGCAGATCAGGGCAAAGCCTCCCACAGCCGGGTAATTCTGCCTCTCCCCTGTAAGCCTGTAACCCCATTACAGCAAGTCTGGCACAGAGGGGCAGTGCTGGGAGAGCGCTGCACCTCCGCATGCACAGCAGATTAGAAAGGACTTAATCACAGTGCAGCCACAAAGTGCACTACATGGCATTATTCCTCGGAAATAAAATCTTACATATGGCCTATCTGAGAGCAGCACAAAATAAATACTTTTAAAATCTATGATTACAGTAGGGTTTTTTTTTTCTTTTTAAATTTTATATTGGTGGCTGAGTTCTGCTCTTGCTCCGAAGGATTAGAGGGATAATTCCATTACAATTTAGTAACAAGATTATAAGAGCCAGTTATCCATTTACGGGGGTCTGTGGAAATGAGCAGTGGCTTCTGGAGGTCTCGGGATCTGGGTAAGTATCACTCACATCTCAGACACGTCCAAATCAGGTTAAGGCGCAGGCAGGACATGCTCGAGGTGAAAAGGTCTCGGGGCCACCTGTCCTCCCATCAGCACGAGGAGTGTTCGGGGCTCACGGGGCAGAAAGAACGAGGGTGGGGAGAATCCTGATGCAAACAGCTCCAGGAGAAAGGTGGGAAGAGCAGGAGGTGCCCTGGAAATAAAAC
This sequence comes from Callipepla californica brunnescens, assembly GCA_023055505.1. Taxonomy (NCBI): domain Eukaryota; kingdom Metazoa; phylum Chordata; class Aves; order Galliformes; family Odontophoridae; genus Callipepla; species Callipepla californica. The sequence goes on along the minus strand of JALIRH010000028.1, from coordinate 492,927 downwards.
TGCCTGCATGTGCTGCCGGGCACTGCTGGGAGGTTCTGCACGAGATCCGACACCGGGCACGAAGCTGCACCACGGCAGGAGGGGACCTGGGGCCCTGTGACCCCCCCGGCTGCAGAGCCATGGGCCAGGACTTCCAGGCAGAGCCCCCCAGCTCTGCACACACGTCCCAGTGCTCTCCTTCCTCTGCAGATGGAGCAGGAATGTATGGCAGCTGCCATGGCAAGTGCAGCTCCTTCCCGGGTACCAGCGGATTCCCAGCTCTCGCGGCTCTGCTCACGGGTGTGTGTAAACCTCTGGTTGGGAATCACAGTGTCAGGAACTTCCTTGCAAAAAGCGACAAGCCAAACTGCATGTGTGCAAACAGCACAGAGCAGAGTTAGGAACCGGCCAGTGCTGACATCGGTATGTGTCCTCTATACTGATTAACTGATTAATTGATATTTAATTGATTGCACTGTCAGGGTAGGACTTTAGCACGTGCTGATTGCCCAACTGCTTTGCCGAGTGCTGCTAACAGTTCTGCAGAGCAGGCGCTGTAAATCCACGGACTGCGCATGGATGGGAACAGAGGCTGCTCTGTGGCAGCAGAGCAGAGCTCACAGCGGCGCTGCCGGCACCCACGGCTGGGAGGCTCCTGCTGCTCGCTTTTAGAAATGGTGGTTTAGATAAATGTAGATTTGGCTGATTGTGGAGGTAGAGCTGCCCCAGCTCGTCCTGCGCCCGCTGCTCTGCTCCGCATGCTCCTCTCCCCACAGACTCACAGCCCGGGGCAACCCGTGCTGCTCAGACCAGCCCTCAAGAGGCTCGTTCTCCTCACGTCTGTGGGTTCTTGGGTGAAGCATTAGAGAACATTGCACCAAAACGTAGGATGTGTTTTGCAGCCGGAGCTGAGGGCTGTGGCAGGCGCTGGCTGCTGGGACGCGGCTCTGAGCAGCGCTCCCTTTGCAGCACTGGGGCCCTCGGGCGCTGTGGGGCTCAGGGCCCACTCACAATCTGCACCTGCAGAGGCACAGAGCGCCAGGGACCGCCTCTGGAAGCTGCTCCTGGAGGTGCGGTGCTGAAGCCCCCAGCTCGGAGCAGAACAAAGCTGGCTGAGAAACGGCTCTGCACGCCGCAGGAGCGTTTGGAAGGACCCACAGGTTGCAGAAGAGCCACCAGACAGTTGTAACCACGTTGTCTTGGTGTATTAGTTTAATGTCCACTCGAATCACTGACCTTAAGGTCTGAAAAGGACTAAATCCAGAAACAGATGATTTTTTCCATGCAACATGACAGGGGGGCTGTGGTCGCTTCTAAATGCAATTTTACGTTCACTTATGGAAATGCGTTGTTTCTTGGCGACTTTAAAAAAGAAACCAATATATGTTCTCCTGAAAGGGGTTAGACCTCAATTATTTCAGAGCCATTGTGCGCGGCGGCGACGGAGCCCCAGCGCTGTACCAATGCTACCCCCTGGTGACCAGAGCCGGCGGCTGGCGAGCGCAGAGCCGGCTGTGCGGGGCCGTGCGGGGCCGAGCCGGGCTGTGCGGGGCCGTGGGGGGCCGAGCCGGGCTGTGCGGGGCCGAGCCGGGCTGTGCGGGGCTGTGCGGGGCCGTGCGGGGCTGTGCGGGGCTGTGCATTGCGGGGCTGTGCTATGCGGGGCAGTGCTATGCGAGGCAGTGCTATGCGGGGCAGTGCTATGCGGGGCAGTGCTATGTGGGCAGTGCAGGGCGCTGCCGTGCGGGGCTGTGTGGGTCAGTGCTCGCGGGGCAGTGCTGTGAGGGGCGGTGCTGCGCGGGGCAATGGGGGACACGCACGGGGCGGGGGCTGCGGAGGAGCACGGGGCGAGGGGAGCGCTCGGTCTCCTCATTGCGGTGACAAATGGATCCAATCTGGATACCGTTCCCGGTCAGCTCCCGCTGGGTTAGGTGGGGATTCCGAGCTCAGCGCTGCATCCCGCGGCACAGCGCGAGGAGCAGCCGGGGCACGCTGCCCTCGGTGCCGTCGGGTCCCGTGGCAGGAGCACGAGCCCCGGCCGGGCCGGGCCGGGCACCCCGCGGCCGTGTGCCCGCAGCAGCGGGGCCCGGCTGTGCCCGGTGGGGGCTGCGGTGGGAGCCGAGCGCTGGCAGAGCCGCCCACGGCCGCGGCTCAGCCCGGCAGCACTGCAGCCTGGCCCGGTGCGCGGAGCAGCTCTCTGCGTTACGCCGCTCACTCTTTGCATCTTGTTAATGAAAAGCGTGGATGTAATTTCAATTAAAGATAATTACATATTTAAACTTAACATTAAATCCTAAACAAAATTACATGAAATCTCAGTGTGCAGCCGTGCTGCAAGGCAGCGTGCGAAGCGCGCGGAGGAAGGAAATGCTATTATGCAAAGTGAGCTGATCTGCCCACAGGTGTCCCCTCCCTGTCCGCCCAGGTAATCCCCAGCTGCTCCCACATCCACATCCATGTGCCGGGGGGGCCCTGCAGCCCTCAGCCACCACTGCAGTGCACAGCGCTCGGATCCCACGAGGAGGACTCCCACGTCGGGGCTGTGGGAGCTGTGCCTTTCCAGCAGCAGTCAGCACTGCCATCCCACGGCCTCCTGTGTCCATGGGGGGAGAGTGGGCAACCCTGGATCCAACCAGGGCTCAGCCGGGGATGTTCTGAATCAGTGAGCGCTGAGCTGTTCTCTGGAACCCATCAGGTGTGATCGCCTAAGAAAGTTTTCTGAAAATTTGGAAATGTTCTGATTTTTCTTTGCAATGCCTCCCCCAGACCCAAACACACTTCATTCTCCTAAAAGCAAATGCATTTCCTTTCTTTCCCCAAACACTGACGGTTATTGAGATGGCATCAGTTGCCCTTTCTCTCCCACCCCATGGGCCCAGCACAGAGGGGCCTACAGCATCCCCAGGCCACGCGTCTGTGGGGGGTGCAGCTCAGCACCCACAGCCCCCCCCCCCCCCCAGCCCCGGCCCACAGTGCGGAGCGGTGGCAAAGCAAAGGCACTGCGGCACCACCGCACCTCTCATGTTTAATAAAACATGAAAATTATTCATTGTGTGATTTAATTTGATAGGAAATTCCTGCTGCTCCTGTAATAATTATTATCATTATTGATCATTGCGGTGCGGCTGAGTCCCGCAGTGCGCAGTGTGGGGCAGCCCCACACCCGCTCGGTGGGGCCGGAGCTGGGGCAGTGCGGGCAGAGGGACTGCTCTGTGCGGGCAGAGGGCTGCGCAGGGGAGGACAGCCTGAGGATCCAGAGCAGCAGAGAGCATGCAAGGGCCAGGGCAGCACGGCTCACCCGCTGTGTGTCACTGCGTGCCCTGCAGGGCTGTGGGGCTGGGGGTCGTGTGTGGGCACCCAGCACTGCGCACGGCCCGGACACCGTGAGCAGCACTGGGGCTGCTCCTGCGTGACACGACTGTGGTGATCAAGCACTGACAGGTGGCATTAACATTTATGAGCCAGCATAAAGTTTTATTTAAGGGATGGTCAGAGATTTAGTGGGCTCTGCAAGCCCTTTCCTCAGCTCGTGCCTGCGTTCCCTCCGGTGGACGGGCACAGCCCCATGTTGTGGGGTGGGGCTGCAGGGACCCCCAGTTGCTGCCCCCGATCCCTCTGTCCCCAGCACAGGGCCGGGCAGCCCCACCACAGCCCCACCATTCATCACTTCGGCAATTGTGAAACATGCCACACGCGTCCTGAGTTTAAATCCCGGCCTCACTAATGGCTTGCCATGCACTAAATCCCCTTCGTGTTATTTAACTTATAAACCCAAGGAATATTCCAAATCAAAGCGACTTTATGTCACGCTCAGCCCATCTCCCAGAACCCGGAATTAACATCCTTCCTGCTCAGCAGTGCCGCTGCACCGCGCTGCTGCTCCGTGCTCATTAATATTTATGATGGGGAGAGAAAGTTGCATAAATCCTGGATGATACTTAATTAAACCCCACTCCTTCTGATCTCTTCTCCTCCAGCTTCGCTCCGTGAGGACGGCGCGGTGCTCAGACACTCATCTGCAGAGAGCAGCGGGGACACGTGGCACTGTGCCTGCAGCCGTGTGCTGCGGGGGCTCTGGGGTGAGGGCCGGGCACGGGGAAGCAGCTGGGAGAGCACAAACCCCGCTTTGGCCTTTTGGCTCTGTTTATCTGTTCCTCGAGCCCGATCCTTGCGTGATCCGTAAGAGAACAGTTAACGCGCGGCTGACAGATCTTTGATACAGCGCTCATTCGCAGGAAGCAGCTTGACCCCCGAAGGTTCCGCGTGCGGCGGGATTGACACTTCACATTGACTTTGCTTCAGGCTTATCAACAAATCTCAGCCCATTTTATTAAAGAGCCGCGTGTGGTGTGCGGAGCGCCAGCCAGAGACAGCTTCATTTGCGGACGGCTCGGGAGCTGAGTGCTTGGCTGCTTTTCTTCTCATTCATGTTTTCACTTTGTTGGCAAATTTAACTTTAGAAAAACCCATTGCGAGTTCCAGTGAAGGATGGAGAACAGTAAAACCCCTCAGCGATTCCTGGCCCTGTTTCTAAGAGCAGGGAGAGAGCGAGCAGGTTCCTGTTTGAGGGCGATGAGGTCTGGCAGTGAGTGAGTGGTGGCTGGGGAGGGATGCGGAGCGTGGTGGTGTGCGGGGCTGTGCGGGGCTCTACGTCACCCGCAGCAGCACGGGGGGACCGGGGCCACGTGGAGCCCTGGGCAGGCGTCGTGCTGCGCTGCTGCCAGCGGATGTTGGCAGAGCCCTTCCTGCACGGCAGCACAGCGGCACATGGCGGAGCAGTGGGTGCACGGCTGTACAGCTGGGGGGCTCAGCCCCGGCACCCCCAGCACCCTGACCCCACCCTGAGCTGCACCCCAGCGCCTGTACAGCACGACAGACCCGTTGTGGGCAGGTTGTGTGGGCAGCACGAACTGTTGTTCATGGGTTTACCTGCTCTCCACCTCATTTTCCAGCTCAGTTCAATATGCACATGGCATTTCCAGCACTCGGGGGGTGGGGCAGGGTCCCCCAGCACTGACGTGGGGCCGTGAGCCGCCAGCGGGATCCGCGGCTCTGAGGCACCCGCTGGTAAGTCTGTCTCTTTTTACTCATGCAAATTTGATCAATATTATTTATATATTCAAATCCATTTATAAATAATATATACATTTGTGCTAAGGTAATTGCCTCAACTAGATTATTTGTCCCAGTTTTTATTGTCTATCCAGATGCTGAATACAAAACCCTTGTTCTTGCTCACCCAGTGGCCGGGAGCTGGAGCTGCTCCACACCCATCCGTGTGCGGAGTGGGGAGGGGGTGGGGGGGCTCTGGTGGGACCACGGGGCAGGAGAGGTGCAGGAGAGCACTGGGATCAGGCACGGTGCTGCTGTCCCATCCCATCCCGCTGCAATGCCCGGGGCTCCCATGGGGCACGGTGCGGCCCCGTCCCGGTGCTGCACGCATCCTCCCTCCTTCTCACTTACCAAAACCTGACATCACAATGAAAAAAGATTAGGAGCACTGACAGGCCTGCAAAGGTGACAGCTACAAAGAAATATGGAGCAATCACGTTGTCAGAGTGCCTATTAGGAACCTAAAAAACCTCGGCTCTCCTGCACAGGCAAAACTGATTTATTGCACGGCGCAGTTCATGAACTCATCAGTGGTTTTGCATGGAGAAGAGATGGATTTTCTTTCAGATGTTTATGGTGTGAGCAGACTGTCCTGAAAGTTATTGTTTGGTTTAATAAGATCAGCGCCGTTTGCTGGGATGGAATGGGCACGGGGCTGCACCTCCACCCAAACCTCGCGTCGGGTCCCGTGCTGTCCTGAGCAGCTCTGCATTCCCCAGGAGCTGCTCCTCGGGCACTCCCAGGGCTGCCCTCACCACGAGCAAACGCTGCACAGAGCGGGCTGCTCCTCTGCCCCCTGAGCTGAGGGCTGAGCCCCTTCTCCCAGGGAAGCTGAACTACGTGAGCAAACCGTGGGTCACCCACATGAGGTGGGGCTTCCCTGCTCACCAGCATCCCCGTGCTGCAGCCAGCACTGCTCCCGAGGCGTTCCTCTGCAGGAGGGAGCTTTGAAGGTGCGTCACGCAGAAGCAGCGTTGGCTTTCTGACAATGCTGTACTGCTGTTAACATGGAAATGTTTCCTTCTCCTGCATGGGATTATGCTTCAGATGCCCCGGGAACAGCTGTGCTTTATGTAGATTTTAAAGGTGAACTTTCATGCTCAGTGAAACTTTAAAAGCAGCTGATTTACACCTGAACCCATCCCTGCCAGTGTCGGTGTGGCTGTTTCTCTTCCTTAATGGTGTGTGCGTGCAGGGCCGTGCTGGAGCAGGCCTGTGCCAGGAGCCTGAGAGGGGAGGGGGACACATCCCAATGCGTGGCCAAAGGTGCAGACATGGAGTGAGCCCTGAGCTGCCCCACTCTGCCCCACACAGCCCCACACTGCCCCACTCTGCCCCACACAGCCCCACACAGCCCTGCACTGCCCCACACCGCCCCGCACAGCCGCTCTCTCCGCTGGGCCCCAGCCCCTCATCCACACCAGCACCGTTTCCATGACCCTTTAAAGATGCTCTCTCTTTTTCCTTTAAAAACACAAAATTTAAATGGCTCTGAATAAAATAAAAGAGAATAACTGAGCTGTGAAGGGTGATGATTGTATTTCTTTCACTTGTAAGAGAGACCTTTATAACTCTCTTGGGAGGAAAAAAACAATAATGGTCCTTCATGGATGAAGTGCGCTAAATATGGTGTATATTTTTTAAAATACCAGTTCTACAGTTATTGAAACAAATTATTGTTAAATGCATTTACAGCATAATAACTGTGCTAATTTGCTGATAAAAAGCATCCAGCGTTAAAGCCCCCATACATTATTTTGTCATTAGCATTTGTTAGCTCCTCTTAGGTACGTTCAGAGGAAGGCTTTGTTCTGTATTTAGCGCAGGGCCCGCTCTGCTCTCCCCTCCCTCTGGGATTTGCTTGTGCGCAGAACCGCAGATTTTTTTTTAGAACTTCGCGTTTAAAAATGGAAAATGTATTTCATTTCATTAATGGGCGAAGGGAGGGGAAGGAAGGAAGGAAGGAAGGAAGGAAGGAGGGTGCTCGCTGGGTGAGGGCGCGCCGCGCTCCGGGCAGCGCTCTCAGGGCTGTGCGGTCGGGCAGTGCCCGGGGTGGGGGTGCGCCGGACCCCGCTGTGCGGCGCAGACCCCCGGCACCCCCCGGCCACAGCTGTGTGTGCACCGCACGGCGCCGGGACCCCCGCTCCTGCACACCGGGACCACCGCTGCGGGCACCCCATGGGCAGCTCCTGTGCGGGGATGTGCTGCGGCCACGGGGATGGGATGGGGACGGAACGGGGATGAGGGACCCGGGCATGGCCGCGTGCGGATGGGGCAGGCGGTGGGACAGGGCGCTGGGGGTGCCGAGTCCTGCCGCCCCGACCCTCCGTGGGGCAGCTGGGCACCGCCGGCCCCGGCCCATCCCCGCAGCCACGTCTCCGGTGGGCGGGATTTTCTGGAGCCGTGGTTGTCATGGCGACCATGCTGTGATCAGATCATCACCAGAAGGAAAAAAAAAAAAAGAAAGAAAGAAAAAAGCAGCTTTATTATCAACACATCTTCCCAAATTAACCCCTCGCACACCCAATGAGCGCAGCGTGGGCTCAGGCTGGCAGGAGCTGATGCTCTCCAGCCCTGCTCGGTGCAAAGCCCCTCTTTCACACCCAGCATTCAGCTGTGCAACTTCTCCAGGGGCAGCTCACGGCCGGGGCTGCTCACAGCGATTGCTCCTGTCCACCACAAAGCCCTCGGGGTCCTCTGTGCTTCAAAACATTCCTGCTCCCACATCCCCGGCGCAGTGCCAGCATGTCGGGTGTCCCGGCAGCACCGACGGCCCCTGTGTCACACGTGTCCCATGAGTCCTGTGCACCCGTGCACCCCACGCACCCCATGTGCCCCATGCACCCCATGCATCCCATGCACCCCATGCATCCCATATATCCCATGCACCCCATGCATCCTGTCAGTCCCACACGTTGACAATGCCACACTTCCCCCTCCGCCCCCAGAACTGCTGCGCTGCAGAGTGAAGGCCTCAGATAAATGAATTAAGATAGCTACTGTATATTGATTAATATCCTGAGCTATAAAAATATAATTGATTACTTGAAGAAGAGCAGAGGTAATGTACAGAGAACCTGTCTGAGAAGTGATCAATACTCACATTCAGGAAACTCACCCAGGAGTATAATTGGACAAAGCAGAATTTGGGCCAAGCCAAGCACCAGGAAAATAATTTTGCTAACAACAAGCCATTAGGAAGCGGCCGGACTGACTGCCATCCATCTCAGGCGTGGTTTATGGCCACAGCAGCTGCAGTAACGCTTTTATTTTCATTCCTTTGGTGAAGAAAGTGAGCCCGTGGGACCCAGCGCTGCTCCCGATGCCGCAGCTCCGCCGTGCCGTGGGGTGTCCCTGCTCCAGGGGGTGCCAGGAGCTGTGCCCCTGCCCTCCGCCCCAGAGCGCTGCGGCCCTGGGAGTGCTGCAGGGGGAGGAGGGGCAGTCCCTGCTTGGCACCAGCTCAGGCCATGCAGCATGGCGCTGGGAGCACCAGATGTGAGGGTGTGAAGTGGGTGCCGGGCTCGTTCCAGGGCAGGGCAATTAGCGAGACGTGCCGCAAGATTACAGAATGCAATGAAATACTTAAAATCTACTCTCCAGACTAAAGTAAATCAGACATGACTTTGACAAGGTGAAACCAAAGTGATGAAACCAATCCATTGTGCTTGGGGAATCGATCTCCCCGGCAGGGAGCGGAGAGGCCATCGATTCACAGCCTCAGCAGTCAGCAGTGTCAAGCTGCCTGATCTAAATTTCTATATGCATCACTCCCGATTAGATGATGGAGGGGCACCGTGTGCAGGCATCCACCTGCCTTGCCGTGTCCGGGGGCACTGGGAGGGCTGTGGGGCACAGGCAGCCTCAGGTAGAGATGCACAGGTTGGGCTGGCCCTGGCTGGGGGCTGGAAGGTGAGCTGGGGCGGGGGAACCCATGGCAGGTGCACCGAGCAGCCAGGTGCCCACGGCCTGCACAGCACCTGGGAGGGTGTGTGAGCTACGGCCTCGCCATGAAACTGAGATCCACTGTGGTAATTAAGGTTTTGTTCTTAAAAATTAAATATTTATCTGCAAAGACGAGCTCTGCTGGCAGCAGGCAGGCTGCAGCCACAGGACGGGGCACCTCCACCACGGCTGGGTCGGGGTCAGGGCACGTCACGCGTGGCAGCGCTGGTGGGGCCGCCGCAATCCGCTGCTCTGTCACTGTCACACCGGGAGAGGCCATTAGTTTTGTCAGTGTGAGAATAAAGAGCCGTCTCTGGGGACAGATGGAAAAACTCGATCCAGCTCCCAGCAGCCCTGAGGGGGTTGTGTTCTACCATTTCTTTATGACTTACCAGCTGGAACAAGAGCAGACTTAGCAGTCACGAGTGGCAGGAGCATTTTCTGCTTCCAGCTCCCACGGGGAGTTTGTGACAGAATAGCAGGGACTTGTGGTGGGAAGCTGAAACGGCGGAGAACAGATTGGGGAAGGGAGGGAAGGGGGAGCTCAGTTGTGCCAGATCTGAGAAGCTTCTGGCGCGTGCTGTGCCCGTCCCGGCCCCGGCGGGTTGGCTGGGGCAGCGGGGTGGGCCTGCATTGCGGTGTTAGGTGATCGTACCCCGCGACGTGTTTTGCCTTTTTGGCACGACGTGACTAACAGAGGTGGCGAGGCAGCGCACGGGGCGTGACTGAGTGCCCCTGCCCTCCGTGCCCCCGATTCGCTGCTGCTGCGCGGTCCCTCCGCCGCTTCTGCCACTTGTGCCTCGGGCCGAAGTCACCGGGACGGGGTGGGGGGGTCCCGCAGTCCCGGGGGCACAGAGCGCTCAGCCCTCGGTGGGCGGGCAGCGGGGGGGGACCGTCGGAAGAGCGCTCCCGGGCGGTGGAAGGAGCGGCGCTGCCGGGGGCGGGCGGGGGTTCCCCGCGGGGACCGCTCCTCCCGAGCTCCGCCCAACGCAGCTCCAGCACGGCCCCGCACGGCCCCGCACCGCCCGGCCCACCCCGCCCGGCCCCGCACGGCCCCGCACCGCCCGGCCCACCCCGCACGGCCCCGCACGGCCCCGCACGGCCCCGCACCGCCCGGCCCACCCCGCACGGCCCCGCACGGCCCCGCTCCGCCCGGCCCACCCCGCACGGCCCGAGGGCCACGCACGAGCTCGAGATGCGTTTGCTTTTTCTTGACCTCACAGAACGCGTCTGCGGTTTTCTGTTGCAATTCCGAGTGAAACAAACAGCGGTAAACACAACCGAAAGAAGGGATCGTTGCGGTGCACAGCAATCGTTTATGCAAACCAAACTCGCTGCCAACGTTCGGCGTCGGTGCAGAGCTCGGGCCGCCCCTCAGTGGGGCACTGCACCGCAGCGGTGGATCCCCCCCCAACCCGCGGGGTGCGGGGCTGTACTTACTGACTAAATAATATTAAATGCCATTAAACGTGAAAGATTTGTTTCCAAGCAGCGAATGGATTCCCCATATTATTCTTTACTGTAAGTAGTTGTTGTTATATCTTATTCATCTGGAAAATAATTTCAAACAGCCATGAAAACAGCGGATTTCTCTCTGTTAAAATGATCGCCGGTGCCCGGGCCGCTGACACGTAGTAACATGATTCACTTGGACAGTTACTGACTGCACATCCAATTCATTTCTTCTCCGGAGCACCGAGTTATTATCTGGAATGCACGAGGTGTCTGAGGGTAACGGATGATCAGCCGGGGACGCTTTTGACGGCTTGAAGAGCAATCAATAAAAATTGTCTCCAGCAGTTTTGTAGAGGATGGAAGTTGGCGCTGAAATGAAGTGATGGAGATTAACTCGTGGAAGTCGGTGCCCTGGCGCTGCGAGCCCTGTAGTTTAATTAAAGATCCAAAGCGTCTTTTCACCTGAATGGGGCTTTTCCCCCCTCCCCAGCTGTGCCGAGGGATGACCTCATGAGGGGCAGCCCCCACTGCCCCGCGCGGCTGAGGACGCTCTGCTGCTGAGGGCATCCCTGCTGCTCACCCTTTGGAAGGATAACCCTGGAAACGGTGCTGCCCACATTGATGCTCTCACTCCACCGCACCGCTGCTGTCCAGCACAGAGGGCCTCCAGCACAGTGCTGCTCTGACACCGAACCATTCCTCGAGCCCTCGTGTCTGAGTCCGCACGAGCTTCTCAGTGAGCGTTCATGGTGGGCTCTGTTCTCGCAGGGAATGGTGTTTGTTTGTGGGTGAGCGCAGTGTGAGGGCTGCTCCCTGCTGCTCATCGTGGCTCAGGGGCTGATGTCAGTGCCATGGGGCACGGCGATGCCAGCGGGAGTGCATCCCCACCTGGAAGCAGCAGCGAGCACGGCCTTCAGCGCTGGGGGAATGCATTTGCTATTGCAGCATTTCTCACTGGAGAATTGCCTCTTTCTAAAGCACTTTCTTCCATTAAATGCAGTACAGAGCTATCGGCTTTTCGTGGTGACACACTAACAAACACGCAGGGACGTGTTTACAAGGAAATAGCAAATGTTTGCTAAATAGACCTCACGGACAGCAGCAGAGCTCCAGGATGGGGCAGTGCACCGAGGGCAGCAGCTCCGGGCAGCGCTCTGTGCTCCTCACGGATCCACCGCCGGAGCTCAGCACCAACCACAGCCACAGCCGTGCTCCGTGCAGCGCTGCTGTGCAGCAGTGCTGAGCGTGGGGAGCAGAGCTGCGCTGCCCACCCCGCACTGCCCGGCCCTGTGCGGCCCCCACCCCACCCCGCAGTGCTGCGCGTCACAGCCGCACCGCTCGGCTTCGTCGGAAACGTAGAAAAATAATAACAATGGAAAGTCGTGGATATTATTTGTCAAGCGCGTGCCTACAGCTCCCTGTTATTTCACGTATCGTTCTAGTGGGAACATAAGTAAAACACATTAGCAGTAATTTAAAGTTGCTGTGTGCATTGATTATTTATGCCCCCACATAAAGCCCCGTCTCCCTGCGCCGCGCACCGCCTTGATAAACTGTGTATGTTAAATCACAATCTCCGAATATGTGGACAGAATCTCCAGACGAATATTGTGGGCTTTTTTAATATATATAGAGAGAGATAGATCCGCTCTTTTGGAAGCGACTTGTTTGGTTCAAGTGCATCTCTAAATCACACCACACATATAAATAATAAATAAGGGAGGCTCATATCCTTAATATTATTCTCATGTCTTATTAAACTAATATTTCACAAAACTTTTATTTTTCCGTTAGTTGGAGGTCACCGCTGAAGTTACAGAAATATTACGGAGCGGCTGCGTTGCTCCGCGGGAAGGACGCGGGAGTCCCCGGCACGCGCGGCCATGAGTGATTATTCTAATTGCCGGGAGATGCCTTCCGAGAGACGGAATAATGAAGCGCTCAATGATTGAGACCTTCGGCACCTTTGTCTGCGTTCCCCCCCTCCCGGCACCGCGAAGAAAAGGACATTTTCTGGAGGCGTGTTTTATTTCTCGCTCCATCTCAGTGAGCGCTTGCTTTCATCTCTTGCCTCGGAAACCTTTCCCTGTTCCTGCGGCCTTCGTGCGCGGTGCGGAGCGGCGGTGGCTGTGCCAGGAGTGCGGAGAGCAGCGCGCTGGGGCCGGGGCTGCCTCGTGTGCCCCCACCACCGCCCTCACCCCATCGGGGTGCACTGGGATCGCTCCCACAGAGCCGGGGGTTCCTGACCGTGGGACGCAGCTGTGGGTTTGTTTGGGGCGATGCGTGGGGGCACTGAGCGGGGTGGGCGCAGCTCTGCAGCCAAACCTGCAGGGAACACAGGGCACCAACGTTTGTTGTGAACAAACCCTGCACCGCTGCGGGCGGAGCTCAGCGCTCACACAGAGCACCCACAGAGCCACCGAGCAACGGAGAAACGCCGCGTGTCGGCGGGGAGATGCTCTGCAGGAACACGCTGTGCTGCCTCTGACAAAAATTTGTTTCGAAAGAAAAATTGGGGGTGTGGGGGGAAGCTTCCCTGATAAGGTCAAAGCATTCAGCTTCAACCTTTTCAGAGCAGAACGTTTCAATTTTCCACTCCAGACTGACGTTTCGTTTCAATTTTGTACTAGAAATGTGAGCAAAATCCGATGCTGGAAACAAACACGCAGATTCTGCAGGAGGAAGCCGCTCCTGCTGACCTGAAATCAGACTCACGAAGTTCTTTCCCAGCAGACAGCACAGCAGTGTCAGCTGCGGCCGTGGGGAGCAGCTCCTCGCAGCACGGCTCAGCCGCTCCCTGAGCTCTGGATCTGCTCTGCACCGCCTGCAGAAGGAGTCTCCTATTTCCCACAGGGACTGCAATCCTTATTGTAATACAAGCAACAGAACTGACAGTAATCTATGACAGTACAACCGCAGGATGCATGAGCACTGCGGAGGCTGCCGGCACATCGGTGGTTTGCATGTGGACAGACCCCTATCATTTGGTGGTAAAAAATCACTAGTTGCTTCCCCGACCAGAACCCCGGTGTGCAGGAGCCATCTCCTGCACTCATGAGCAGTTCCCATCCATAAATCTCTGCACACAGCGAGAACAGCACAGCCACCAGAGGCACTGCCTGCCCCGCTGCTGCCACAGGGCCACAGCCCCAGCGCCCGGCCTCCTGCAGCCCCAGTGCTCATCCTCCTGCAGCCCCAGAGCTCATCCTCCTGCAGCCCCAGAGCTCATCCTCCTGCAGCCTCGGTGGGTGCTCAGCTTCCTCCTGCAGGGCCTGCCTCTGGCTGCAGCACTGGGGTGCACACTCGGTGCTTTTGGGGCCGTGCACTCCATCCCCATGGCAGCACTGCCCGCGCCGGCTCTGCTCGCTGCCCTCCTCACGGCTGTCACAGCACTGACACGAGAACAGTATTTTATGTAAATAACTTCCAAGTGCAGTTGCTCATTATTAATACAGACAGCTCTGAAGGCGAAAGCAAATGGCGTTTGGCAGCGAGAACTTTTAATGAGAATGCCATTAAGGAGCTCAGACGGCGATGCTGGCGCTCCCGGCTGACTCCTGCCTTCCTGCTCCTCTCCCACCCCACAAACAGAAAGACGCCGTTAGTTTGTGTAACCCCAGCATCCCGCTCCCTCTCTCCCTTTATTAACCAATCTATTAGTGGGACAAGCGCAGCCAGCCGGCGTCGGAGGGCAGTGGCCTATGGACCCTTTTTTGCGCCCACCCCAATTATTTATGGCTATCAGACATCGTTGTTCCTATAAATCACGCCCTCTCTTCCCATCGCTGCCCCGCGGGTTTAAATCAATACCGCGCATCTCACATCATGAACAATAATTAATAAGCGATGGGCTGAGATCACTGCGGTGTGGGCGGGCGGGGCCGGGGGGGTCGGGGCTGCGTCAGCTCCGGGAGCAGTGGGGAAATGGGGGCTGGGGGTCGGGGACAGTGCTGTGCTCTGAGGCGTGCCGGCCGCCGGAGGAACCTTTTGCTCTGGGACTGTGACCAAACGAATATTCAGTGCAGAACAGGAGGACAAAACTCATAAACTGAATGTAGAGGCGTCTGAGCTGCCTTCTTACAGCATCAGATCGCTCCGTTATGCAGGGCCACGTATTGTCAGACACAATATGCTAGATATTGAAATGCTATATCAATATTTCATATTATGTGCAATTTTAAGCAAAAGTAATTGAAGTAAGAAGAGAGAACGTATTTATTTTTAATATTTTCCCTTATCAAATCAGAAATTTCAAACCAAATATTAAAAGGAAAAAAAGATTGTTTAATCTTTCTCCCATCAAATGTGTCATCAAAACCGCCATCCCGTGGGTACTGCGCTCCCGTGAAGATGTGCTCCGTGGTGGAAAAAGGGCAGCAGTTGCACTGAGCAGCGCTGGCAGCTCTGCTGGGGGCAGCTCCTCCTTTCCATGGCAGTCCAGAGCTTCAAGCAGTGCCCAGAGCTTTGAGCAGTGCCCAGAGCTTCGAGCAGTGCCCGGAGCTTTGAGCAGTGCCCGGAGCTTCGAGCAGTGCCCAGCCGTGTGGGGCCTCACTGTGCTCCCCGCTGCCCACAGCCGCCTCTCGTGCAGGAGCACTGCGTGGGGACGTGGGATGGGAACCCACGAGGCTGAACGTGCAGCCAGGGCTGTGTGGCTGTATGGGGCCGCGCATCGCCCGCTGCTGGGGCTGCAGGGCTCCTCCCTCCTTCCCTCCCTCCCTTCCCCCTTTTCTTTCTTCTTTCCTACATTTCTGTCTTTCTCCTTTTGTCTCCTCCTTTCTCTTTCTTCTCTTCACTTTCCTTTTTTTTTTTTTTCTCCCTTCAGTTGAGATTAATTAATGGGTCATTTCTTCCAGGGAATCTGAAGGCTCTCTTCCAGCCATCACTTGGGCTGCTGCCAGTGCCTCATTGTGGCCGTTCTGTAACTCCCATCTGTGGCAGACTGAGAAAGAAGAGAAAAGCACCAGTTTGAAACACTCTGAGATTCACCCCTGAAATGAATTGCACCGTCTCTTCAAGGACGTCTTTGTGACCCCCGGTATTAGCACAAACCCCACTGCAAATGGAGCCGGAGCCTCCCAGCTCCAGGGCAGCACTGCTCCTGCTGTGCAGTGCTGTGAGATCACACGGGGAACGGCCCTGCATTCAGAGAGCGGTCGGAAAAACAACTTTTTCTTGTTAAAAATAATTATATCTTGTCAAGTACGGTGGCATCTGCAAAATATCTGTTAATCTAAATTACATGATACTTATAGAGCAGAACTAGAGGCTGCACTGATGGTAATTTTTTTCCTCCTACACTTTCAGCAATTCAATTAATGTGTTCATATGGTCTGTGCACCACTCAGGAAGTCACTTACAGGAGCTATAGGAGCTGCAGGAGCCATAGGAGTTACAGGATCTCTCTGGATCTCTTCCCTTCTGCTGCTGCTGATTGGAGACAGTCTGTGCATGTGGGAGAGGCCGGGGCACCTGGAACGTGAAGGCACGGATGGAAGCAGGGATGGCTGAGACGCCTGGTGCTGCAGCACAGGTCCCACCAAGCTGGTGTGTGTGTGCCAGGGAAGGGGCTGGGAAGGGCTGAATGGAGGATGGTGGCTGCAGGCAGGCTGGAAGCACAGAGCTGTACGGCCACCAGGACCACAGCCCACCACCGCATCCCAGTGTGCTGGCACTGCTGCAGGAGCCTGGATCTCTGTGCTCCAGCTCTGTGCTCACACACACACTGGTGATGGCTGGGGACAGCCCTGAGCTCGCAGCCGCTGCCCTGTGCTGGGCCAGGAGCTCTGCCCGTGTTGCTGCTGAGGAGCTCTCAGTGCCGGACTGCTCTCGGCACAGCACTCGGCAGGGCAGTGCAGAGCTCCTGTGGGCAGCAGGAGCCTTGGCTGCTGCACAGCACTCATTATCAAAACCTGTGAGACATTTGTTAGCTCATTAGCACTGCCGGCTCTGGACGGCTGCTCGTGGGCTGGCAGGGGCTGTGCTGAGCTCCACGGGGCCGGGCACCCGCAACCCGGTGCTCCAGGGCAGCCCATGGCAGCTTGAACCCTCTGCACTGACACTCAGCACCCACCGCCTCCAGGAAGGGACGCTGCAGAGTTTGAGCTCTCACTGTGAGGATGCGCAGCACACAGCAGGCTCTGCTCGCTCCTGCCCACCAGGCCTTGTGCCCACCAGATCTGTCCTCCTGTGTTTGTGCAGCCATGAAGCAGGCTGCCCTTGGGATGCAAACCAAGGTGCCAGCAGCTGGAAGGGACACAGAAGCCAAACTTGCAGGCATGATGCGACTGTCCGGGGGCAAAGGCGTGCGTGGTTACAGAAGCACGGAGCACTCTGAGCACCGCTGTCACTGCGTGCTGCAGGGCAGTAACCCAGACAGAGTGGCCATGCCACCCCCAGCAGCGCACAGCAGCACCGCCAGCCCGGCCCGGCCTCCTCCAGGGCACTCAGCACGTGGCAGCCATGCTCAGGAGGCAGCGAGCCGTCCCACGGTGCCGGGTTGGGTTCAGAGTACGGGATGGGACAAGGAATGTGGGCAGGGTGTGGGCTGTGGGCTGTGGGCTGTGGGCTGTGGGCTGTGGGCTGTGGGCTGTGGGGAAGGCACGGGAGGGCAGGTGGGTGCAGGGCCAGCTGTGGCAGGAGCCCTGCTGCGCTCCACCGCACTGCTGCGGCAGTGAGACGGCAGTGACAGCGCGAGCCCGGGCAGAGCAGCCCCTGACAAACACTCACTGGAAAATAATAAAGTGGCAAAATAATTCTGCATCGGACACACTTACCAGAGCATAAAGAGTCTGAAAAGGAGACAACATCTTGTATCATCTATCTTCCTTAAATACCCAAGCTGTGACAAAGTGGAAAGCAAAATTATGATGAATGATCGGACATATTTAGTCTGTACCTGTGCTCTTTAACTAGGCCTGGTGAAATGGGTGCTAATGAAAAGCAGAACACCTACCAAAAAGAGGAGATTTCATTGAAAACAAGTCTTTATTACAAATTGGCACTTCGTTTTCATAAAGTGCATAATGAAGGTGCATATTGTGACATAAATTAAAACAGGCAAGTGATGGGTCAGCACTGCAAAACATTACACAAAGACAAATCACCAGAGAGCCCTCGACAATGGCTGTATCTCATTTACAATTTTTCGAGTACATTTTCAGATTGTGCGGGAACACGGCGAGGTTTTGTTCATAAGCGGCATGCCATCATTTATTTTACTGCCTCATTTGAATATGATGAATACTGTAGCCCTTTATTTGTTCACAACAACCAAATAATTGTAGATCCGCGGGTTTCTGGGCAATTAATCACATTTTTTTCCTCCAACAATCCACCATAAACATGACATTGAACAATAAAGTACATTAACCTCTGCTTTGCACAAAAACTTTGCTTATTTAAGCAGTGTGAGAGTATTGCTCCCACTCTCCTCCAGGACACAGCGGATGTGCTGCAGCACTGTGGCCCGGGCTGCCGTGCTCCAGCACTGCTCCCACTGCTGCATGGCAGGGCGCAGCTCCTCGGCACGGCGTGGTGAGCGGGGTGCTGGGGGGGGGAGAGCCCCTGAGAGCCCCCCCAGTGCTCGTGTGCTTCCCCAGCAGCAGGACAGCCACCACAACTGCAGGCATGGCAAGGTTCAGCTCACCATGGCGCCTCACAGCTCGGAATGGCTCAGCACGGCTCGGCTCGGCTCAGTTTGGCACAGCTCAGCACAGCAGTGGCGGTGCGATGCTTCCCTGCCTGAGTGATGAAGGCTGTTCCTTCAGCTGTGATGTTAATTACGGGCAGGACCACTTCCATGAATTTCCTGACTCCAGAGGAGGCGGCCAAAAGTTTGTCAGTGATTCAGATGGCCCTTTTTTCAGAGAAAAATGTTCCTGAAATGAACCTTGTTGGTGTGTGCCATGGCTCCCGCGGCTGCGAGGCGGGGCGGCCTGGCCCCAGCTAAATGCAAACATATTTTTCCTCCATGTTGCTGTGATTCTGAACATTTTGAAAAATCTTTTTGGATTTTTTTTTAAATCTTCCACCACGGACAGAGCGTACCTGGACAAATGTGGGCGCAGGCACTGCTAAGCCATGTGGAGCAGCGACCGGACCGCTATCTAACACTGTTGTAAGGTTACTATTTATCTAGAGCAACTGAAGTTGGCACTCACATCTGGCGCCTGGTACTTAGTGCAATTATTTATGATTTCCACCAAGATTTAAAAGCTCATCGCCGGCCTTGTAATGCAGTAACTGATTGCACTGCTAATGTAATTAAGAAAAGATTATGATGTCCACGTGGCACACCAGATGGTGGCATTCATAGCAATCGGCACACACAACTGGCAGACAACTGCACAAGGGCAGTGCGGCTCCGGCAGCTGGAGCACCGCGCCGTGCCACGCGCTGGGGAGGGGTCTGCTCGGCCACAGCCCCCGGCCCACCCCCACAGCCCCATGGTTGGTGGCCCTGAGCCGGGCACGGCGGGGCTGCACAGGGCACACTCGGCTCCTGTCCCCTGCAGGTGCTCTGTGCCCACACTGTGCCAGGCGGAATGCGGGCGGTGCGCAGGGACACCGGGAGCTGCACCCCACAGTGCTCTGTGTGACCCCTGGGGTGGGCAGAGCTGGGCAGGAGGACCCCATTCAGCTCTGTGGTCACTGGGACTCCGTGTGCCCACGGGCAATGGGAACAGTGCCCAGGATCGATGTCTGCACGTGTGCTGCAGCTCCCGTTGTGCAGATACTGCTGCGGCTCTGGGATGCTCCCAGCAGGGTGCTGGAGGAAGCAGGGCCGTGCTCAGTCAGAGCACCACGGTTTGCTCTGGGAAGCAGCAGAGCAGCACGGTGCTGTGCCCTGTGACCCCATGCAGCACCGTGCAGTGCCTTGCCTTGCAGCCACACGTGGGTTTCACAACACAGCTCTGACTCCTTCTCCCTCGGTGCTGCAGCTGACATCAGTAAAAGCGCAGACTGCAACCTCGCTGGAGATCTTCTACCATCTGTATTTACAACATGAATATTTCAGCAAATGTGACATTTTGGAGACTTCTGTCCTCCAGGTTTGGTGGTGACACATATCTGGGCGAGGAGAGCCGCGGGTCGCCAGCCGCGTCCTGTCAGTGACACTGCCCCGAGCGCCGCGCAGCGCTCACAGGACACGCTCCGGCATTGCGGGGTTTGTTGGCTCATTGAGCCGACACCATTTTGAAGCAACATAAAAACAGGTTTTGATCTCTGGCTGCCGGCCGCTGTCTGAAAAGCACAGAGCAGGAGGCAGCCCCGTGGCGGCGAAATCACTGCAATGTGGGCACTGTTTTACTGTCACTTATCTAAGGAAAGCAGGAACAGGGTGAGGAGAGGCCCTCTGCAGCCAGCTGCCAGGTGCCCTGCGCAGCACCCACAGCCCCATCCTGCTGAGAACAGTGCAGATCGTCACACCTGTGGGTGTCACAGCACCTGCCCCACACCGCCCACAGAGCACATTTAGGCACAGATTGGGGCCCTCTCTGCTCCTGCTGAGCTCTGCTATGGGCTCTGCTCACCCGGCCTCTGCCCCGCAGGTTGGTGGCTTAGGCTTCAGTTCTGTCTCATCCTGAGCTGTTGCACCAAGGAGGCAGAGAACAGCATCCTCTAAGCAAACCTTTGAAGAAGAAATTCTGGGAATTAGTGTTTCTGCTAAACCCAGGTGAGATCTTTCTTTCCTTTTATAGAACACCGCTCTTAAAATATTTACATTGCAAAAACGCTGTAATTTGCCTATAAAAGCTGCACCTGTATGAGCCAAGAAGGGGCTGAGGAGCCCTTCCTCCCCTAATGCTGTGCTCTCGGGGCATTACAAACACCACAGCGCTGGTGCTGTGTGCCCTGAGCAGTGGCTCTGTACGTGGGGGCTTCTAAGTGAGGGGTGAGGGTCTCCGCCGCTCCTGCTGGCGGCTCCGTGAGAAGCCCTTCCTGCTCTCCTGGCGATGCTGTCACTGCCTGCTTACGGCTGCCACTGGCACTGCTCTGCCCTGGATGCTGTCAGGCAGCCGAGCCGCACACTGGGGTGCTAAGCGGCACAAGCTGCAGCAGCCAAGGATCCGGGCAGCAGCGTAACGCTGCCAGCTGGCCTGGGAGCTGCGGCGGCAGCCAGCCTGCCCTGAACGGAGGGGACGGCCCTCGGCGGCACACAAAGGAGTGAGGCTGGAGGCGGCTCGGGGGCACCAGGGGGCAGCAATCCCACGGCTGCGGCGCTGACACCAACGCGGGGGGGATTGTGTGGGGTTCAGGGAGAGCGAAGGGCGCTGCGGTTCTGCTCCGGCGGATCCGAAGTAGTTGTGGGGGCCTTGGAAGGAGGAATGAAGAGGGGGCTGCACCTCGGGGATGCCTCACAGAGCCAGATGGACCGTGAGCATCCAGTGCTGCCAAACCGTCACTGCATGAATTATTGACGGCATTTCTCTGTGCAAACAGCAGTCACCGGAGCACTGCTGGCTGCCGCAGTGTTCCTGGGGCAGCAGCACTGCATCTGTAACTGCCATCGGCTGTGGCTTTCCCTGCACACCTTCCCAGGGAGGACTCAGAGCAGCACGGTGTGTTGAGCCCCCAGACCCACGGGTGGGCCCTGGGCAGCGCACGGCGGTCCCTGGGAGCAGCTGGAGGGCAGGGCTGTGCAGTGCCCATGGCCGGCAGGAAAGTGAGGTGAGCACCAGCATTCCGGCACAGGGTCTGCAAAGAAAACGTTATTTCCCCAAATGTGTTCATCATTCAAAATCATTCAAGCAAAAGTCTCCATCCTCCTGTAGCTATTACTCATAATCTGAAAACCTGGGTATGTGCAGCCCTGGGTAATTAAGCTGTGTTTTTTCTGCCCTCTGTTTGGGTAGAAGGGCAGCTGCAGCTTAGCTCCAGGCCGCCTTGCACGACAGACAGGGCTGCTCCTGGTGTGGGCCTGGGCAACCCTGCTCCAGCGCAGAGCAGCTGAAGGCAGCACCTTGCGCAGCCTGCTCCCCTCCGCCCCACGTGGCTTTAAGCCTGGCTTCCCTGGCACGCTGGGGCTGCTGGCAGCCCTGCTCCTGGGCCGCCCCTCCCGTGAGGAATGCCTCATGCTGCTCTGCAGTGTGAAGCCCGGCGTGGCGGTGGCTGTCCTGGTGCTCTGTGGGTCACAGCCGCCATCGGCAGCATTGCTGTGTGCTGGTGTTCTTTACACTGTAACTGCTCTGAGCTGCAGGGTGTAGGTTGTTCTGAAAGTAATGCCTCCTATTTTTTCCTTGGAGCCACAACACGTAGACCAGCTGTGCAGCTCTGAGCCCAGCCTTGGGCACAGCACTGCCCCGGCCACGGCCCAGCACCTGGGGGCTTTCAGCACCGTGGCTGCCTGCACGTGGGCTGTGCTGCTGCAGTGAGTGGGATCGCTGCGGGGCTGCGTGGAGTAACTGACCTCACAGCCTTGCCTTTAGTTCAGTGAACTGTTTAAGCATGTGCTTAAAATGGTACATACGTTTTAGTGCTCTGCTGACCTGGGGCTAAGTGAGGAACTGATAACACTAAAGGCAGCATTCCCTTTTGTATTTAGGCTCCTGCCTGAACTGCAGCTTTGCCTGGGGAGCTGCAAAACCAGCGTGAGTGTGCAGGATGACTTTGAGCTGCTTACTGCTCTGCTGGGGGAACCTGGCAGCACCCGGTGTGAGGCTGAGGAGCTGCGGCCAGGCGGGCAGGGACCGGCCGTGCTGTGCTGCTGGGGCTGGCAGTGAGCGGGGCTGTCTGTCCCCACTGTGCCCCAGCCGGAGGAACCCTGGTGTGCTGGCAGCCACAGCACGCAGGCAGCTCAGTGCAGCATTACCACCTCTGTCCTTGCGTTCTGCCCTTGGTTTGTTCTGCTCAGGCCGTATTGTTCTATGAAGGTTAATGTTGCTCATGGCTGTAGGCAGTTTCCAGATGGAGGACATGGCACATTCCTTTGCCTTTCCCACCTACTAATGCTCTCCCCTTGGGGCCCTAGAGAGCCATCCTTCCTCTCAGCAGCATTCAGGAGGTGCCATGTGTTTGAGGTGGGACACCACCGGCCCAGGGCTGCGTGCTCCCCGGCACAGGGACGGCTCCGGTCCGTGTCCCTGCAGTGCCCAGCTCCAGGCCTGGGGCAGCAGCACCGCAGTTGTGCTGTTGGGGAATTTGTGAACAATTCATAAATGTGTTTTACAGACAGCTGTTAGCGTGTGCTGAGCAGAGCTCAATTTGTTACAGGGTTATAGCAGGGCCGCTTAAATATTACGATCCATAACATAAATAGTGGGCTGAGCACTGCTGCTGCCTTGTGCTGCACAGACAGCACCGCGCTCTGCCCGGGCTCTCACAAAATATCGTACCTGTAGTGAAATGAGATGCAAAAGGTGTGGAGGGACCTGGTGTGCAGCCTGGAGCTTTGACTCCCAGAACATCCCCGCTGCTCAGGATCATGTCACTACCTGACGTGCTCTGGGATCTCCTCATGAAAGAGCAACCCACGCACATCCCGGGAGGCAGCAGGTGTGTGCTGTGATTTTAAGAAAAGGCATTTAGCTGTTGATCCACGGGGGCACCACAGCACCCTGAGGACATAGGGATGTGTGGGAACTGCCACAGCTTCAGGAGAGAGAGCACCCGGTGCCCTCTGGGGTGCACTGGGCCCACGCGCATCCCTCCTTCTGCCCACTGCAGTGTGCTGGTGTGTCTGTGCCTGGGGCATGTGCACTGACAGCTGTGCTGTTCCAGTGCCTGGACTGAGACCTGCATGGGCACAGCGGGGACGTTCCTGCTCCCTTCAGAAAGCCGTCCTGAGAGCCGGAGCCCAGTGTGATGTGGGCAGCGTACATGGCAGGAGAACACGTGAGAAGAGGCATGGTCTGAATAAAAAACAAACGTTCCTTGGGAAAGAAATATATGCAAAGCATTCAGGGGATAACGTTATACTTGCAAATAGTTACGCTTTTGAGGAACTTTATCCGGTAGATCAACTGCAGTGTGGTTAGTCACGTACCTAACGCTCTGGGAATGAGTATGTGCTGATTCAGAGCCTGTGTGCAGTGCAGGAGCACAGGGCCCTGAGCACACAGCAGTGTGCCCATGTGGGGCAGCTGCTCCTGGGGGAGCGGCAGCGGCCGGGCTGCACTGGGAGCCATGCGTCACCGCAGCTCGTGCCTCACACACAGCCCTGTGCGTTCGCAGTGTATCGTGGAAGGTTTTGTGGATGCTAAGCAGCAATTAGAGCCTTCCTTTGGAATCGATTCATTTCACACTGCCATGGTAGCAGGGAGGATCTTATTGAAACTGTAGGATTTTTAATATTATTACGCTAAAGACTCTCTCAGTATCGGTGTCTCCGTGGAGGGGCATTAGCGCACTGTAATGGGTAACAACTTCTGCAGTTCAGGAAATCTTGTTGTATTTGTAATGGGACATCTGGGGCATATATTATGTATGGGGCATATATTTCTCATTTCCACCAGGCATCATCTTTCCTTCTCTCTAAATTATTCTTCAAATAAAAAAAAAAAAATCATTCTCCTCAAAAAAGATGTATTCTGTATATCTCTATTTTATTTTAATCTTAGAACCCAGAAGCTGCTACCGCTGCCAGAGCTGTACAGAGGAGCGTGGCAGCCGCACGGTGCGGGGATGCTGCGGGGCCCTGTGCTGTGCTGGAGGAGCACGGCTGGGGCAGCAGTGCCATGTTGTGTGGTGCACAGCACAGCCCCGGACACTGCTGCCTGCCAGGTCCTGAGGGTTCTCACTACATCTCTGCAGAACATTTCTCACTGTACTTCATACCCAACACTCCCAGACCAGACAGGATGACAACAGGTCGCTGTGCTCCTCTATGGTGCTCCTCCATCCTGTGCTTTCCTCCATCCTGTGCTTTGCTTTTCACCCGCCTTTGTTTTTGTTTCACTACTGCTTTCCTTTAGTTCTTTGAGGTTGCTCATGTCGGTCCTACACCAACGTTCTGCTCTGTGAATTATTGCTGTGACCTGCACGGTGCTCGGAGCTGGGTGTGGGACAGCTGCAGCATTACCCCATGGCCGTGCCGTGGTTTCCATCAGCTGCTATCTCCGTGCACTCCCAGTGCCATCACTGAGCGGGGAACGCTGAGCAGAGCAGAGCTCCGCAGCAGCTCGGCTCGGGACGCTGTGTGCAGCGGGGCCGGGCTGCCCGCCGCTGCCGGGCGGATCGCCGAGGCCGGGTCAGTCCGGAGCTGCGGACCCCGCGCTGTGAGCGGTTCTCCCGGGGCAGCGCTGCCGCGTCGGGCCGGAACGGCTCCGGAGCGACGGATGAGGGCACCGCGGACCTCGGCCCCTCTCCTCCCGGCACCGACCGCGTGCGGGGGCCCAAAGGCCGCAGCTCACGGCGGGGCGGTTCCGAGCCCCCCGCCCGGCCCGGAGCCCAGCCCCGCGGCGTGCTCCGCGCGGACCGCATTTCTGGCGCCGCGGAGCTCCCGGAGCAGCGGCCCGAGGCCGCGGCGGACCCCCACGGCCGCGGCTTTCCTGTGGGTGGGGCGGCCGCGCGGCCGCGGTTTGCGCGGTGCCGGTCCGGCTCCCGCGGATCGGGGCGCGCCGGAGCCGCCGCTGCCGGGGTTGGGCCCGGGCCGCCCGGCGTAGGCCGTGCCCGCCGCGCCCCGCGCGAGGCCGCTCCCCCGCCGCCGCCGCCGCTCCTCCCGCCGCGCCGCCCCCGCCCCGCCGGGCGATGAGGAGCTGCTTCTGCCTGCGCCGAGGGAGCCGCGAGCCGCCGCCCGCCGCGCGGGCAACAGTTAAGTGTCCCCGGCCCCGCCGCGGCCCTCGGCTCCGCCGCGCTCCGGGAGGGAACCGGGGAAGGGAGGGAACGGGAGGAGGGCCGCGCCTGCGAGCGCTCGCGGCTCCGCGCGGGGCCGGGCCGGGGCGCGGGGCAGCGGAGCCGTGCGCGGCCCTGCGGGAGCTGCGGCCCGGGCCGGGGACCGTCCCCACCGCCGCTGCGCTGCCGTCGCGGGGCCGGGCCCGCTGCGCGCCGCCGTGCTGCTCGGCGCCGGGCGCGGCCTGCACCGGGACTCGGGCCGAGCCGGGCCGCTGCAGTGCGGAGCGGAGCGGGGACACCGCGGGGCGCGGGTGGGACGCCGTCCTCCGACCCCGGGGCGCGGGGGACTTCGCTGGGAATTTCGTTCTCGGCTGCTTAGAGAGCACAGCGACGGTACTGCATCCATTGTGCTCTTCTGCTGTGAGTGGTTACGGCACGGATTTGCTTGCCTGGTGTTGTTTTCTTCACCTGTTCGCAGAGGGTTCTGCGCAGCTGGAAGTGATCAGCGCACGCTCTCTTTGCTGTCCCAGCCGGGACCTGGTGCTGAACTCCCTGCACTCTTTACTCCCCTCCTGGGTTCCCAGCGCTCAGCGTCTCTCTGTGGTGCCCAGGAGGGGTCACGGGGTGCTCTGAGCTTTACCACCTCCCGTGCTTTCTCACGACCAGGAGGGTTGCAGCTGGGTTGTGATAGTGGGGCTCCAGGAGGCGTTCACTGCACAGGCCATGTGCCTCCATCGTGCGTTTAACGAGCACCGCTGTGCCCAGCTGTGCAGCTCAGTGTTGTCCCTGCAGCTCCTGGCCTACGTGGCCTTACCCATGAGATGTTCTGGGGGTGTAGGCCTGGTTTGAGCTCTTGGAAGCATGAAGATAAATACAAAGTGTTCTGGTTCATGGCATGTGCTTCTCTGAGTCCCAGGCTTCGGGCCTTACAGCCCTGGTTACAGAGATGGAAATAACTGACCTGAGTGTCACTGTAAACCTGGGGAAGGTCATCTGTGCGTGGAAATCTATTTCAGTTTGAAATAGGATACCTCACAAATGGATGTCCACAGTTAGAACTGCTGTGCAGCTATCTGAGATCTCAGTTTTACTCACTCCAGGACTTGTGTTGCTGTTCCATTCAGGTCCATCGCAGCGTACGGGCTCCAGCAGCTGGTGCAGGGGCAGCTGTCTGCAGCATGGGTGTGCGGGTAGCTCCTGGCGAACCTTTGTTTGGGTGAAAGATGACCCTGAGTCTGTCTGCTTGTGACCAAGGTGTGTCCAGGGCCCTAGCCCTGTGTTCTGCCGTTGGCTGCTAGTTTTTCTGACGCATAATCTGTGCAAGCAGCTGTGCGGTGCCTCCTGATCAGAGGTGGAGGAGGTTCCAGCGGCGCTTGCTCTGGTTTGTGCACGGTGCAGGAACACACCTGGGAAGCTGGATTTTTTCATTTTTATTTTTATTTTTTTCCAGTTTTGCCTTAGATTGTGCTTTTGCTGACAGCAAGCTGAGTGGTGCAACTGACACAATAGAAGGGAAGGATGCCATCCAGAGGGACCTGGACACAGTCGTAAAGTGGGCACACAAGAATCTGATGAATTTTAACAAGGCCAAGTGCAAGGTGTTGCACTTGAGATGGGGCAATCCCAGATACAAGTACGGACTGGGAGAAGAAGTTGAGAACAGCGCTGAGGTGGAGGACTTGGGGTTCTGGTGGATGAAAAGCTGACATGAGCCAGCAGTGTCCTGGGCTGCATCAATAGAGGGGTGGCAGTTGGGTGAGGGAGGGGATCACCCCCCTCTGCTCGGCCCTTGTGAGCCCCCATCTGGAGTACTGCATCTAGGCCTGTGACCCCTCTCCTGTGGCAGGAGAGTTGGAAATAGATAGTGTTTAAGGTCCCCTACGAGCTAAGCCATTCTCTGATTTTCTCTGTAGGATGAGCAGGTTGGTGCCAAAGAACAGGGCTTGCAGTTGTGGGAAGAACCAATGAGCTGCTTCTTTCTCCTGGCCCCCGCTATTTAACCTCAGAACCTGGCCTGCCTCGCTGCAGCGTGAAGCTCCTGGAGCACATACATCAGGCACTGGCCATTCACCCACCACCCAAACTCTTGGACTTGTCTTGCTTCTTGAAAAGGAGCACTGAGAAGGAGAGCACTCTGAGCTCAGCGTAATGTGTGGATTTCTGGAGCTGTGCTTTTGTGTGTGTGTCCCAGCCGTGGTGCAGCAGTGCAGGTGGGTGGGTCACTGGGCCATAGTGCTCCACTCCAAATACACCGTGAGACCAGCAGGAAAGTGTGACTGGGACTGTCAGAGATGAGTGAGCAAGGAAACAGTTGAGAGAGAGCATGAAAAGGCCGTAAAGGGACAGCTCTGGGGCTGTGGCACAGTGAGGCCTGGCTTTGTGCATGGGCCATGCTGGGGGTTCCTGCTGCTGCTGTATTACATGGTGCTGTGCCTGCAGGTCGTGGCCTCCAGCCTGCCACTGTGGGGCCGGGCAGACAGCCACCACTGGTGCGTGCTGCGGGCATTGTTCTGTGCCTGGAGCAGAGCGTCGTGCACAGACTGCTGGGAGCTGGGGTGACTGCCCCGTGTGGAGCCAGCCTGATGCGGGCTGCCCACGGAGCTGTGGTGACAGGGCTGAAGCTTTGCTGCTGAGGGCCTGTGCTGGTTTTGCTGCTGTTCAGGGAGGTCAGCTGCTGATGTTCCCAAGGCTGCTCCAGAGTGGGAATCTCTGTGCCCTGGGCCAGTTCTGCACTGAGCGAATGGGGCCTGGGCTGGGCCTCTTCCTGCTCAGGGCTGCGTCAGGCTTCCCCAGGCTGGGAGCGGGAAGTGCCCTGCTGCTGGGAGCAGCCTCCAGGGAACGTGCTCCGAGCAGTGTGAAAAATGCTGTGATTGTTCAGGGCTGTTCCACATTCACCATGCAGGGGGTGGTGGGGCTTTGGGGAGCAGGGCCGTCCTCGCTCATCGGCTGTGTCCTCAGGCACTGCCGCACTGCGGGCAGGTCAGCGCTGTGTGCTTGAAGGGAACTTCCCTAAAACAGCAAGCTGTCTAGTGGAAGTATTTATAGAATCATGTTCCCTAATTTGATTTGCTCTTTCACTGCTTGTTTTTTATTTTTAAGTTCAAAGGTGTGATAACAAAGAAACCGAACTTTGTGGGCACCCAAGGGAGAGTTGAAATGTAACTCATGGTCTGCATCAGCCCAGAGCTTTGCTCTGACCTGTGCCAAGTTCAGAAAAACATTTACTGAGCGTGCAGGCCAGTTCCTGCTGCTCTGCACCAGCTCCAGCTGCATCCCCGTGCCCCTCGGCTGAGGGCTGCCCCACTGTGCTGCACAGCCTGGGGTCGGCCCGGTGCCACCCTGCACGACGCCGTGCTGGGTGGGTGGCACTGCCAGCAGGAGGCTTCGTGTGGGCCCTGACCTAGTGAGGATTGGCATGTGCGCTGGGTGCTCCCCCAGGTGCCGGGATAGAGCTCTGCTAGTGGAGGTCTCCTTCTGCTTCGGAGGCTTTAGGCTGGTTTGGTTGTTTGTGTGGCACTGTTATTTACATAGGGCCCAGATTTGCTCTTTTTTGTTGCCCGCAGCACCGTGTTGGTTCAGACTGGGCACTGTGAAGTGTAAACCCTGGTCCTGCTGGCACCTCTGCCTTTTTAGAAGCAGTAAGTAACCTGCCATCTCCGCAGCCTCAGTGCTGGGCTTGGTCCCTCTGAGGAGGCCCTGCCCTGCAGTTTGTCTGCCTGCCCGCCTGCAGCAATGCTCGTGCCAGGTGCTGCCATTGGATCTGCGGTGCTGGGGGATCCAGGGGCAGTCCTGCCTGAGCTGAGGGCCTTCCCCTGCTGCTGCTGCAGGAGGATGTGTTGGGGCACAGCTCTCCTCCGTGAGCTCTTCTGGCAGCTCTCCTTTCCTCCTGCTTCCAGCAATAGCATCTCCAAGATGGGTTGTTTTCACCTGCTTCTCTCCCTCTCTGTGTACTTCCGTACCCTGAAGTATTCAGTGCTGTTCTGCCTTGCTCGTGGGAGATGCTCGGGCTCCTTCAAGGCCTCTGTCTGCTTTGCATCAGACCATCCTGTGCTGCTTCGTCTGTGTCCCCCTGGCGCTCGGGCACTCCGCCACAGGCACAGTTTTGCATACAGACACATCTGTGCTGCTATGCGGCCGTGGCTCGGTTCAGGGGGGTGTGGTGGGGCTGAAGCCTCGCGAGAGCCCTCATCATGCCCAGTGCCTGTCGTGGGTGGGAGCCTTGTGCTGAAGCCGTGGGGAGCAGATTTCTTGCTGCTTAAAATAGCAGAGCAGCTTCAGCCAGCCTGAGTCAAGAATGGAATTTGTTCTTATTTGGGAGGGACGCGATGAGCCTGGGTTTTCCCATCGTTGCTAGATGGAGACCAGCCCATGCTAAATATCCTGGAAACAGTAAAATTAATCTCAGAAGAGGCTGCTGACCCAAATTCCAAACCTGTTGGGCATTGCACAAGCGTGTTGTCTTATCAGAAACAAACAAAAGCGCAGAAGGTGTGTCTGCCTGATCCTGCATTTGACTTGGTAGCCCGTGGTGGTTGGGCACAGGCGCTGTGGCACACATGTGGGCTCCCAGTGCTCTGTTCCTCCAGGGACTGCGTGCTCCCGAGCAGCTCCTTAACTCTGCTGCTTTCTTTCAGGATCAGTCCATAATGCCTGAAGTACGAGATCTCTCCGATGCCTTGCCTGATGTGCCAATGGATCCCATCACAGGGGTTGGCGTGGTTGCGTCCTGGAGCCGCGCGCCGACAGGCTATGATGTAGTAAGTAGAGCTAGCTCAGCTGCCATTGCAAATGCTTTGGTTTCATATTAATGAAACTTTACTCTGCTGTGAATGGTATCTCTTCCAGCCAGGATTTGCCATCAGTCGTGTTGTAAGGATTAATTTGGTGTCTGTGTGCTCACCTTGCAGCCCAGGGCACTCAGCAGTGCTTTCTCTGGGCGGAGGTCTGTGGGTGCAGTCGTGCAGATTTGTCTGTGCTTCTCCTCCAGAGCATAATTACCTGGAGGAGGGGCTCTGAGAAACAGCTGGCTGCTGTGGCATGCAAATTTAATAATCCTAGTAACTGCCATCCTGAAGGATTCCTAAGTATCACACAAATTACATCTCCAAATAAATGGATCCCGCATCAGCTGTTTAATCCCACATATCAGCACTGCGTAATAATGATGAGAAGCTCCAGATTGAGAAGCAAAGAGTTTCACAACCAGCTGAAATTGCAAGGGCAGTTTTGATGGACAGAATGCAAAACCTCTAAATTAAGCTTTGGCAGGAGGCTGGGCAGCAGGAAAATGCAGCTGGATCCGGTGGAGATGGATATGTGAATGGATAGATGGAGGTCACTGTTTAACAGCTGCTTGTTCCCTGGGTTAGTTGCTGTATAACCAACAGTGTGACTGTATTTGCTTGAAGATGAGTGTCCTAAGCAGCAAGGCATCATGAAGCACAGACTTTGCAGAGCAGTGTAGGGAAAGTTTGGCCTGTGGCTCACGTTTCTGTGTCCTGCTCCTCCTTTGGATTTCAGTTTCACACAGCTCATGTGGCTCACACCCTCACAGCCCTGGCTTGCAGCATGCCCTGTGCTGTGTGAGAAGGGAGGAAATGTGTCGAGCTGCAGTGAGGAGGTGGGAATTGTGAAAAGGCTCTTGAGAGCCAGAAGGTTTTTTGCATTTACTGCATTTTTCTGAGCACTGATTACCTGTGTGAGCCAGCCTGTGTAATTAGCTGCTTGCTCTGATAAAGGAGCACGGGGCAATGTGAGAGATGTGATAACAGAATAGCATTCTGCCTAAATGACCAGGCAGAGAGCTCACTTGCCGCAGATAGCATGTGTGGGGTTTAATGGGGGCTGCAGTGCTAGCACTGTTTAAACTAAACAAGATAAAAGATTCTTCCTGGGGCTTAATCCAATTATAGTGGTGTTGCAATAATGCTTGAGAATGTGGGTTGCTCTCTCCTAGGGGGCACGGAGAGAAGTCTGCCTTGCCTCTGACTTCTGTCTCACTTCATGTTTACAAGGAGCTCTCCTCTGTCTCCGGGGCCAGCAGCTCCTGCTGTAGGCATTGAGGTGTCTGCTGCCTGCAGGGGCTCTGCTTATGTTCTGTGCATGCAGCAGGGCAGCTCTGCTCGGGTCACAGCTGGTGTTGTCCCACTATGCAGTACCTGCAGTGGTGGCCCCACCCTGCAGTGTCCTTGTGCCCAGCCCATGGGGGGCTGCGCTCAGGGCAGCGCTCCCCTCAGTCCCCAGAACCCAGGCTGCAGTGTCTCAAAGCAGGAAGCCAAGCACGCCCTGACCACTGGTTGCCTGGGGATGTTCTTGCAGTTCCCTGGGGTATGCCATCCGTTGGCCCCTTGCCGTGCATCCTGCAGCAGTCCGTTCCAGCAGTGGGCTTAGAACTGTGGAAACACTTTTCCTCTTAGCTGTAATGAATTGGGCATTGTGTCATTTTGTTGGTGGGTTTTTTTCCATGATGGCATAATAACTGGTGCTTTTTTTCTGAGCCTGATCTATTGTAAGTAGACTTTATCTAGCTTTCCTTTCATCTGTGCCCTGTTCACAGCACACAGCCATTCCTGTGCTGTTTCCCTTCCTTCCACCCGGTGCAGGGCAGTGCCGGGGGCTGCAGCTGGCCCTGGGGAGCTGCCTGCCCAGCTGGGGGTGGCAGGGCCTGGGGAGATCTGAGGTATTTTTTTCCATCTTTTGATTTTTTCTTTCAATAGTTCTCTTAATTATCCGAAAATCTCCTTTCCCTTTCTGTCTGCTTAGGAAACAGCTGCTGGCACTTGTGGCCAGATCTTTTAGTAGCTAGAGCACCAAAGAATGCGTTTTGCCAAAACATACATAGTGAGTCTGAGCTCAAATTCCAGAAAGTCCTTGCTGGGTGTCCACAGAGCTGGGAGTGGGGGATCCCTTCCTGTTGGGGTCGGTGCATTCTGGCATGGGAAGGCATGAAGAGCGGGTGAGCTGGCCTGTGCCCCTAACTGCCCCCTCAGTGAGTTCAAGGTGGGTGTGCTGGGCACCCAGCACCAGGCAACAGCTCTCGTCCCACGTGTTCAACCTGGGCAGGAGGACGTGGTGTGTCTGCTTGGGGCCGTGGCCCCTCCTCGCCCCTTCCCCTCACTGCAGCCTCCAGAGCCATGCCCTCGTGCACAGTGCTCCTGGGGCTCAGCTCCGCTCGGAGGCGCTGGGGATCCTCCCACCTGCAGGTGCACAGAAGATGATGCAAGAATTTTCCTATTTATGTTACTGTGTTTTCTTTCCCCGTGAGTTTTCTGACAAGTCAGTGCACGCTTACATCCAGGCTTAGAGAAGGGCTTCAGCAGGGTGATGCGAAGCCACAGCACTCAGGATTAATTGCTGGGGATGTTGCCTGCAACTGTTGCATTTCAGCAGAAACAGGAAGGGTTCTGTTGGCCTGCCCTGCCCACGGGCACTGGCAGCCAGTAAGACCCGGGCCCTGCTGTGCTGGTTTCCTGTGTGGTGGGGCTGAGTGGGGCAGTGGGAGCAGCACAGCTGTGCAGGAGAGTGAGGAATGATGGGCCAAGTGCTTCTCGTGGTGACTCGCTGGGAAACTGGCTTCGACCGTTGTGTGTGGTAACTGTGGAGTTAGAATTGCAGGGTACTTCCCTAAAAGGTTTGTGGTGTGGCTTTGCTGTACTTTTATTGTTGCTTTTTGACAGCTTTTTTTCATCGCTGAGTCAGAGTGGGACGCTGCCAGGCTCTGCTGCTCAGGGCAGCGCTGGTGGCAGCTCACAGCCCACACTGGGAGCTGTTCCCATGCTCTGTACCCAGGAATGAGCTGAGCAGGGATTTGTGAACAGAAGATGCTAAAATGTGAAGAGCAACCCATGCACTTTTGTTGCCTTTTTGTCAGACAGAACAAGTTTCTCTCCTGCACTGTGGATGCTGGGAAGGTCAGCGTGTGCCTCCTGCACCCTGCACAGAGCCTCTGCCCTGCAAAACATGGTGAGGGAGTACCAAGAGAAAGCAGCTGCTTTGTTATCGGGCTGTGCAGGGGCCAAGGTTTTGCTCAGTATGGTGAGATCATGGCTTAGGAAACAGCAAAGGGGAGGTTTGTTTCTTCTGAGTGGCACTGGGCAGTTCTGCGGTGCTCGCTGTCCTGTTAGACTCGTGGGAGCTGTCAGTGGGATGTGAGGGGAGTGGGTGACTTGTTTGCTGTCCCCTCTGGTTAGTGAGCTTGCCCTCTGGGCAGGGCTTGCTGCCCTCAGCTGCTGGCACAGCTCTTCTGTGGCCCCAGTGCCTCTCGTGCGGTGCTCTGAGCCAGCGTGAGTGCCATCTGCTGCCGCCTGCCTTCCTGTGCACATCTGCCTGCTCTGTGCAGAACCCTCGGTGCAGTGTTTGCTGCTGATTGTACTGAATGCAATCGCTGTCAGAGCTCCACAGTTCATTCGATGTGATGCTTTAATCTGATTGAAATTGCATGTGAAATCGCAAGGAAAGAGAAAGATTTTTTGCAGGAGTGCTGTTCTTCCATCTTCGTCCTGTCAGGGCGGGCCGTGGCTCCTGGGCAGCCTTGGAGCTGTCACTGTGTGGATAGCTTCCAGTGCTCTGTCAGAGCGGACCCTCCTTGCAGCTTGCACAGTGTGTGTACAGTGTAATGAATGCCTCGGTATGCTGACTTGTCCAAACTATTGTTTGGAGAGTGCTCCAAAGTTGCTGTTTCCTCATTAGAATAGCTTTTGTCAGAGCATCTTTAATCAATGGAGTCCCCAGAGACAGCATTTTTAGAACTTTATCATACCTCTGCGTGGAAGTCCTCCGCACTGCACCTTGTGAAGGAACTAATGAGATGCTGTGAGAGTTCGGGCTACTGTTAATTAGAAAAGGTCTAAGGAAGAAGTACCGCACATACATTAACTTTATCTTGGCTTACACATCTCCTCTCTGCCTCTGTCTCTTCTTTCCAGGTTGCACAAACAGCAGATGGCCTGGATGCTGACCTCTGGAAGGATGGCCTATTTAAATCCAAGGTCACACGATACCTGTGCTTCACAAGATCATTTTCAAAAGAAAATGTAAGTCCATTTGCTGAGTGTCTGCATGATTTGCATTTGTGCCTGGTGTGTTCTTACCTGTACAGTGATTAATGGTATGGAGCCAATTATAATTCAGAGTGTTTAGCTGGATTGAGGTGACTAAGAAGGCAAACTACCGTGGCCAGATACTTGTGTTTTGTCTGTATTCTTTGGGGAAGGAAATCATTGGCAAAATCTGTAATAAAAGCAGCAGGAAAGCACACGTTTGCATTTCAGCAGCTCCCTTGCACAGGGATTTCCTGTTCTTACAATGGGAACTGCATGCTGCAAATGATGGTGAGTGTCTAGCTCTAATCACTTGGATGATGGGGAATGCTAGTTTCTGAATCCAGGGGCATCATACGTGTTTTCTTCCCAGATTATGTTTTCTTCCTTTATTTTTTTGTGGCAGTTCTTTAGAATTTGCCCACGTTGTGCACATGCTGCCCTATCCTTGTAATCTTCCAGTATGGCTGTGAAGCACTAGGCATGTATGTGATGGGTGCAGTTGTCTGCTCACATCTCCTGTGAAAGAGAGGACACCATATGCAGTGAGAGCCTGATGCCTTCTGCTGCGTTCACTTGATTTTTCAGCTGAGGGTAGTGTGAAAACTTCCTCCTTTCCAGGAGGAGCCGTTTAATTCTGCAATGAATGCACTCCATCTAGTGGGTAATTCTGCTTTTCTTGGTGTTTTGGATATTCTCAGGGGCTGAATTCTCAAGGGTATGGAGATACCATTTTGTACTTGAGCCTTTCCCGGCAACAGAAAAGCAACTGTGACTTCGGAGTCTGATCACAGATCTTGAAATGAAAACCAAGGCCTGCCAATTCCCAGCATTTGACCTTTATTCCATCCACTCCCCTGCCTTCCTCCAGGTTAAAATGAAGCTCTAAAGCTATGCTTCCTGGGGTCGACAGACAATAATTGTGCATTTCATTCTTGAGTAGCTACAGTAACCGGAATAATAGCCCGGAATAGGTAGGGAGGATACTAAACAGAAAGATTTGGGATTATTTGGTATTAAGTTTATCTGTGGCTACCTTAAATGCAAGGTTGTCAGAAATAATTACAGGATAGTAGCAACTACTGGCTATCAGAGACAGTGTAAATCCCCTCAGTCAGTGTCTGTTGGGCTTCGGCATGAATCATCTGCTCAGCATGGTTTGGGAATACATTTCTCATATTTATGAGGAGTGAATTAAAGCAAATGTAGCGGGAGGGCTGCGGGGTCTCAGCTGCGCAGCAGACGGAGGTGCAGGGAGCACACAGGCTCTGTGCCCTGCGCTGGAGCACCGCTGGGCAGCTGCTGTGCTGAGCCGTGCTCCCGCACCTGGTGGCTGCCGAGGAGCTCCTCTCTTCAGAGGCCAGGTTTCCCAGGACTGGTCAGCCTGCTCACACCTGCAAGGATTCCCTCCTGAGGCTGCTCCTCCATCCAAGCTGAACAGAAGGTGCAGAAGACGGCGTAGGATAAAATTTTATTTTGTTCTGTACTGTCTTCTTGTTTATAAAGGCTGCGTATAACTAAAGCATAGGGGTTTTTTTCTTACATTTGTGAGTGTAAATTGCTGGCAGCAGTGTTGGCTTTAATGAAAACTGTGAAGAAAATCTGGTCTCAAAACAATTGTGGAGGTTGTCATTCTGAATTGTGTTTTTAGCTCTTCAAGCCTTGATTAATAGGACAAGGCATCAGTTCAGAATTCATATGGACTCAGATGAAGTTCTTTGTTCCAAATGGCCTGCTTTTCTGGAGCACGGCTACGTTTGGAGCTAGGACTGCCTTTATTCAGTACTAATTAGCTAATGCATGTAATAACTTTGGCTGTGTCTGCATGAACCATCTCCCTGTAATGCTTTCTGTCATTGTTGTCACAGAAGTGTTGTGTTGCTGTTGTAGAAGCAGTGAGAGCACTAAGGTTACCTGCTTAACTGTTTCTTTTCTCTCTTCAGAGTCACTTAGGAAACGTCTTGGTTGACATGAAGCTCATTGACATCAAGGACACTTTACCTGTGGGCTTCATTCCCATTCAGGAGACTGTTGACACACGTAAGTTGAGGCTGTTACTTCAGTCCCATGCCCTGGTGCTTGCACGGTTGGAGGGCTGTGTCCTGGGCAGAGCTACCATGCTGGGGGATATTCACAGACGTGTACTGAAAGCACAGGCTTTGCCCGGCCTGCAGCGGGCACTGAGTGCTCCTGGCTTCCAGTGCTAAGGGGCACAGGAACAGCCTGGGGCTGCGGGACACGGGGTGTGACTGCACAGGGACTGCGTAGGGTGCACGCTGCTGGCACCTGTCCTTGTCAGTAATGTGATCTGGACCTGTTATGGACACGAAGGAGGCGTGTGAGCCTGCTCTGCAGGGAATCATTTATCCAGGTCAGCAGCAAATAATGATTTTTTTAGTCCCTGCTGACCTGGTTCTGATTTGAACCCATAACCTGGTACTGGGTGCCTGAGCTGCCCCCCTTCCCTGGAGAATTCCTCAGCAATTCCTGCACACCCCTGGGAGTATGGGGCAGTCGTCAGCTGCTGTTACAGTCTTCATAGCAGTGCTGGTAGAAGGGTGAGAGGAGAATTTGTCCTTAATTTAAAATGCATTGGGTTTGCAGGCCGAATAGAGGCAGTGTCTGTGTTAATGAAGTGGTGCATATCCCTGTCTCCATTAGCATGACTGAACACACTTCGATTGACTGTTTATAATATGTTTACTTAAAATTAACTCAGGTTAAGCATGAGTAATTAATGGATTCTGCTCCTAAACCAAGCTTGCTTCACTTTAGCCAAGTGTGGAAGAGATTGAAGATGAAAGCAAACACTCAGCTTTGTGCTTGCTGTGAAAGTCGAATAGGAGGCACAAGTTTTGTCTAAAGCTGACTGTTTCAGTTATGTGAGTTTCTGTGTTCTCTAAGTGATGCCTGACTTACAATAAATAGATATAACATTCCTTAGTGGGTCTTGACAAAATTTTCAGGTGTGAAAGTCTTAAACCTTGAAACAGTATCCTAAAATCTGCTTTAGACATGCCACATAAAGGCCTTAATTTTTTAAAGCAGGAGTGGACTAGAGTGTAGGGGTTCAGCATCTATAAAAAGCAGCACTGTGGATGCAAAGGTGAGTGCACAGCTTCTGCACTGTGACACACCTCACTGCCGGTGTGGCTGTTGGTAGTGGACGGCAGGTTTCAAAGGCCAGGATGGGTTGCTTTCTCCAAGATACCAATTATGAAACAGGAGGAGCCGACAAAGATAGGACTGCTTGCCATCTGGTGAAGTGGGAGCCTGTTTTTATACTGGAGAATATTTATTCATTTAAATTGGAGAGGTTTTATTTTCCAGGTGCTTTCAGATTTTCATTCATTGTCTGCACTTTCCATTTTTCACTTTATCTGTAGAATTCTGTCATGTTTCTTAAGTGCCTGCATACACAAATGGAAACCTCTCCTGGCTGACACTGAGCCCCACGGATTATTTAGGAAGAGGTGGAGCAGATCTGTATCTGTGTACCAGAACCATGCATTATGCTGCAACTGACCCGTAACTGGATGTGGATTATCTGCATGCAGGCAGACAGCAGCCTTATTATACATCAAGTCATGCTACAGATAAGCCTTAACTTTGATGGGCTTGACTTATTCATGGTGGATAACATGGAAACAAGTGCAATTTCCCTGTGATGCTCCGTAAGGAAGGGCTGTGCAGGACATGCATCTATCCTTGAACACAGCACAGCCCAGTTTCCCTGTTGGGGTCCCAGCAGTTACTGCTTTGTAAATCTGGTTTTAACCCAACAAAAATGCCACAGCAAATGCAGTTGGAGTATCACTTCAGTGCTTACTGACAGAGTCAGGACAGGTTATTAGCATTTAAGATGTGTGAGAGTTGGACAGGTGAGGTTTATTACTAGCTACTCTGCATGGCAGCATGTTTTCTGCCTGCCCCTCAGTGCTGTTTGATTGGCTGTCTGGAAGCACTTGGCAGAGCAAACTGCCTCGTTGCTTCAGCAGATACTGAGTCTGGTGAGTCCTTAGAAAGAGGAACTCAGTATGAGAGGTATATCGTAATATGGCTTGGAAAGAGCCATGAAGATCACCCAGTTCCAGCTCCCTGCCATGAGCTGCTTCCCACCCAGTGGCTCAGGGTGCCCAGAGCCCCATCTAGCTGTACTTTGGTATAGGGAAGTATAAAAACCGCTTGCCACTTTTCTTTGTGCAGCGTGCACACAGTGTGATGTCTTGTCTCCTCTGCCGAGGGAAGCAGGCAGTGTTGGTTTATCGCAGTGCCCAGTACGAAATCTTACACAGTATACAGAGAGTTCCTGATGGAAGATTTCCTCAGTCATCAAATGGCACTGTGCTGTCATATATCTGTATTTTGGCTCCATTTCCTGCCATGATTATATGCCCAATATCTGGAGAGACAATAAATAACATTTATACCCTCATCTTGCATTAAAACCAAAACAACCTCTGTCCTGGGTTGTTTTTGCAGAAGAAATAGCTTTCAGAAAGAAGAGGCTGTGCATTAAATTTATCCCTCGAGATTCTACAGAGGCAGCCATCTGTGATATCCGAATCCTGGGGAGGTCTAAGCAAGCCCCACCTCAGTACACATTCATAGGGTAAGTACCCCTGCTCCTGAAGCTGCTCCCACATTGTCAGTTGTAGCAAGGCTAAGTGCCTTGATCATGAAGTATGTGTTTGTAAGAACTGGAAAGGTCTGTGCAAGTGCCAGAGTTACTGGCTGTGATGTGGGAACTAGTTAACCTGGAGTCATCAGCCCTGGTGGTGCTCAAGGAATGTTTGGACGTTGTGTTGAGGAGCATGGTTTAGTGAGAACTGTTGGTGATGAGTGGATGGTTGGACTGGATGATCTTGTAGGTCTTTTCCAATCGTGGTGACTCTGTGATTTTCTTGTTTTCTTTTTTGTTTGTGTTTTCAGTAAAACTAGTTCTTGCTAACAGAGATGTTTATGAAATGTATCCGTGCTTGTTAGTTTTGCACATATCAGCATTAAAGTCTTCCATGTTGACCACGCAGGGAGCTGAACAACATGGGCATTTGGTACCGGATGGGCAGAGTTCCCCGCAACCATGAACCTTCACAGCCTGCTGCTCCTTCCCAAGCTCCATCCCCAACACCAGCTCCCAACCTGCCAAGGTGAGATTTCTGCTTTGTGCAGCATGGCATATGGTTGTGCAGAGCCTTGCGTGGTGGAATCAAGACGGAGAGCACCGCCTCGTTATGAGTAACTGCATGGTGTGCTTTGTGGTTCAGAGTACGTGAGCGTTGCCCTGGAGGGTGGGCCAGAGCTGCAGTCAAGCTGATTTGTCTCCTTGATGAAAGAGTATGCATACAATTTATAATGTGTAGGGAAACAAGTTCTGCTCATTCTTCAGAATCAGTCCACTCGTGCTTTGAAGCAGTAGCCCTATTTTTTGTTTCTTGGACCCATCCACCATGCTTCAGTTTTGCAGATGACACTGAGTGTGCAGAGCAGGCTGTTCCCTGAGCAGGGAATGACGAGAGCAGCAGTTGTGGGCAGACGCTGGCATGCACGGTGTCTGCCCAGGTTGTTTTCTTTTATACAGTATTTCTGTGTGTACAGATGTATGCACAAGTATACTTAACGTATAATAGTAGTCCTATAATGACAGCTTACTTGCTGGATTTCTCTGGAGAAAACAGTGTTGTTAAGCAACAAACCAACCTAGACAGATGTTAAACTGAGCAATTTTTACTCCTGGATTTGATGTGAAAGCACAGCCAAGTAAGAAAGGCTTCTGCTGGTGATGCTGGTCACACTGAACTGCTGCCCAGCCGCTGCCAGGGGTCAGCATGTTTTCTACGAATCCCTTTGGTTTTTTGCGTAGAACAAAACAGGTATTTTTGCATTAGGCATTTGATGAATTTCAAGTATGTTTACAGTGTGACAGTAACTGCTGAGAGCTAAAACTTCAAAGGAGACAACAAAGGGTAATTCCAGGGAAGTTGTATACATGGGTCACAGTCATTCCAGACAATGCTGCTTTCAAAGTGCTTTGAACTGTCTCTGAAAAACCTATTGGGTATATTTATAAAGCAGGTGTGTATATTAAGACCCTCACCTGCACCCCAGACTTCAGTCTGCTGTCTTACAGTGTCTGTTTGACTTCTGCAAAGAGTTTGGGTGCTTTTTTCACGTGGCTCGGTCACCAGCCATGCCTCATCCTCCTGCTTGCTATCCTTCCTTGCCGGGTGCTGTGCAGGCAGATGTGCTGCCTTGTTACTTGTACAGAAACGGAGGCAGAAGAGGTGAAAAGTCATCAGGCTTCTGGAGGCGTTTGCCTGTCTCACCAGGAGTTGTTGCATTGTTTTGAAACTGTGCTGGTCATAAGCTGTGTGCTGGCGTGGGCCTTGCAAGATCAGATGAAGAGAGATGTCCTGATCTTTAGAGCACAGCTCTTCATTTTCTGTCTGCAGAAAATTCCTGCCTGGGCAAATTTCCACTGTAAGGAGAAAAATTATCATAGTGAGAGAATGTCAATGGCAATCCTTAATCACTAAGTGTGAAAGGGTCACTTTATAGCTGAGCAGGGAAAGCTGCAGAACAGCTTCAGAGCTATTGGGAACTGGGCCAAAATTAGAGCTCAGAGCATCAGCAACAGTCTGAAAAGAAGTGTTTACAAGGCTTATATATTTTATAACCTCTTGTTGTACAGTTTATGGTTTACAATGGCTGCAAGGAAATTGGATCGGTTTTGTTTTACTTGCCAAATAAAGCAAATGTCAAAATAGTCAATATAAAATGTATTCTAATTTGGCTGAGTTAAAACAGCCAGTATGCAGTGGAATAATTGAATGTTACATTAATGCCTCCTAGTAAAAACCACCTGTCTGTCGCCAGCTCCGCTCTCGTGCCCACCGTGTGATTTAGAGGTAACTTTTACACCACAGCCTGATCATTCAGAGCATCTTTCATGTCTGTTTTTTACTCTGATTATTTATTATTCAATATATTTTTTTAAGAAATAGAAATATATATAAGGGTGTACCCTGGAAATATTTCATTACTATGGGAAACGCGTGCTGCTCGAGAAGCCTTTGCTGATCCTGTATCAGCAGTGTAGTAAGTTACTCAGGCTTAATGTTTGTGGAAGATTGTAGTCACAAGTAACCTCTTATTTTTACATCACCATAGAGATGTGCGATTACAGCAGTAGCCAGTTTGCTGTTTTATCCTGTGTGGATGAATTCAGACAGGAGCAGCAATGAGTTGCTCTGCTCCTGTGAGTGCTAAGTTGGTGCAGGTGAGCAGTGCCAAACGGAGCTCAGTGGGGATGCAGCTGTTAGCCTGCTCAGGTATTTATGCTGCTCTCTTCAGTTGCTGGCTAGCGTTATAAAACAACTTTAAATCAAGATGTCATGCTTGGGCCCTTCTGAGGAACTGTTAACTGTGAGCATAAACTGAACATGAAAAACACAGCATTGAGCTTCTGCACAGCAAACCTTTCTGCTGGGGAGAAATCCTCACAGCGAGAGGCTTTTGTGTTTGTACCAGCCGTGTTGGCTCTGCTGGTCCTTAATGCAGGTTGATGATGGCCGTCAGTGGAGGCTCATGGCAGCTTTGTTCTGTGTCAGAAGTTTGACCTCTGCAGCTTGCTGCTTGGCAGAACACTGCTTCCTTTCTGTGCTGAGGGGTTATGGCTCACATCAGAGCTGCACAAGGGGAGGCTTTGTTTGATATTCTCGCTGGACTGCATATGTTATTCTCTGGCCACTTGTTGGTGTTCCATACTGCAGGCATCTGGCTCAGTGGTACTGTCCCAGCAAGGGTAGTACGCCGTGCTGTTCTGCGAGGCACAAACTCCTCTGCTGCCTTTTCTGCCTGAGTCCTGTGGCAGCCCCTTGGTGTTGATGGCAGCCTGGAGAAATGCCTTTGCAGAGTCCCATCCTGGAGAGCCGCCTCTAAAGAGACCCTCTCTGGCTCGGGCCGTGCCTGGGCTGGCGGAGCACTGCTGTGCAGTGTTCCTTTCTTCCCCACGGTGCCCTGGCAGCTGCAGCTCCTGCGCTGTGTGCGGCCCTTCGGGAGCCACGCGGAGCAGCACCGCCCGCGCTGCGGCCGTTTGTCAGCAGTGAGCACATGTCAGTCAGTGCTGCTGAAGGCTGCTTTGCAGTGACAGACATAATTGCACTTAACTTTGTGTGTGGATGTTATCAATCTGTGACAGATACTTTGGGAAATGGAGCACTGTGATTGCAGATGATGTGTCACAGGCGTTCAATCTTCCTCTTGGAGAGACTGGGATTCAGTCACAACTTTTACTTGTTGATGTCAGGTTTTGAAAATGTCGATTGTCACTGACCCTGGGAGCCACTCCGTCACGCCGCGTGCAGGGCTGTCACCTGCGGCGTGCCGGAGGAGGTGCTGCCGTGTGGCGGGGCCTGGGCTGCTCCTGGCCCACAGGGTGAGCCCACGGGTGGGGGTGGGGGGCTGCTGCTGCTGGGGCCCACCATCCCGGTCACCAAGCAGAGAAGCCAGTTTTTCAAACTGATTTATTGGTGGTGTTTGAACTTTGTCCTGTGGGCTTGGAAAGCGATCAGCGCGGGGCTGCCTGCTGCAGGCTGATGATGTGCGGGAGGTGGCAGCTCATAAAGCAGTGCTGTGCCCCGGCCTCGTGGCACGCTGCCCCGCTCTGCAGCGCCGTGGCTGCGGGCAGAGGAAGCTGCTGCTTTCCCTGGTTTGTAAGTAGCAGCAATAATATTTAGAAATATCAGTGTTAAATTTTTCTTGAAGACATTTGAAACAGTTTTCTTGGAGACTCTGTAGGGGAGAAGTGCTGAGGTTTCGGCACTTGCTGTTCCAGGGAGGGGCCCAGGCAGCACTGCAGGGAGCTGCCATCGAACCAGGACAGACCCCGCTGGCAGCACGGGCTCTGCCTCCAAGTCTGCTCTGAAACACTGCCACAAAAAGAGCGCTTTGGGGTGGATGGCTTTGATTTGACTGGAAGCCATTCAGAAGCCTGAGAGCTCTGCCAGGCCAATCCTTCGCTCTGCATGGAGATACGTTTCTCTAAGAAGTTTTACTCTAGAGCTCTTCTGATGAAACTAATTTGCAACTAATAAAATATATTCTTTGACTTGAATGCTGACATCACTTGAAGCATGAAATGCAGCCTAATATTCTTCTTTTTTTTAAAGTATTTACCCTGTAAGAGAGCAAGGATGGCACAAGGACTGGGAGGGCATCAAAGCCATGGATAAAACCCATTGGGACGAGCGTTGTGTTGAACGTTGGAGGAGCATCCTCCCCAGACCCATTGCTGTGGCTGCAGTGAGGACCAGGTTTGAAGGCAGACGTGTGATGTGTATGCTGTGTGAGCCCTCGTGCCTCACTTGACGGTGAGCAGCCCTGGCACACATGGATCCAGAGCCTGCTTCCCATCAGGAATTTGTTATGGAGCTGCCCTGACCGTATGGCTTGCGTCCAGCTCAGCTGGATGAAGACGTGCAAAAATTGGTCGCAGTCCAGCACGTTTTAGTGGCAGAAAATGATGATTAGGAAAAAATGTTTAAACAATGTGAGTGGTTTCCAGGCATGAGATTCCCTCGCAGCACTTGAGAAGGAGGGACATTTTCTGTAGTTGGGGAAAGTTGGATTGATTTGGCCGATCTTGAGGATGCATTGAAG
Source organism: Callipepla californica brunnescens (assembly GCA_023055505.1). NCBI lineage: Eukaryota > Metazoa > Chordata > Aves > Galliformes > Odontophoridae > Callipepla > Callipepla californica. Next base: position 448,973 of record JALIRH010000028.1, on the reverse strand, counting down.
AGTTCTGGGGAGTGCTCTGGGTGAAGAGGCTTCGATATCCTTAGAGTCATTTTTCTTTACAGAGCTCTGCTCCTGGTATAGTCATATTCCTGAAGGCTAGTTTTCTTTAGGGTGTAGTGTAGGGTCGTTAAATAGAACCAAAGGTATTCATTCAAGGAGGCTGTGTTCTCAGTTGTTAAATAAGCCCTATGGGGGAACTGAGCATTTTTTTTCCCTAAAACTTGTATGTTGTTTCGTATTTAATATGATCTCTGCCACTGTTGATTTGTAATCTGTGCTTTCACCCCGAAGTGCATGTGGTTGTGTTCAGATATTTCCTTCCTTAAATCAATCACTTTCACCATTTTCCAAAACACTTCTCGAGTTTATTGCTTTTAGTAAAGTGTTTGGGCTGTCGTTATTTATTACTGGCGGCGTGCTGACAGCGTGCTCTTCCCAGATGAGCCTCTCAGGGCTGTTTGCTCGGCGCGGGCAGCGAGGGACTCACTTGGCGCGGTCCCGGCTCCGCTCTGATTCATTTGGCACAATTCGAAGCCCTAACACAGAACCTGCGCTGTGTGTACTGTGTCTTTGTGCAGTTGTGCTGTTGGACAGCTCTGCCGTGCTGCTCCGGGGGAGCACAGGAGCAGGGGATGCTGCACCTGGGAGCTGCGCGCTGCCCTCTGCCCAGAGCAGCTCAGTGGGCTCCAGGTCAGACTTTCAAGCAGCAGAAGTTAAATTTGTTGGTCTTTTTCTATTGTTTGGCAGCTGTTCCATCCTGGTTACTTCTGCTCTCTGATCTGAGTTAATCTCTGAGCGCAGCAGCTGCAGGAGCTTGGTTCACATCGAGCCGTGCGTCCTGGCTGCAGCTCTGCAGGTCACGCTCCCGTGCAGCTCTGCACAGCTCAGGGCTGAGCTGTGTGCTGTGTCCCCGCTGAGAAAATGAGCTGGTTGGATGTGAAAGTGTGAGGAATCGCTCGTTCCCTTTTTCATTCTCTCACACATTTGGGCTTTTATAAAATTTTAATCTGGCTCCAGCAGTTCTCATTGATTTTTGGGAAACGGGATATTTTAGTAGTTTGGAATGAGATGAAATGCTTGCAAAGACCATATGGTGCTTGTTTTAGGCGAAGGGTCAGCAAGGTTTTAGAAAGTATTTAAATATTTGGTTTACACGATTAGAATAGATTGTCTGGAATGGAGTCCATTACCCGAGCTGGTCCCCGCCGCACGGTCTGTTTTTCACTGCAGTTCTTTGGGGTATGAGGTAGGTGTTCTGGCAGCGCTGGGCCTGAGCGCAGGAAAAGTTAAGGGCTGTGAAGAAAGGCTGTGGCTGGGGTTCTGCTCACGGCCGGAGCCACAGCTATCTGCTGTTGGGAAGCCCGTTCTGCCCAGCTGAGCAGCGGTGCAGTGCCCGTGGCTCGTTTCTCGGGAGCCGCGTTTTCCTCTTCCCACAGGCAGAGCTTTCAAGTGGGATCGTGTTTCTTGACAAGTACAGCCCGACATTAATTTCTTGTAGGCGTGTTTTTGTCTTTCTGCAGCTTCGAATGTACTTCATCTTTCTATCCTCAGTTTTCCACGCTCTGTGTAAGCCGCGGTGAGGGAAGGTGGGTTCCCTTTGTTCTGCACTCCTGTGGGACTCTGCAGTCCCTGTGGCACTATTCCTGGGAGCAGCATCAGCGTGCAGTGCAGACCTGGGGCTGCAGTGTGTGCTGTGCCTGGGCCAGCCCCGAGCTGCTGCCTGACTGCTCTTCATCGAATCCAGTTGGAGACCAAATGCCTACCATTGCTCTTTTGCTACGTGTGGTTGATATTTTTATATGAATTATGAAGCATCCTTTGATACGTGGAATTTCCCCCTTGCTCTTCTGTTACGTTTTATGAGTACTTTCTCCCTAACTTCAAAAGCAGTTCATCACCTCCGTGCAGACAGTCCCTGATCACTGGGCCGGAGCTGTTGGCCATTCCTGGCCCCGTTTTATGCCTTTCTCTCTAGAAACATTCAAAAAGGGCCATGATGTGTGCAGACCTCAGACCTTCTCTGCCTGCATCTCGTGTGCTGCTTCTGGGGCTGCTGCACGTGGACACTGTCTATTGGTTTAACAAATAAAAGAAAAGCTACAATTAAGAGAACAATTAAATGTAACCTGGCCTGAATTGTGGCGGTATGGCTGTTCCTAAACTGCCTGGAAATTATACTGGGGAGGAACACATATTTATAACCCCACTCTTAACCTGTGTGGGAGCACTGTGCCTTCCCGCAGCGCGCGCTGCCTGTGCTCCTCCTCTCCTCCTCCTCCTCCTCTCCTCCTGCTGTGGGACAGCAGCTCTGCACCCGCTGCTGCAGTGCAGACAGAGGGCAGAAATCACTTTTTTGATAGTTCAAAACAGAAAATAATTGGCACTAGGATAGCTCACGTGAGTTGCCGTTCCTTGACATTAGCGATTCCACTGAAGAACTCATAATTACTGTTAATATCTTTCAGTGGAAACTTTCTCAGCGAACGAGCAGTGGCGGAGCAGCGTTTAATGGCGTGCTGCTGGCGTGATAAGAATGCAAATAAGCGTTATTAGCCTAATGATTCTGCTGTCACCATGGCTGTGCAGCAGCAGTGTTGTGAATATGTCATGCAGCACCCGTGAATTTGGAAAGTGTGTCAAAACACAACTTCAATTAGTCTGCTCTAATTATGGCTCTAGAGAGTTCATAACTATATTGCGTCTCATTAAAAGGGGTTTTCTGATATGGACGCACACAGCACACGAAGGGCCGGGCTCCAGGAGGAGCACCCACGGCCTCTGGGCACTTCCATTCGTTCCAGAACCCGCCCTGGGACATCCCCTGGTGCTGAGCTGCAGCTCTGAGGGGTTTGCTGTCCCTGAGGTGCCGTGGGCTCTGTCCCCGCGTGGCCCGAGCGCAGCGCAGCTCTGCAGCGCAGGGGAGAGGCTCGTGTGCTCGCAGGTGAGCAGCTGGTGAGGGGTTAAAGCTGTAATTGTTTAAATCTTTCAGGCTTTCCTCCCAGTTCTGTGATAATTTGATGAAGAACTTCACCCTAATTAAATATTCAAATTAGGAATAAGTGTCAATATGGCTTCCCATTGCCTGGAATGATGATTAATTGTATTCAAAACTCTAGTGGCCGCTGTAATCTAAACCAAACCGTTGTTCTTGATTATTTCTGCAACACATTTACCATGTTTTTGTTTTAAAATTTAAACTAGTAATTGATTTGCCATATGCCGCAGAGCTGCACACACTTCCACGATATGTGTTTAGGAACTCGGGGACTCCGTAATTGGGATTTTCTTGCTTTTCGATGGCAGCCTCTCTTTTTTCATTCTTGCTTTTTGTTTGTTTTGTCTTCTACAATGCAGAATGATTTGGCTTTCACAGCGGATAAGGAAAATGCATTATGCAGTCAACTTACTGGTGTAAGTTATATCGATCTTGGCCAAAGTTTGCATTCATTTAAAAGAAATTAAACTTTGTTTCCCAGTTTTCCCTGCAATGCCATGCTTTTAAAAAAGGGGAGGAGGGGGAGAGGGCCGACCTCACTGCAGCAGTGGTTGGACAGAGGAGGAGCCTCCTGCACCCGGCGCTGGGATGAGCTCCTAAAGCACTACTTAGAAGTTGGCTGTTTTCAAATAGGTCTCTGCTCTGCTTATGTCCAGAACGTTTCCTACTGCTTTGTGTAGGTATGATGGAAACCGTCCTCAGTGTGAGCAGCAGAATTTCACATCTTTCCGTTGGCTGTTTTGGTGCCTCAGAAGGTGTTTCTGGATACCACTATGAAAAGAAAAAGGAAAAAAACAGAAAACTCAAACAAACGAGGAGCCTGCAGTGCCCATAGGCAGCACTGCTCCGCTTTGTAGCACGTCTGTGACAAACTGCCTCTGCTGGCAGAGCCCTGTGTGGATTCTGTGTTAAGAGAACACTGGTAGCCAAAATCAGAAACATTTTCACACCATCTTTTTGTAGAAATAGCTCTGGGAAAAACAGCAAATTCAAACTGATTTTTGCTTTTTCTTATTTTATTTTATCCACACTGTTCACCATTGGCTGCATCACAATCTGAAAATACGTGGTTCTTCACAAAACCTGCCTTGTTAGTAAGGCAGGCAGTTCCAGATGCTTTGCTCGAAGGATAAGACCTGCTGGCTGAGAACATGGGGCTGATCCCTGCCTTTGCATTTGTGCCAGGCTGAGCCCTGCTATGAACGCCTTCATTGCACATGGCAGCGTGATCCAGAGGATTAATGATAATGTTTTATAATAATTCACATGGACCTGAGATTAGTACTAGAAAAAAACAGCTTTGAGTTGCAGGGCATGCTGGCTGCTGCCTGCAGCAATGGTGGTGGGTAGCATTTGGCTGCTCGGCAGCAGGACAGGGAGCAGGCAGCACTCCTGGGGCACCTCTGGAGCTGCCAGCACCAATGGGGGCATCTTCTGCTCTGCACTAACCTTGTCTCCCTTTGTCTTCCTCAGGCATATCTCGCTGACTCTTCCTGCTAGCTTTCGAGGCAAAGGTCACAGCAGCCGCCTGGACCTGGAGCACCAGCACTCAAACCTGTATGCCATATCAGGTAAGCTGGAGCACACCATGGTTTCTCTGCTTCTCAGTAACCAGAAGGTTAACCAGGTTAAAGCAGGCTTATGTGCACGAATGGAGGGTGGGTGGTGTCTGTGGAATGCACCCCCAGATCCATGCAGGTGCCGTTTAAGTATCAAGCACCAGGAATGCAGAAGGGCCACACAACAAAAGATATTAGAAAGTGCTGTTAGTAGTATGCATTACTGAGTGCTGGGGGAATGCAGCTGCCCACGGTGCCTCCAGGTGAGAGATGTGGTGAAAGCAGCACTGCCACAAACCTTGCTTGTCAGCTCTTTCATGACCTTCACAGGTGAGTTGTGTCGGACATCTCAGCACGTGTCCCAGGAGGCTCATCCTGCATTGCAGGGATGAGTTCTCATGCACACAGCCCTTTACTACGTGCAGTGTGTTTGTTAAAAACAGTGACGTTCGGGGAAATCTGAAATCAGACATGGAGTTGAAGTTGAGATGAAATGAGGATATGGGTACTTCCACTTTACTTTTAAGAACTATGTGCTCTCTGTAGCTGTGACACTCCATTTGCTAATCCAGGCTGGTATGCTAATGCTGGAGCTGTGATAGCTTCCAGATGCTGGTGTGGAACTGCCTGAGAATAGTTTTGCTGGTTTTTATTTTTACACAGTCTGTAGGGAAGATGTGCATTTAAATAGGGTGCCCATGTGGGTATAGATAATTTATTGCTGTGCTTCAGGACCACGTGGTGGGTTTGTTTTGGAGCTCAGGTCCCCGTTGAGCTGTCCCTGACAGCTCTGCTTTCTGAGGAGGTCCTGTCTTTAAATGTGTGATTTCTTGGAAGATGAGAATGCTGAGAAAGGAGTGCAGTGTGCTTCTGGGGCCCAGCACCAAGAGGCAGCGATGCTCTACGGAGCATCACTCCTGCATGTGCTGAGAGCTCTGCGCTCTGGAAGCTATTAACAAAATGCAGCAGAAGGACTTCGGGTTCTGCAAACTAAAGAAGAACGTTGGGTGCAGCTGTTGCACAGGAGTGCACTTCACCTCACCTGCCTGTCCTCTGATGGGGCAACTTGTACTCTAATTCAGCCAAGCAGTGCGGGAGAGGTTTCCTGAAGATTATTTATTTTTGGGAACTGTTACACCTGAACAAATATTGTGATAGCCACAGTAGAAACAGGCTTAGTAGTTTTCTCTTTGTTGCAACATTTTTGCAAGGAAAGAAAAATGTTGGCTTTAGACCTGACTGTCAGAACCTAAGGGAAGTGAACTCCCTTCACCTGGCTGTAGCAGATTGTCAGGACAGCTTGGAAACCCAGCAGCAGCAGCAGTGGATTTGGTGGGCTGTACATCAGGCACTGCTGAGCATGATCATAGAAGAGGTGGTGGCAAAACGTTCCATTTGCAGGTCCTTTCTGTTAATAGTGAGTGACACTTCTTACGTGGGAACATGGCACTAATTCATGTACCATAATCAAAGGGTTATTTAAGAGGTAATCTCTGACTGAAACTGCAGCTTCAGGTTCCTAAATAGATGGAATATAACAGTGGCATAATTCTTGTCAGGACTCGTTTTTCTTGTTACTTTCTGGCCCTAATAGATTTAGAAATGTAAGGGAAAGCACGTTCTGTTGTTGTGCTCACGAGGCCATCCTGCACAGAGGATGGCAGAGCTGTGTTTTCTCTTGTGATGCAGCATCAAAGGCGCTGGTGGAGGCAGCGGTTCCGCTCGAGTGTTGCTGGCCATGACCCTGCTTCTGGGACTGCCTCTGCTTGCAGCATGAGCAGCCTGGAAAAAAAGCCCATTCTGCAAATATCCAGAGTGTTTTACAGGCAGTTACAGGCAAAGCATAAAACAGACCTGCAGAACTGGCATGGCATTAGTCCTCCGCGTTGCACGAACGCGTCTCACTCAGTGTATGGCTGGGCTTGTCCCCCCCCAGCTGCACGCTCTCCACCAGGCGTGCTGTTACACAAGTTGTTGTGCAGACACGTGGAGTAATGGCTATTGCAGCTGGGGGACGTTTCTGAAGAAAGGCTTTTGTCACATGAAACATCCTCTGTGTTGGCAGGGATCTTTGGTGCGTACCTCCGAGCACCACAGCCTTGTCAGCAGCCGTGATGAGGTGTGGGGACAATTCCCTCTGCGTACTTAAACCTTACCGAGGCAGACTGACCCCAAGGCATGTGGAGAAAACCGTTCAGAAGTTTCCTGTTATGTCGGAGCCGTTCTCAGCCAGCCCTTTTATCTGTGCTGCAGTGCTGGTGTCTCGCTGCAGTGCCATGGCAACAGGAGATTTATGAGCGCTTCCACACTGCTGCCCTGAGTGCTGCCGGGTTTGGGGGTGGTCCTGGCAGTGCGGGGAGGTGGCAGTGGGGAATGGTGGGGGTGGGTGTTGCTGGTGTGCACCCGAGCTGCTGGCTCCCTCTCTTGGCTCCTGGCAAAATGGAAGGCTCTTGATTCTGGCTGAGGGAAACAAAAGCCATTACAGGCAGCCTCTTATCTCCTAGTTCTAGTGTCACCTTGGTCTGAGTTGTGGTGAGAAGGGGATAGGATATTTAGAGCGCTGCAGAGGAGCTGAAAGTCTGTGCTGAGGGCTCGGCGTTGTTCTGAGCCACCCAGGGCTGCCCCAGCTTGTGATGCTTGGGAGGACTCGGCCTGCAGTGCTGAGGGCAGGGAGCTGAGGCTGTCAGCCTGCCCCATCTGAATACAGTGCTGGTAGAAATCACCGTATCCCTCCTGGAACCGTCCTGTACTCCTCTGTGCACATGATGTGATTACTATTGCAAAGCTGGAGTCGAGGAAATAATGGCCCTGAAAGCAGTAATTACAGCTTTTGGGCATCCTGGTGTCATTTCCAGTCTCAACAATTAAGCAGTGGGTGACCTGGGGGATTCCTGCCCTGGCAGGACGCTGATGGAGGGCCGTGCCTCCGAGCCTGCAGTGCAGAGCTGCTGCAGGGGGAGCTGCAATAGAGCTGATGCTGCACGGAGCGTGGTGCTGCAGGGAGCACGGGGAGCTGCAATAGAGCTGATGCTGCACGGAGCGTGGTGCTGCAGGGAGCACGGTGCTGGGGCTGACAGGTGTAATATGCATGTTCCAATGAGCAGCAGCTGAAAGAAGAATATCCTGTTCTAGGCAGTCCTATCAGCAGACACTGCTCGGTATTTCACAGGACAGACTTTCTTCATGGCCTTCAGCTTAATTAAGATGTTGTTGTGACTACATACTGCCTTCATTTCAGGCTGTGGCATCATCCGGCTGCGTTTTGCTTTGCCTTATCGGAGCCACAAGGACAGAGGGAGAAGGGAGCACTCGCAGGCAGCTGCTGATGTTAACACGCAGGGAAAATTCCTGAATGAAGTGAAAAATTATTTATAATAACGGTACTCAAATAGAAGGGAAATAAGTCACTTTAAAGGTATATAAATTTTTATGATAGTATATAAACAGCCATAGCTTGCCTTGTCTCTCATCTATCCCTGCAGAGAATGAGGGCAACATCTAGCATAAAGAAAAATATAATAAGAAAACAAAGAAATGAATGGGAAGAGCTGGAGGATTGATGGCTCGGTGTATTTGTATATCCTGATGTAAGAGGTGCTGCTGACAGGTGGCCAGGTTTCTTCTGTACAGAACCATGTGTGCGCTGTCAGGGCGGTGCGAGCAGCCTTGTTCCGATTGATGAATTGCCTGCTTTCTTGATTAAACCTTCCGTCACTTAAGAAACAAAAAGGCTGTGTTTGGATGGCAGAGTGGGACACGTCAAAAAAATCTGTCTGCTTTACCTTTGTGCAGATGTTGGGCACAGACTGTAACATGTATTATTAAAATGAATGTGGCATTTACTGTGCATTATTTCTTTCCTGGGAGAAAGGACCTGTAAATTATATGCTAATAATCAGCTTTAACCCTTTCCGAAACAGAGATGTAGCAGTATGAATACTTTTGCAGTCCTGTGCTAATTGGATGGTCCTTAATGCCACTGCAGCTCTCTGAAGTTAATAACGGTGTGTGTCGGGGCAGGATGGCACCGCCTCGGAGTGTCACCTGCAGGAAGGGCAGAGCCCGGCGGTGTGTGCCTGGGGCTGCAGGGCTGCTGGCAGGGCACGCTCTGACCACGGCTCCTGTTTTCCTGCACCGCTCCGGGTTTGGTCCTTGCTGCATCGCTGAGACCTGCAGGCTGGGTGTACGTGACCAAGCTGTCATCTCGAGGAAAGAATTAGGGATGGAGCGAGGCCTTAACATTCCTTTCAGAGCACGTGGCAGGACGATGTTGGACGCCAGCTGCTGAGCTTGCAGAATGAGGTTTCCAGCCGTGGCTCTGTCGGGCACCGTGCCTCCCTCGGTGCGGTTCCTGGCGCATGGGGCAGTGCCCCGCTGGCACCGCGCACCGCTGGCAGCGTGCTGGCTCTGCCGTGCAGCTCTCCAGCCTCCAGCTCCTGGGTCCTGCTGCACGTGGGGTCTGCAGGCACTGCTGCAGAGTGCATGGCCATTCTGACTGCCTCATGCAGTCTGTGTACCTCGAGTCTGATGTTCTCAGGCTGTTAAGAAAGAAATTGCATTGCGTGAAGTGCATCAGCTACTTCTGCACAGCACCATCAGAGTGTGTGTACAAAATAATTAGAGCCTCTCTGACCAATCTTGTGCTTGAAACAAGTGCACGAATGTCTGAATGCTGCTCCGGCTGTCACCTTCTGGGCAGGAAATGACTTCTGTCGTGTCACCCTCTGCCTCTGCAGATTGCTGCTCTGGCAGCACCTGGAGATAACAAGCTGATCAGCTACCCTTGGATGTGACCAAGTTTCTCTTTTTTTTTTGAGCATTTTAAATATGGAATCTGCAAGGAAAAAAAAAAATAACAACAACATGAACACGGTGTACTGTGCTGCCTGTTAGAGTGCAGCCTTTCAAATAACCCTCACTGCTTTGTGGCTTCTGGCCGTGTCACCACTGCAGCCCCTCATGTGTGGCTCCTGGAGGAGCTGAGCTGTGAGGGGCAGGGCTGCTGGGGGCTGCTGGGAGCTGCTGGGAGCCTGACCTATGCAACACATGAGCGTTTGGGAACTTGCTGTGCTGATAGGGATGTGTAATGTGCAGAGCTCTGGAGGCTGTGGAGAATGGAAACTGCTGATAATGAGTTGGACAAACTTGAAAGCCACTGGATTCCTGGAGGGAAAGAAAGTTACTTTCCTGCACTGGATAATACTGATCTTAGCAAGAGGACTTGTCATTTTTTTGTAGGCAGATTGCAGGATTCATTTTGCATGTTGCTCTCCATGCCTTCTGAGCCCCCTCGCTTACAGCAGGGCTGGGTTGTGCTGTCCTGCTGCAGTGCGTGGCTGTGCAGCCCATCCTGAGAGCACCACGTGCCACACAGAGGGAAAATAACGGAGCAGTGGTCTTTTGAGATTAAGAAGTGGGAGAAAAATTAAAGACTTTGTTAAATTTCAGTGCCCATGTGTCAACTTTCTTGTTGCAAAATGCCAGGTTAGCTATGCTACCACTGTCACTTGCTTCTCTTCAGTGTGCACTTTCTTTTAAAAGATACTGTATCTTTTATCTGGATGTAATGAGGACAGGCATTTTAATCAGAGGTTAGTCATTTATTTTTGCAAACTATTGTTTTCCTTCATCATTTTTGCAGATAATTAAATGGTTCGCTTGGCACAGAGTGTCTGCTTTATTAAAACAGGTAATTCTGAAAAAAAGAAAGATGGCATTTTGTGGTTCACTGCACAGGAATTGCTTCATCTTCATCTTCCCGAGCAGTTCCTGGTGGCTCTGCAGTCCCCTCCTGTGCTGGAGCAGTTTGGAGCACCCAGCTCTGCTCTGCAGAGGCCCTGTGCTGTCGCTCCACATCCCCACGTGTGCATTTGTTGCGCTTCTTAAGAATCAAAGCAGAACTAAATTCATGTTTTGTGGCACTGAATTTTAATCATTACAGTCCAGAAGCAGACGAGTTGTGACACAGGCTTTGTTCTGCGCTGAAACCTCTTTGCTGGGCTGGGATTAGAGTCAGCCTGTTCTCCTGCCCCGCAATCCCCGCTCTCTGGACTTAGAGACCCGGATCACCGTCAAAACACAAAAGGCTCTATTAATAACCAGCAGTGCAGGGAGGCTGACGGCTGACGGAGAGTGCTGCAGCTGCGTCCTGCAGGCAGGGAGATGTGGTTCCTAGCGCTGTGTTTAATGGGTTCAGAGGAGCGTTTGTGGTGGGCTCAGCTCGGCCGTGCCCGCCGCTCAGTGAGTGATCTGCTCAGCCTGGCCTGCTCCAGAGCTGCACCCTCTGTGTTCCCGGTCCCATCTTTGCAGGGTGCTATGAGCGCAGGAGGCGTTGGTGCCGCTCGTTGCTGTGGGAAGTGGTATGCCTTCATTCCGTGCTGCCCGTGCTCGGGTCCGCTGCCACCGGGGCACTCTCGCAGCGGTGCTGCTGCGGGGCCCAGCACGGCAGGGCCGGTGCCCGCGGGTCGGTGGGGACGCGGTGCCCGGTGCCACGCGGTGCAGTGTGACCTCCGGGCTGTGCCGTGTTTGTTTTGCTTCGCTGAGTGCCGCGGTTTCATTTTTTGAAACGGGAAGCTGCTCTGTGGTTTGGATATTTAAACAGTTATTAACCGAATGACAATTAACAGATTGCACCGACAGATTTTCTTTTCAAAAGCCCTGAAATCGCGTACAGTTTGCAAAACTATCGCGGCACAGTAATGACAATGAGTTTTGATTTCCCGGAACTGATATTAGACTCCTTATTAAACTATGTGCATCTGCTTTTAATTTACTCCAAATAATTGGAAAATGCAATGAAGCTTTCCAATTAAAGCACGGCTTTATGCTGTTTAATAATACCCCCATAATATTATAGCTTACCAAGTGACAGGTGAGTTGGTGTATGAATAAAACATAAAGGCGGCAATAAGGGACAGAAAACCGGAGACAGTTGTTGGGGATTTTAAATGCTGGATGTAATTTGCATATATTAATCTCTTCTTTTCAGCCTTATCAGGCGTTCTTCAGTATTTGAAGTTAAAATAGCGTTGACAGGCGGGAGTGCGCTCAGTTTTTTCAAGGATTTATTACTTGTATAATTTCTGATCTTTAATAAGCAGATATGACTGATCCTCATAGTTCTATAGAAATCGGTTAATTGTTCCAGATGGCGTGTACTGATTATGCAAAATTACTTTTCACACCATTTTTTTTTTTCTGATGGAGTTTGGAGTAAAATTAAATTTTTTATAGCTTTCTTATCACGCTGTTTTACAGTGGTTTTCGCACAGAAGTTGAATTTAATCTGCTATATTACATTGACCAGCAGAGTTATTCTAATGTAGCATTTTGTGATTTGACAAAGAATAATAGAACACATTGCTCATTGTTCGTTACTGTGCTGCTAATAAAAAGGAGTTCTAGTGCAGAGAACCGGCTGTTATTGATGAAGAATGCTTAATTTGCACCGTTAAAAAAGCAGAATTGTTACAGCGAGATGTTCTCTCCTTTGGATAGAAGACGCGGGCAGAACAAATGAGAACAGGCTCCGTGCCGCGGTCCCCTCCGCGCGAGGGCCCGCTGAGGACGGCTGCGGGCGGGCGCTGCTGGAGGTGCTGGAGGTGCGTGCCATCTCAGCGCCGTCATTTCCTGCTCCCTGAGGTGAGCCCCAGCGTGGTGCCATCGCTGTGCCCACCATCGCTGTGCCCGCCCTCGCTGTGCCCACCATCGCTGTGCCCGCCCTCGCTGTGCCCACCATCGCTGTGCCCACCATCGCTGTGCCCACCATCGCTGTGCCTGCCCTCGCAGGGCGCCCAGCTGCAGCCGGGCCTGGCGCATCCCATCCGCGCAGCACCGCAAACGGCCCCGTGGTTCCTGGAGATAAACTCTTCTGTGAAGTTAGGAAGGTGGGCACACAGCACTTGGGCTTTGCGAAAGAGCTTATTTTTAACTCGATGGAGAGAAGACACGTAATTAACTGAGCCCTTAGGAGTGGCAGGATTCTCTCGCCTCCTGCGGAATGACAGAATTGTTTTGTGTATACTTTTATGTATGCACAGAGAAAATATGAGGAGGCAACTAATGGCATAAATCAGGAATGATTAGAAAATATTTGTTCTAATGAAGTAATAATTTGCTAGTAATGCTTTTCATCAGCGTAGCTTAAGGCTACATTAAGTGGACAGACTTTATATGGATTCTCTAATTTTAATCTCCAAAATGCTATCTAATGTCTCATTAAGACTCGCCTATAATGTATCTTAAGTACAGTCATTAAATATAGTTTAGGGAGATTTATGTTCAGATATTGCTTAAAGATGTTTTAATAGGCCCATTTACTCTGATGATATTAATGAGCTCTTAGCACATATTGAGCTGTGAGACGGGAGCGGTGCCGGGTCCGTGTGTGCGCTGCTCCGAAGGACGGGGCGGGATGGAGAGCGCCGGGCACGGCCGTGCTCACCCCTCGTGCTTCTGCATGCTTTCGAGTTGGAGCAGGAATTAGAATTGCGCGTAATTCAGACTGCTCGTTCCCATATTGTCACTTCAGTTCCAGCTCCGCGAGTTATTGCAAACGAAATTCGTCGGTTTCATCACTCGGCTCTTCTTAAAAAATCCTTCTGAGTTCAGAGACTTTTCTAATTACTAAATTGGTTTGTTAGGAGGAGATAATAGCAAATTTCTTCTTTTGGTAATTGGACGTTTCTTCCCTGTAGGCTAATGTATGCTCAGCACTCGCATGCACAATAAGCCGCGCTTTTGAGAAGCCATAACTAGCTAATAAGTGCCGCGGTGTCATCAGAGAGTAATGGTTTGCTGATTAGCATAATTAATGACAAATGGTGGTGCGGAGCTGGCGGATTGGTTTAGCAGATGATGAATGCGTTGCAGCCGCCACTGAATCCTGCCAAAGCCCCGCGGGTACAGCCCCACGGCTGCGGCTGGGCTGGGGCCGGCACTGCCCCACACACTGCCCCACACACTGCCCCACACACTGCCCCACACACTGCCCCACGCACGGCCCCACACACTGCCCCACACACTGCCCCACGCACGGCCCCACACACTGCCCCACGCACGGCCCCACACACGGCCATCCGGGGCGCACAGGGCTGGGTGTGCAGGCGGCCGCTGCTGGGCTGTGTCGGGTGCCCCGTGGAGGGCAGGAGGGAGCTGCCACGTCCACCCGTGCTCCGAGGTGGGCACGTTTCTCTGTGACTTGATTAATTGGGGCTAATTTGCCTTTGCACGTGAGGCTGATAAAAATGGAGTTACCTTTTCACCTTTAAAGGGGAGGAGGGATTATTTCTAGGTTGTCTCTTCTTTTAAGTGATAAGCAACTCTTTTACCAGTAAGGACGAAAATACTTAATTTGCATTAGCAAAAGAAGCTAATTATTATATAGTTAATTAGCATCTGGAAATGAGGATTATCTTAATTACAAAGCACAATTTCCTTAATAGCTACAAAACTGTAAGTTTGATCTGTGTGGAGATTGGTGACTATTATTATGTAATTAGTGATCATATTAATGGTGCGGTGTATTTAGATATAATTTGCATATGCAAATGAAATTTACCCAATAGAAATATGTGGCTCCGCTAATGGCTCTGAGCACTTAAAAATTGAATTACATCCGGAGGTGAGGTCCCGGCCAGCTGCATGGCACCGCTGTCCGCCCCGGCCCCAGCTCAGCCACGCTGCAGCTGCTGCCAGCTGAGCACCACTGCGTGCAGCTCTGCCCTGCACCACTCCTGCACTGCCCTGCACCTCCGTGCACTGCCCTGCAGTGCTGTGCTGTGTGAGGTGCTGTGCACGGGGCTGCTCCCTCCCGCAGCAGCAGCCCTTCCCTTCTGTGTTTACAAAGAGCCGTACATATGGCAGCTAAGGGGAGTCAAAGCTTGCAGGGCCAGGGCCCCTAACAAAAGCCATTGTGTTCCTTCACTGTGCCCCGGTCCCAACCTGCAGCACTGCAGCGGCTGAGGTGCCAAGACTGAGAGTGCTGGAGGGAGCAGCCCGCCCCACGCAGGATGTTTCTCTCATCAAGAGGGGAAATTTACAGCCACAGCCGGGGAACACTGCAGCCATTGTGGGCGCCTCCTCGGATGCTCTCTGCAACTGCTCACCCCAGCGTGAGCTGTGCACGCCGGCACTGCTGTCAGCCTGCTGTGTGCAGGGCAGGGTGACGGCCCCACAGGCTCTGCTGCCTTCAGTCAGAGCCGGAGGTGATGGAGCAGTGTCTGTGTTTCCTTCAGAGCACTGCTCGAGCCGTGTGAGCACCCCACGCTGTATCAGCTCTGCTCTAATTAATTAAGGGGCTGTTGCTTGGGAGCAGCACGTGCTTAGGTGTGAGCTTTGAAGTTCAGTATGTTGCAGAGACTTCAAAGGAGACATTTTATTAAAAAATAATAAAATCAAGAGCTCCCAAACACTCACGATCCAGAGAGCTTGTTTGAAGTCGCTCCATGCCGGCGGTGTGGGGCGGCCGCAGCACCCAGGTACCATTAGCTATTACCATGCAGTGCTTAACCTTCGTGTTATTTAAAGAGAGAAAATAATCAAAGCCAGGAGTATTGCTCAAGTGTTTTCAGGGCTTGATCTAGCAGTACAGAACTAATTGTGTTGTGTCGTGAGCTATGCAGGAAACAGAGAAAATCAAGGCTGACAATCAAATTAGCAAAAATGAAAATTTATCCCAGGTCTGTTTTTTGAATCAGTGTCATTCAGGATGATCGGAAAAGCTGTGGCTGTTTCCATTGCCAGGACTCCTGTGTGCAGCTGACCCTGGTGAGGGCCTGAGGAGCCCTGTGCTGCAGAGGGAGCTGGAGGTGCGGCCGTTGGAGGGAGGTCAGCAGCTCGGTGCCAATGTCTCTCCCCTGGGGTTTGGCTGTCACAGTGCTCTGGAGGTGCACAGCAGTGCTGCTCCACCTGGGATGTGGCACAGGAGTGCAGGGCACACACACGTCTCCTGTCCGGGCTGCTTGTTATGTGGCTGTGTGCAGAAGTGCAGAAGTAGAAGGCTTAGCTGTGCATCGTGGAGGGAGCAGCTCGCTCTGCATGGCTCACACCCTCCTCCTGATGCCTTCAGGCTGCTTTGCTCTGTACCTGTGTGGGGCTGAGAGCAGTGTTCCTCAGCACTCTGTCCTGCAGTTCTGCACGTGCTGCAGTGGCGGTGCGTTCAGCACTGTGTGTTTTCCTGGGGGTGATGGAAGCAGCTGTTAACGTTCCATTTTCAGTGCAACGCAGGAAAAGATTTTGCAAAGGATTCAGTTATTTACACATTTTTAAGATCAGCAAACAAACACACAAGTGCAGAAGCAGCAGTGAAGGCAGGCAGAGCCACGAAGTGTGCGGGGAGGACGTGAGCGCGGAGCCGCAGTGCTGCAGTGCTCGGGCTGCACCCAGCAGCTCCATGTGACAGTGTTAGCATTTTTCATTTCCCTGACGTTACCATTAATAAAGCAATGATCCAAAAGAAGCTTTGCTGAGTCTGTTCTTTATGCTTCCATCACTCACGACTAGATAATTTCACACAGGATCGTTTTTAAATTAAACGACGATAAAAGCGCTCCGCTGTCCTGTGTTCACCAGTTCATGGAAGTCTATCAAGTCATTAATGTGTCGTGACAAACTGCTCGTTGGGTTCCAGAGTAATTAATTATTTGCATAAATAACAGGTTGGCCGTGGTGCCCGTGTCGCTCCGGGCCCTGCGCGTGGCCGCAGCTCCGGCGCTCACTGTGCTGTCAGCAGTGGCTGCTCCAGGAACGCATCCGATCGTTGGAGGTTCCAGTGAACAATGATACAGATTTTCATAATCACCATTAATCACCACATATTTTTCAAGATAATTACAGCAATTATTATTTAGATTCCTCTTTCATGCGCGCATTGTAGAAAAGAACAAGTGCTTATTACGCCGGGTAGTGTAGAGAACTACAGTGTGAAGTTCTTTGTCATCCAGAAACTCATTATGTTAACTGATGCTGCCTGTGAAAGTTCGTCAGCGTGTTTAAATGAGGGTAGCATTGGCAGGTCTGATTATTTAAATCTGGTAGCTTTGCTAAAAATATAGTTATTGGAGAAAGATGAATTACTGATTTGACAGCCGCGATGTAGTTGGAGTCTGCAGCAGTGCAGGCGGTGCCCGCCGTGTGCTCAGAGCGCGCTGACGGTGCTCCCTGTGGCTCTGGGACACTGCTGAGCATCCCGTGCACACAGAGCAGCCCCGTGTGCCCTGCGGCCGTGGGAGCCACGAGGGGCTGTGGGGTGATGCTGTCCTCCGGAGTTTGGTCTCAGTGCTTGGAGCTCCACGCTCACCTGATCGCAGGGGATGAGTTCATGGGTTGTGACCTTCCCAGGAGCTGTTCCTCAGAGCCAGTAAACGGCGCTGGTATTTTTCCTTCTGAGATCCCTTCCTGTTGTGTTCTGGTTTTGAGAGCGATGTGGGCAGCTCCCTGATCTGTTGCAGATGTATTTGTGCAGGGGAGAATCCATGCGGGCACGGTGCCGTGGTCCTCGGGGGCCCTCCCCTCCTGTGCCTGCCCCAGCAGCGCGCGGTGCACCCGGCAGCGCGGCCGTGTAGGTGCTGTGGCTGCAGCCTGGCACTGCGGGGCTGCTGGGGGAGCTTCCTGCGCTCCGCCACGCCAGCTCCTGCGTGCACGCCCTGCGCTTCGGGACTGCGGCATTAATAACACGCTTCCGTGCATCATGCCGTTTCCAAGTATGATCGTTAGGATAAAGGGCACATACTTAATTACAGGCCTGCTTAATTACAGTTCTGTTGAAGCTCGTTTGTTTGGGAGAGTGCTAATTGTGCTGCTGGGCCCCTGGCACGGCCCGCGCCCGGCTGCTCCCCGCGGTGAGGCCGATCCCGCACATCAGCGCACCGGCACCGCCGTGGGAGTGATCAGCAGCTCCCGATGGTAACGGATGCAGATGGTGTTTCGCGTTCAGAACTTCCCAGCGTTCGGTGACGCTGCTTTTCATCTGTTTCCTTTTGTTTCATGAAACACCGTGGCTGCCACCTAACACCTCTGAGAATGAAATGATCTCGGTGGAGTGGTTTTCGTGTTTCCATTTGGTTTGGTTCTTTAAGTCAAAAATAGGCAGAGTGTAAGATGCTAAGTATTCTTAACTGACTCATTAAATCACTAACATGATAACTCGCTGGTGCCGATGGCAGTTAGGAAACAGCAAGCAGGGAGATGCTGGCTTCAGGGGTGCAGATGCTTTGTGAAAGAAAACCCTGGAGGGCGTTTCAGGGGTTAAACTTGCTCTGGTTGAAGTTTTTATTTCCTTTAGAGCTGAAATTTAAAGGTGTAACTGACACAAAGCGTGTGTGTCTGGGGCTGCACTCTGCCTCAGAAATGTGCCCTTTTCAGTCTTGTGTGGAAATTGCTGAGATACATGCTTCAGAAATAAGTGCCTCACTTGTACTGACATATCTTGTGGGAGGATTTCTGTGAAGTTTCCAAGGTGGAGATAACAAGACAAGAACACCGAGCATCATTGCATTATCTGAGAAGAATATACAAGGCGTTAAAATAGAAAAAACCCTCTTAATGTCATTAAGGTGGTGCTGCAGAGTGCCTGGCACTTTGACGTGCCCTTGTGCCTGTCCTCTACTTCACTCTGTCCTCCAGAGGCCGTTCGTGTTTTGTTCGAGCTGTGTTTCTTGCTGCTGAGCCTCCAGCGATGGCAGCCAGGAGAGGGAAGGGGCTGCCAGTAGTTCTGCCTGGGGAGCAGTAATTACAGCTTTGCATTTAAAGGTGAAAGTTACCTGAACCAGGTATTATCGTTTTCCTCTTGTTAGGACACCAAGTTAGTGGTAGTGGTAAATAAATACCTGTCCTTTTGCACTGTTTGTTTTGGCGTTGCGAACACCGTCCTGTTTTGGCAGCTGCACCAAGTTGGAAGCAGACTTAAATCTGAGATCATGAAATGATGTGTGGCTAGAGCAGGGAAGGTTCATCGAGCTCCTGACTTTGTAGGGACTAACCCAGCCATGTCTTGATTGGAGAGAAACTGCTGGGAGATGGGAAGGAGAGATGATTGGCAGTAACTTCCATGAGCATCAGTCAGATGCCGCTGCCATGCACACTCAGTATGTTTTTGTGAGCATGAAGTTGCACACCAGAAGTGAGCTGGAAAAGTAACATCTCTGCTTTTTAATCCCTTGCAGCAATGGATGGAGTGCCTTTCATGATCTCAGAGAAGTTTGCCTGTGCTCCAGAAGGGGTGAGTTGTCCTCATTCTTCTTCCCATGTCCATAGTTTGTCTGTTCATGGGCAGTGGCCGCAAGGCATCAACACAAACTGCCTGCTTCTCAGAGCTGATCTTCCCCGGGAGCTCATACCTTGCTGAACTGTAGGGCAGGAGCAGCCTGGGGCCAGATCTGCACAGGAACTGGTTTATCCCAGGAGAGGAAGGTTTTTAACAGCATTAGAATGGGAGTGGCAGTGTGACGCTGGGCACTGGAAACACCTTTCATTTCTTATTAGGGATTTTAAAGAAAGCTGCAGATACTCCCATCTACCACGTTTCTGTTGCCATTGTAGAAGTCAGCCTCGCAGGTCCCGTTGTGCACCCCAGGCTCAGGTCAGTGGAAGCTGTGCCATGGCAGGTCATGGCCGGGCTCCCTGCTCCCACCCCTCACCCAGCTCCCGCACAGCACGGCAGCACCAGCGCTCCCTCTGCCCCAAAACCAAGCGCAGTGGGCACCGCCGGTGCCTCCGGAGCGGACGGGTCGCGGTGAGCACTGGCGGCTGCACGTGCGGCTGAGGAGCTGCGGCTGACCCGAGATAGCAGGGTTGCCATGGCTACGCTGGCAGAAATCCAGTTCTCAGATGAAGCTGTGCCATCGTGTTTACCAATTCCAGCCTGGAAAGTTTAGAGAGGTGCTCGAGTCCTAATGACACCGCAGCTGGACCTCTGCGGGGCGCCAGGAGCAGGAGCAGTGATAGAAAAATGATCTTAGTGTTCGTGTTGCCCTCTGGCTTGAGAGATTATTTAAGTCAGGGCATCTCCAGCGCAGCAGCAGAGCAGAGAGGTCCCCATGCACAGCGTGGCATAGCCGGGGTGTCCCCTTGCAGTGTGTTGGGGCCCTGTGGGGCCGCTCAGCACCGCGTCCTGTGGGTCATGGCAGCCCCACACTGCTGATTGGAGTTGGTGCTCGGGAGCTCAGCGGCCCTGCATCCCATTACCAGTTCCTTAATCCATCTAATCGCTCCAACAGTATCTCTTTTAAAGTCAGCTTATGAGAAGTTGTTACAGCAAATGCAGAGCCATGAGCTGTGTCTGATTTTCCCCACCACGCTCCTGCTTCGTGCACCCTTTCTCTCACTGACACAACCTGTGTGTGCAGAGGGACGCAGTTTTTCACAGCCATCACTCTCAGCAAGGGTTGTTTATGGGGCGTTATTCCCAGAAAGCTGAGTCCCCTGCTGGGAGGACAAATGCAGAGAGATTAGGTCGTGCTAATCCTCCCTTCAGATCCTTTAGACACCATTGCCACCATATGGTCAGTTTGGTCGTGGCTTTCCCTGCCCGTTCCACTCAATCTGCGTTCTGCAGCTGAGCAGTGCAGGGCAGTGCAGGGCACGTGTGTGGGGCAGCGAGGTGCTGAAGACTGACCTGTGTGGGGTGACGTGGAGATGAGTGTCAGCTGTCCCGCATAGGGAGAAAGGCATTAGAGCTGTTATCCCTAAACCAGCTTCTGCTCCTTCACTCCTGTGGTGCACAGAGAAATAGGATTATGCATGCGTTTACAGATGGTGCCTCTAAATCTCTGGTGATGGAGTATTTGCTGACTTTAAACAAAATGAAAACAAAACAACAGGAAGAAAAAAACCCACTAAATTGGACATTTGTTTCCTTTTCCCCCACAGATGCAGCCAGTTGATCTCTTGGGCATCACTATCAAAACCCTTGCAGAAATCGAAAAGGAGGTACGTACCCAGCCATGCACAGAGCAAAAGCTGTATGAGATCTGTGCGCATTTGGCTGCAAGATCCTCTGCCCTGTGGCAAAGGTCTCTTGTCTTTCCCAAGTCACTGCTGGTGGGTGAAGTCAAAGTTGAGTCAAATAGTTGAGTATAGAATGAGAGACATCTGATTTGTGCCTACTGAAGAAGCTTCAGGTGTTCTAGGGGCAAAATCTGCTGCCCTTCATTTAGTTACAGATGTCTCCTTTATTTAACCTTTCTTTCTTGTTATCAGAATGTCTTTGTGCATCCTTGGTCGCAAACCCCTCTGTGTGCACTCCGCCAGGTTAAGGCAGTGCGCACAGCACTGGCTGGAGGCTGTGGGCAGAGGGCTGACAGCTCTCCTCACACCCTCCTGATCCATTGCAGCCTATGTATTTTTCAGAGTAATGAAAAGTCTAATTATGCAGCCCATATTCCTTGATGAAGTATCTTGTCTGCTCATAGATGGCTGCACATATAAATATTGCGAATTTCTGCATGGCTTTATTTCCCTTGCAAGCAATAGCACCATTACAGCAAATCTTCTGGATTTCCAGAGAAGCAAGAATGTTTTCCCTGGAGCTAGATGCCTTGCAAAAACTATTCCCAGAGAATTCCAAGAGTTATTGTTCTCTGCCGACACATTTGCAGATGTATGCACCCATCCCCCAAGCTGCACAATGAGCCAGAGGAAGGGACCCCACCCTTCCAGGAAAATCAGGGAAAACAGGCACCAGTCCTGTTCTGCACACTCGGGCTGTATCTGCAGGCAGCCCCTCACTGTACCAGGCCCAGGAGCTGCACGGCTGTGTGCTGGGGAGCACGTGAGGAAATGGTGAAGCCCAGTGGGAGCAGAGGGCAGAGATGCTTGGTTTTAAGATGAGGGCACAGTTTGCTCAGGGCCACTTCAGTGGATGTATGGCAATGAGGAGCAGAAGCCCCTGCAGCATCACTGCCATCTCCTTGCAGGACCGCAGCCAGTTGTGCTTGCTGGTCCTCATGGCCCAGGAGGGAAACTTCCCGGTGTGCATGGCCAGGCAGGCTGCACATGGTGCGGGGCTGCAGCACCAGGGCTACAGCAGCAGGTCATGCTGCATGGCTCCTGCAGCAGGTCAGGGTACATGGCTCCAGCAGCAGGTCAGGGTACATGGCTCCAGCAGCAGGTCAGGGTACATGGCTCCAGCAGCAGGTCAGGGTACATGGCTCCTGCAGCAGGTCAGGGTACATGGCTCCAGCAGCAGGTCAGGGTACATGGCTCCTGCAGCAGGTCGGGATGCATGGCTCCCGCAGCAGGTCGGGCTGTGCGGGGCTGTGCTGCTCGGGCTGCTGCAGGCCTCAGCTCTGAGTGTGTCTTCCTCGTTAGCTCAGCGTTGAGCTGTAAGTCTGGAGTCTAATTAGCGAAGTGTGCATCTAATATTAATCATTCTTTTTAAACTGACAAGGAAGGCTGTCCATTTAACCACTTAATTGCTCCACGTTTTCCTGGGCTGCTCTTTGCAAATATATTTAATGAAGAAGTTGTAAATCGAAGGGAGCTTAGAATTTTCATTTTATACAGGAATATATCCGCCCGCTGTGTGCGCAGTTCCCCGGGGTGCACTCACATGAAATGTTCCTTAAATGAACATATTTGCTAACTGGCATGATTTCAGTTTTTAAAACATTGGTTCCAGCAATTAGGCATTTTTTTCGGTTCCCAAATGACTAGAGAAATTCGTCTTGATTATAATTGCTCTTAGCCACGCATATCTAATTTGTGTCTTTTTAAGTGTTAATTAGTAAACAGTTTGAGCTGACATCTTTATGTGTTTGTGTGTTGAAAAATGAGGCTTATTGCTTCCGCAGCTCGGGGCGGTGCCGCTGGCTGTGACATCACGACACCGAGGTGCAGTTAATGAAGCCGCGCGCTAATTAGAAGGCGCGGCCGCGAGGCGCGCTCCCGGCGGGCGCCGCTCGGTGTCGCTGGGACAAAATGGCGGCGCCGCGCTCCCCGCGCCGCGGAGGAGGGCGGGAGGCGACGGCGGCGCTGCGCGCGAGCGGTGGCCGAGCGCCCCCTGGTGGCGCCGCGCCTCACTGCGCCGCGCGCGGGGCGGGGCGGACCGCCGCCAGGGGGCGCTGTGGCGGCGGCTCTGCCCCCCCCCGCCCCAACCCCGTGCCCGGAGCCGCGGCGGGGCCGAGGGCCGCGGGAAGGAAGGGCAGCCCGCTGAGCGCGCCCGGCGCCCCCACCGCCGCTCTGTCTGTCTCCCACAGTACGACTACAGCTTCAGGACGGAGCAGAGCGCGGCGGCCCGCCTGCCGCCCAGCCCCACGCGCTGCCCGCCGCCGCTGCCCCCGTCCTGAGCGCCGCCGGCGCCGGAGCGGCCGCGTGCGCGCAGCTCGGAGCAGGACCCGCCCCGCCCCGCGCCTCGGACCCCTCCGGCGGCCGCGTCTCCGCCGTGAGTACGTTGCTCGGAGACCGCGGCCCCCCCGGCGCTCCTGTTCC
This sequence comes from Callipepla californica brunnescens, assembly GCA_023055505.1. Lineage (NCBI taxonomy): Eukaryota > Metazoa > Chordata > Aves > Galliformes > Odontophoridae > Callipepla > Callipepla californica. The sequence goes on along the minus strand of JALIRH010000028.1, from coordinate 425,993 downwards.
CGCGGCCCCGCCCGCAGGACGCTCACGCGGCGGCCGGGAGCGCGCGGGCGGCCGAGATCTCCGCTTCGGACGCGGCCACGTGCGGCCACGGCCTCGCGCTGCGGCCCCACCCCGGCAGCGGGAGCGGGGGCCGGGCAGCGCCGGGCCCTGCAGGCACAGACTGCGAGCCGGCCAGCTCCGCCGGGCCGGGCCGAGCCGAGCCGAGCCGAGCGAGCCCTGCCGGCCGCTGGGTGCTGCTGCCCGCCTGCGGCGCGGAGCGGGTCTCTCGTTTCTGCCTCGTAGCTGCTAGAAGAGGCGTGCCCGTTCCCTTCGGCGCTGCGGAGGGAAGCGCTGAGCTCTGGGGTACCGCGGCGTCAGAGCCTCAGGCCCGGACCTCGGCCGCCCGTGAGCCTGCTCCAGGGCGCGATGCATGTCTTGGAAAAGTCTGTTGCTGTAATAAGTTATTGAGAAATGCCTATCTGACTCTGTGCTGCTTTCTCGAGTTCCTGCTGTCGAACAAAGCTACGTCATGGCAGCGAAATGACAGTTTTTAAGTAAGTGTTAAAATGTACAACTTTTTGTATCGTACAGTAACGATTTCCTAACCCCGTGGAAGCGCAGTTGCCATAGTAACAGGTGACAGTATTGCCGCTCTCGGTCCGGGCCCCGTCGTGCCCTGACCCGCTTTGCACTGCTCTTAATTGATCTCGTATTTTCTAGTTGGACGGAATGGTGACTAACAGTAGGTTTTGTACTGTCAGCTTGTATTTTTTATTTGTACATATGTAAAGTATTTCTTGTCCAAAGACTCATTTCTGGTTTTAAGGCACCATATCAAATTGCTGGGATAATGAGCACAAAATACCTTAACACTGAGGACGGTCTGATTCTGGTTCTTCGCTTCAACCTCTTCCAGTAGGTCACTGTTTCCTCACATGCCTCCGTAAAGCAGGGCTGTGTGATGCGGAGGCAGACGCAGCTGCAGGTGTGTCATAATTTGGTCAAAAGAATTAAAGCTATTTCATTTGCATCAGCTCTGGAGGTTCGAGTGGCCCCCTGGAAGTGCTCATTTACTTGAAGGTTGCAGCACCATTTGTAGTTCTTATTTATCCTGCAGGAAAGCAAAGCCAGACCTCACTGCCAAGCTTCACAAAGGCTAGATTGATGATGCCGACATCGACAAATGAACACACCATGGCAGCCTGGTCATTTGGCTCAGGTTCACTTGAAGTTCAAATCCACTCTGTGCCGTAGCAGTATGCCCATATCATCCATCTTTTGTCGTTCTGTGTTTCTGCTTGTAATTTGTCCTGTAGTTTTCTGTGGCATCTGTTCATAGCTCCTCCTGTAGCTCAGTGGTGCTGCAGGTAGGTGGAAGCTGGCTGCGGGTGCGTCCCTCATCGCTCTGGGACAGCAGAGCTGCCAGCAGCCGGCGTTCCTCGTCCCCAATGGCAGGGGAGCAGGGCTGCGGAGAGTGCCAAGCTGGAGGGTCAGCCTCTGCTACCAGGAGGTGGAGGCACGTCTGGAGGAGCACCTCCACGTGCCCAGGGCAGCAGTGACCGCACGGCGACATGGAGCGGCTTTGGTGCTGCTGGGTTCTGCTCCAGGGGTGCTCTCCCTGGGGGTGTCCTGGGGAAGCGGGCACACAGCATTGAGTCCCTTCCCGTGAGATGTATCTTAGAGCAGATAGAAGTTGTGCTTTTGTATAGCTTAGCCTTCTTCAAGTAGTAAGTTCAGCTTTCTCCTCAGTGACCTACAAGAAACACTGGATGGCTCAAAATGCTGACGGGACAGGCAGCTGGCACAAGCACCTAAGAAATCTTTAGGATGTATTTGTATAGTTGGTTCTTCTGTCTTCTCTTAACTAGCCTAGCAAATGTGCTTCAGGAATGCGTCTGCAAATGAGTTTGGAAGGTAAAGTTGGACTGTACAGTGTTTCTGCACTGTGGCACTGGAAACACAGGTGTTCTTGAAGGTATGAAGAACACAGCAGCAGTTTGTGTGAGCACGGCAGCCAGTTGTGGGCGCTGAGGGCCAGTTGTGCTCTCAGCTGTGCTGACCAAAGTCTACCAAACTGTCAGCGTTTCCAAAGGGGGAGAGCTCAGAGTCCCTGTGTAGAAGCACAGCTTGGCTGCTTTCACGCGTTGTTTTCTCAGTCCCCTGCCTTTTGGAAGCTTTGTTGCTGCACTTCTGCATTCCCAGGCCCTGGGCACCAGTTCAGTATTTCTGCAGGCAGTCTTTGTGCTGTTCTGTACCCTTGTCCTCGCAGTAGCTCGGTGCAGGGCTGGTCCTTGCATCCACGCAGCGATGTGCTGGAGCCCACACGAGCATCTCTGCATCTTCCTCCCTCCCTGTCCAGCACGCAGTGTGCCAGCACAGTGCTGTTCAGCACGCTGACACCGATGTGTGGCGTGGAGGATCCTTCTGAAGCACGCAGGGAGCGGATGCTCAGCAGTGACAGAGGTGGAATTGCAGAGCATTGCCAGATGTGTTTGTTATCCCATCCCTCCTAGAACAAAACTAGATAGCAGCTAGCTTAGTGCTGTGGCTAATGGAGAATGAGTCTGCTGAGTTATCCACCAGGTCTGTATCTCTGCAAGAAACAGGAAGGCAGCGGAGGTTTTCTCACTGTACAATGTACCTGGTGATGTGAGTGGTCGTGCTGTGCTGTGCCCTGGGTTTCCCGCAGCAGAGCGTGCTGAGGTGACTCGTGGAGGACTGTCCAGGCCAGACAGCGATGTCTGATGTGTTAGTGATGGCAAGGCAAGGTGTTAGTGCAGAAAGTAACGTAGAGCGTGAGCTTTGTGATGAAATTCAGGTGTGGGCAGAGCTAGCAGATGTCTTCCCGTGGGAGTGTTCCGTAGCTGTAGTTTGTAGAAGTAAGCTTTGTCAGACTTTTCTCCTTTGTCCCGTGGTTATCCCGGCGCTTGGAGGAGGGGATCCCCCTGAGCCTGCCGTGCAGCAGGACGCTGTTGGTACCCGGAGCCGTGGCTGTGTTGCTGTGCTCCCCCGGTGGCACCCGGCGGGGCTGCACCTCCCCGCGCCTTCCCCTAAAGAGCGGCACAAGCAGCTGCACAGAGCAGAGCCCGCAGCACTTGGCTGGTTTGAAGAAGGACAAAGGTAACGCCGTGCTCAGCCCCGCGAGGCAGCGCGGACCCGGCCACGAGCCCCGTGGGCGCCCACATCCCCTGCCCAGGGCCCTCCTCCTGCAGCGTGACTCAGCCCGGCGCTGTGCGGGGTCGGTGCTGCTCGCCTCGCTCAGCACAGCGAGCCCACACTGCCGGGGTGCTCGGGTCAGTCAGTGCGGGTCTGTTCCAAACAGCAGCAGTTGGAAATGCCACCACAGAAATGGAGGAGAGAAACTTTTATGCAGTTGGAAAGTGTTGTTTTGAGATGCTATGCATTTTGTTGGGTTATTGAAAACGAATTTACTGTGCATTAATCTAATGAATGTTACTACCTTTTCTATTTATTTTAGATGACTCTCCTGTATTTTACAAAGGGACGTTTCATTGTGTGATAACAGTCTGTACTACTCTTAATATAATTTGTTAAATAAAACCTGTTTTAATTGGTTTATTCTGTTGTGTGTGTGTTAAATCTGGAGCTCTGGGGAGCGGCAGTGCTCAGTGCTGGGAGCAGTGCTCCTTTTGGCCGCACCACCTGGGATCCCAAACTGGAGGGGGAGGAACGGGACGTGAGTCAGTGCTGTTCTCAGCTCTGCTGCAGTGCAGCACTTCTGATGCAGCGCCCGGAGCTGTTCCTATCCCTTGGTGAGATTGCTGGTTTGATGCAGGTAATGTTTTCCTGCCTTTGCCCTCCGCACAGCGCTGGGCTCGGTCCCGTGCTGGATGCTCACCCAGATTTAGAGCAGACCGAGGTCACTGTGCTGAGTGAACGTGGCCGGGTGCATGTCTCCAGCAGCATCCCTCACTGGTGAGTTTTGTCACCTCCCCTCTGTGGTTCTGAGGAGGTTGAAGGAAGGAGATCTCTCTCTGTCCCAGCTGCACGGTTCACCTTTAGTTCTGCTCGGTGCTCACGGGAACTTTCTGGGCGGTTTTGTTGGGGCACAAGGGCTGGGACCAGAGACACCCATTCCTGTGCTCTTGAGCTGCCTGGGAGGGCTAAGGGCACCGCAGGAGATGTGACCTGAGCTCAGGACAGGACAGAAACCGTGGGAGCAGAGCAGTGCCCGGCGGGCGGACCCGGAGCTGCGGCACTCCGATGAGAGCAGCAGTGGATGTCTGCAGAGCTGAGTGCTCCCGGCTGCCCAGGGCTGCTGCGGAGGAGACAGCGTGAGCCCCATGAAGGTAATTTGCCTTTGTCTGTGTTGGTATCTGTCCTTGTAAACCATCCAAGACATCCACTAAATTCTGTGCTGCGAAGTCAAAACATCAGAAGTCAGAATATCTCAAAGCATTTTCTGCAGGGAAAGGACCGCTCATGACACACACGGCTGCACAGGCCGTGCTCCAAGTGTGCGTGGCAGTTTGTACGGTGGGTGCAGGCAGTCAGTGGAACAACTCGTTTATCCTCAATGAAGTGGTCAGGCAGGGCCAGGAGCTGCTGGCATTGCAGCAGCGTGCAGCTCGTGGGCTGCAGGGCACCTTCCAACCTCAGCCACAGCCCCTGTGGGCAGTGTAAGGCAGGGCCCCCCGCAGCAGCTCCCCCAGCACTGCGGCCCGGTGCTGGAGCAGAGGTTCTGGCAGCTGTGCGTGGGCCACGTTTCTGCTCTGGGCGGCCCGGCCAGGCTCGGGGCTCCACAGTCTCATTTTTTACAAATATTATAAACTGGGATTCTGCAGAAATAAACAGGATTTTATAATCAGCCCTGAAATACAGCTGTGCGTTAAGAGAGGCAGTTAAGGGTGGATGTGTGAGTTACAGAGGGGTGCCGTGCTTTTACGACCCACGCTGTGCGCTGTGTGGCCGTGCTTCGTGCTCTCTGTCAAGCACTGCTGCTGGAGAGAGATTCAGCAGCAGCAGAGTGTGAGTGGGACTGCCTCAGCTCCAGAACCACCACCAGCACGACCTACAGGGCAGAGCTGGCCCTGCAGCGGGGCAGTGCGCGGCAGCATGGGCACAGGATGGTGCACACAGCGGGGCAGAGCTGCTCTGCTGGTTGGGCAGGGGGTCCTGGCCCCATGGGGTCCCAGCTCAGTGGCCCCGGCAGCTCAGTCCCTTTGCAGGCACCCTTGGGGGCAAAATGAGCTTCTCAATGGAGGAGAGGCTCATGTCACACCATTAGAACTCAGGTTTGTTATTCGTTCTGCTGTTATTTTGCTGAACTTGACCCCGCAGCGGAGTACACTGTGACCTCCGGCATCTTCTCTCACCCCAGCCACCGTCCCCATCTCACACGCTATGAGTGCCCTCAGAATTAGAGATTAATGCCCAAGTTCCCGACGTGCTCTTCAGGCACATGCTTTTCTAACAATGTCAGAATCCTTTCTCCGAGGTGATGGATAGGCCGTGCAAGGATTGCCGTGCCTCGCACAGGGTGAACATCTTCTGCAGCTCAACATGAAACTTTCTCACTCCTCAGTTAATGAGTGCTGAAAGAGGCATAAATAGGAATAACACGGGATTTCCATGACTAACAGGATGACCGCATCGGTGAATGCTGCTGGGCTTAAAAATGACTCAGCTCTGCTTCCCCAGGGCCCGGTGTTTCATCCTGCAGCAGGAAGGGCTGTGAGCAGCGCTTTGAAGGCCCGGCAGAGCCGGCACGGCTTGGATCGTGAACTGGAAGTGTTCGAACGCATGGGGAGAAAAGCGAAAATCCCAAACTCCGCTCCATGTGTGCAGAGCTCGCAAAGATAAAGGAGCCCGCAGCTTTACCCCGCCCGGGCGGACTCTTTTCTTTCCAAAGCCTTTTCAGCTGTTTCCACTTTTCTGCTTGCTTTGGTGAAAGATGTAAAAATTTAAGACAACCACAAAGTAAACATTTCAAAACTTTCTCTTCTGAAAATTAGCGACATTTTGCAAATCCCCGCAGCTCCGACGCTGCGCCCTCGGAGCTGGAGGCACTCGCACCGCTTCGGTTGCCGGGCACTCCTCTGCCCATCCATCACCTTCCACTTGTTCTCCCCAAGAAAGCAGATCCGTTACTCGGTAGAAACAGCAGATAAGTCCATGTCTTGTCAGAATAAAGCAGGTTTTCCTTATTAGAGTGAAATAGTAATGAACTCATCTGCTTCCAATATTTATAAAGAGTAGAGAAGGCCATTAATTCCCCTGCTTGTGAATAAAACCATCTGTGATTTCTTTCCATTTGATGTGTTTTGGTTTTAATATACATTTTTCACAAATAAGTGTAGGGATTTTTTGTCACATTCAGAATCTCATAAAGAAGGAACGCAAAGAGGGGGAACCGAAATGTTTTGTTAGCGAAGTAATTTCTCACCTTGCACAGAGAATAAAATTCGTGCCAACTTTAACACATTAGGCGACAGAATTACACGTTCAGCTCTAATGCGGCCCGTGGCACATAACGAGGCAGACAGGGGATGTTTGGAAGTTTGTTTCCCTTTGGGAATCGCGCAGTACATTTAACCTAATCTGTCCTGACACTTGAATTATAACATTATGGGCTTCTTCAGGGAAGCAAAACGGTAGATGCCTCTTTCTGAAGCAGAGCAGAAATGAATATAGCGGGCGGTGCGAGGACGGCCCGACCGCGTCCCGGCCCTGCTCCTTCCCCGGAGCTCTTGGAGGACTCGTGGCATGCTTCTACCAAAGGCCAAATGTGACCTCTGGAATCATGCTCCATTAAACCAAAACCCGTGAGAACGCCCCACGTGGGACCGCTTTGTAGTTTGACTTCTGAGTGCTGGATCTTAAATTAAAGTGAGTATTCATGCAGCTGCTCGGCCGTGGGTTTTTACGCTCTTCCCACCGCCCCGTTCTGCAGAGGCCGCCCTGCATGGCGGGGCAGCGCAGCTCAGCCCCATGGCCCCCCCACCTACACGTACCCCCGTGGGGCTCCGCAGCGCTGCTCAGCGGTGGCACTGCTGGGGTGAGCGCGGTTCCTCACAACACGAGGAACACCAACCTGAGAGCTGAGCACTGAGGGCACGGAGGGGTTCCCCTGACCGACTTGTGCCTCAATTGCTCGAAGGTTGTACTCTCTCCCCACCTCTGTGGGATGCTCTCCCACAGCCCCTGGCAGCTGGAGACGGGAGGCAGCTGACGGACTCGAAGCTCTCAGCACAAACTTTTTGCCTGTTCCACCTCTGAATTCCATTTTCTGCCCCAATGCCTACTTGTATGAAACTTGTAGGAACTTAATTATCCTCGAGACTTCTGCTTCTCTATGAAATCTGGTTCAAATCAGTTTAAAAAAAGAGTTCAAAGTCGCTGGGCAGGCTGGGCAGACAGACAAGCACGCAGGGATCACAGGAGCCTTGTTTTTGTAGGAAACGAGATTAAAAGGATCCCACGGCAGCGCGGAGCTCCGGCGGTGCACCCCCGGCAGCAGTGGTGTGGGGCTGTGTCCGCTCCGCGCGGCCTCGCCCGGCTGCTGCTCCCAGCTGGACGCAGGCTCGTAGCATCCCTGCTCCCCTCGCAGTGCAAACCTGTACCTAATTTCTTCTGGAAAGGGCCCTGAGGAAGTCAGCAGATGTTATTATTAAAGCATTGAGTATCAGCAGCTCCCGAGATATTGTCAGTTCGTTAATGAGCTGATCAAACTGTGGAAAACAAGGGGTTTCCCAACCTCCTATTAAGGAAAATAAGACCTCCAAGGTTAAAAGACTTCTTTTAAACTGCACCGGGTTTATAGGTTGCCAAACACTCTTTAATCAGCTTATTCTTAGAAGGCCCTCGCTGTCCAGGCACAGGAGTGGGCGGTATCCCAACCGTCCCCACAAAGACACACAGTGGCTTTGTGCTGACATTCCTGCTTGCCAAGCACCTTCTGAGCCGTTCCCCGCAGTTACTGCAAATATTCGGTGAATTCTCTGCGTGTCTGTGCCAGCAGCTCTGCCTCCAGACTTCTGATTTGTGAGTGACTGTTCCTCTGTTTGAAAGTTCGGCCCATTTGCCTATCCACACATCCGTGCTCTGTTTGGCAGCCGCCGCACCTCAGAGGTCTCCCAGGGCTGCAGAAGACACAGGACGCCTGGGCGAGCAAGGACCGCTCCGAACCAGAGCGTCCCCACACCTCTTCCCCGCACTGTCTCACTCCCAAAACCATTTCTGTGTCAGGGGATGCAGCATCTGCAGCTCAGACAAAAGCAGTGGGAAATGGGAGCCCATTCTGTTGGATCTTTTGCCTCGTGCCACGTTATCTGGAAACTTCCTCAGGGGTTTTCAGCTACAGAGGTGTTTGGGATTTAGACAGTGGTGCTAATGAGATTGGAGTAGTTAGAAGTGTAGGAAAACCATTGCTTCTGTAGTTCAGCAGAAGATCACAACCGGCCTTAAAGGCGCATTCCCACTGCTGCTGTGTGCGTCAGGCCCAGGGCCCGGCCAGGACAAACCCTCATCTCGGGGAGCTTCACTGTACCTGAAAAGTGACGAGGCAAACAGCTACAGAGAAATGATCGGAGAGAGAGTGCAGAGAAGGCCCATTTTCATCCTCTCCATCCACTTACTGATGTAAGGAATAAAAAAGGAAAAGCAAAGACAAATTTCCATCCATCCAGAGCGCGGGCAGCAGTACCCGTGTGGCCCTGGCCCAGGGAGCAGCTCTGTGGGTCACTGAGCCCCGGGTGCTCCCTCATTTCTGCACATATTTGTGCCATCATACAGCAGTGACTGCTGTAAATTCGTCTTCTGCCTTGCAACACTGAGGGACACCAGGTAAATTAACCCTGAAATACAGCGTGCGATTTTAAAGATGGAAAGCATTGTGCACCTCTGCTGTGTTTCAGTTACTTATGTCCTGAGCTGCAGTTTCTGTGGAACATTTCTGACATAACTGATCATTTTAATCATAACCTGTGGCACACAGTGAAACGTTATGGGCACCAATAGACAAACAGCCTCCAAATTATCCCTCAGCACCCAAGAAATACCGCTCCATCCCGCCTGCCCGGCCCCATGCCTTCCCCACGCAGCACCAGGTGGGCTCCTCGGGGTGCACGGAGCAGGACCACCCCCTCCCATCTCATGGTGTGGAGCAGAGCCCGGAGCCCAAGGGCGGTGCTGGCGGCCAGCGGGTGTCCTGTGTTCTGGGACATTTGTGATGGCCTCAAATAATAACATGTAACAGAGAAATAAAAACCTCAAAGAACAAGCAGGAAAACAACAGCCAGAGCCAGGTCTGCTCGTGACAGAGGGCACTGACACACGTGCCCAGGAGCGCTCCAGCACACACGAGGTGTGCCAGGTGTGCGTGGAGAGGCCGGGTTCTTTAAGTGCAAAGCGAAGGAAAGCTGTCCTGGGGCGGGAGGTGGATAGTTCATTTGCCCTCATCTATTTCAGGTGTGGAGCCAATTAGCGGCCATTTGCAGGACGGCTGTGTTAGAGCTGCTGCTTTCTTCCCAACCGTGAGTATCAGTTCTATTTTTTCATCTTTAAAAGTACCTTTGTAATTAGGCTGGAATTCTTCAGGAAGAGGCAAAGGCCGCTGGTTTGGGTCAGATTGTTTTGTTAAATCTGAAAAAACCTGTTTTTCATTAAAGAGCGTGTGTTGGCTTCTGGGGAAATGGCCGAAGACCTTTCCCCTTCCTGGTGCACAGACCCTTCTGCGTTTTTGAATTTGATTTTCTTTTCCATTTGGAGCTCAGTCGCCCTCGTGGCTCTGCAGAGCGGGGATGTCAGCTGCTGGCTGTGAGAGCCACGGCGGCCCGTGGCTGAGCAGCCCAAGGGGGTCGAGTAAATGGGTGTGGGGGGAAAGGCTTTTTCCTGGGAACTGCTGAGCAGTTGTTGGTGGAGCAGAAGCCTTACTATGTGGATTAGTGAAGGTAGAGTGAGTTTTACTGCTTAATGTGTTTGATCAGCTGCTGTTTTCTCTCTGTGTGGCAGTTGTGTTTGGTTCATGCTTGCATAGTTTCTGAGTAGTGATGCTTCTGGGTGCCCGTGCTCACATCTATGAGCCCTTCTAGAGGCAGAGGTTCACCTTGCTGCCCAAAGCCCCCTCAGTGCCAGCAGTGCTCCCGCAGTGTTTCACCTGGCTCTTTAAATACCAAGAGGGCAAATGAGCTGTGTGTGTCTGAGTGCGTGCGCAGCACGGTGTGGCAGTGTTGGAGCTGTCGTGGTGCTGCGAGGCTCTGTGCCATGGGCTGTTAGAGGGATGGGAGTGCTGAGCCCTCCCAGGGTTGCCAGGTGCAGAGCAGTGCTCGTGGCTGGCGTTCCATCCCCGTGGCAGTAGGTGTTCTGCTCTGTGCTCGTGCTGTTCTTTGGGTGTCAGCTCTCAGCTGGCTCGGAGCCTTGGTTGGACAATGTGTGCTTTCACCTCTCTTAGGCACTTCCATGGTTTCCCCCAGCCAACCGTGGGATTTAGGCAGATGTTTTCCAACGGTTTATGCTGAGATGCGAAGAGGGAGAGAGAAGCAGGAACCCCATCACTGCTGAGTGCATCGCTCAGCTGGGAGCGACCCGGGGTCCGCCCGGTGCCGCCGTCGCGGTCCCTGTGCTGCGGCCCCGCGCTCCAGAAGTGCTGCGGACTCCAGACACAAATCCACAGCAAAGTCTGAACCAAAATAAATCTGAAAGGGGTTGAAGATCTTGTGCTCCGTGCTCAGCCCCACACGCTGCTATGGTTCTGTGTGGTGGTTCTGGCACGGGGAGCTTGGGAAGCACAGGGACGCTCCGTGGCACTGGAAGGGGCACGAGGTGCAGGGGGATCTGTCCTGGGAGAGGGAATGCTGCAGTCTGAAAGTGCATCTGCACGAGGCAGCGGGGTTCAGGTTCTCCTTTGGTCGTGGGGTTGGTGTTGTTTGGGGGCTGTGTGTTTCTGTGGGGATTTTTGGTTGCGTTTCTTTTTTTTTTTTTTTTTTCTCATGATAACACCAAAAGGAAACCAATGCAACTTCTGGCAAATTAGAAACAGCCCTGAGTATTGGGCTCTACATTGATGGTACTCAGGTATTAATCCATTAAAGTAATCAAAAGAGCTTAAATAAGAATCTGAAGGCTGCAATATATATGTCAATGAACAAGCTGTAAAACTTCCTGAAAAGGTGATTTCAAAGCCATATTGCCCAAGCTTGGCAAATTGCATATTTAATTATTTTGTCAGTCCCTCTTTCTACTCTAATCTTTTGGTGAAATACCTTCAGACATATGAAATCAGTTAAGATAATTAGGGAATGATGGAATTAGGTGTGACTTGATTTTTAAGAAAGATACCATCCTCTGCCTTGGGATAAAGTGTGTGCAGACCCCAAAAGGTAAACTGTATCGTGATGTTTTCTTTTCCATAAAGATCAAAGGTCTCCAGCCCCTTTCAAGATGCTCGCAGAATTTGTTTCCTAATTATCTCACATTTACGTATTTGTGTGCTGGGACATCAGAGTGAACTCTTTGATTGTGGAGGTGGGATGGGCCCGCGTGCTTTGCTGCGTTGCCTGGCCCCGTAACACTCGTGTCCCGGTGCTGTTTTAAGGCACAGCCGATGAGGTGTTGTGTTCGCTTTATTTTCATACCTGGTCCTCTACAGCAAAGATTTGTTTTTCCTCAGTAAGAGTTTACACCTTCATTAATATCCTTTATGAGTTTGTGTACTCCTCACATGCGACAGTAAACCATTTTGGCTTTGATTTGTCCGTGAGTTGGAGCTGTTTTTGCCGAACCTTTGTGGCGTTCCCGTGATGCGGTGCCTGAGTTTCTCCGGGAAAAATTTCCATAAAAGTTTTGGAATTCGAATTTTTTTGGCTCGTTTTGTTGACTTTATTTCCCCCCCCATCTAAAGAGGAAAAAGAGACGGACGGGGCGCCCCGAAATGTGAAAACAGGCTGTAAGGTTCACAGTCCCAGTTGTGAAGTTACAAAAATAAAGTTGATTAGAATAGCATGAAATCTATAAAACAAAGAGTAAAACGTTTATAGGGGAAGTCTAATATGAAGCATTTTTAAACAACGTGTTTTATTTACTTTTTATACATTTCCTTTCTCATATTCTTTTGAACTTTTCTGAATCTTCTCATATGTTCCCTAATTGCGTTTTCCCCTCCGCTGCCGCCGCTCCTTGCCGCGGTACCGATGGGGCAGATCGGTTCGGTTCCCGTTTGGAAAAACGAGGATGCCACGCGGGGTTTCTCCGAGCGCGAAGCGTCGGCGCCGCGCAGCGCAGCCCCGCGGCGGTGGCCGTGAGCGCGCAGCGCGCACCCCGCGCTCCGCCCGCCCCGCACGGAGCGCTGCGGGGTCCGCCGGTGCTCCGCGCGGAGCGGAGCGGTCCGCGGAGGTTTCTGAAGGCGGTGGTGCGCGGGGTTCGGCGCTCTCTGCGCTTTGCGCTCCTGCGGAGTTTCTGCTGAAGTCACCGCTTCAGTCCGCGCTGTTTCCTTTTGTTCGGCTGCACCGTTATTGTTCTGTGCTCGGTGTTCGCTGACGCGGACTCTCCGTTGCTCTTCGCCCTCTGCTTTAGGAGCAATTTTCTTCCGCACTCGTTACTGAGTTGCGTGTCTTTGTTCCCACCCCGAGGAGTGGGGCCGCTCGCTGGCATTCGCTGGTCGCTATCCCTGATTGTGATGGTGTCCCTGCCGGGCTTTTACATCGCGTGCCCGATCCTGGAAGGGGGCACTCAAATGTTTCGGGAGGCATTTAAATTTAAAAACTAAATCTAAAAGTTCTCAGATGCTCACGGATCTTTTCTGAGCTGAAATGCTTGAGTCGTTGGTGGATCTCTCGGGTGATGCTGTAGACGGTCACCCGCACGTCGTGCAGCAGTCAGAGCATTAAAGATGAACCTCACGAATGATTTTGAAAGCTGTGACTGTAGAAATCCAAAATGGAAAAAGTCTTTTAGAGATGGTCCCAGCAGAGGTCAAAAATCTCTCCTGAGATTTGGGACAGGTTTAAGCACTCTGAGGTCTGTTCTGTGTCACAGGAGCTCTTGCAGGCGTTCACCCGGTGCTTCGTGGAGGGGTTGGAAGTCTCAAAATCAGAGCTGCTATGGCAAAGCTGTCCTCGCTGCCGTGCCCGAGGTGCGTTACTTCTGCTAACAGCCGTCACACTTCCTTTACATTTAATTCTCAACAGGTTAATAAAATATATCAATTCCACAGACGGTCTTCCACAGATAACTTGCAGTGAAAGGAAAGGAGAAGTTGCCATGCCCTGCTTCGGGAATATCGGTGTTTAATGGGTGGGGACGCGTGCCATAGCCCAGCCGGGGCAGCGAGAGGCTCCCGGCACAAATCCTCTCACCTGTTTGCGCGGTGCGGAGCGTTTACCTGCAGTGCTGGGGCAGGGGAGGGCACCGCGGTGCTCTGCAGACAGGTGCACAAACACTTCCCCTCCGAGGTGCTACCTGCTCTTTACTGGACGTTTATTACAAGTCAATGCAATTTCACAAAGCACCTGCATGCAATAAAAGCCTATTACATGTGTGAGGCCTTAAGGAAATTAACGGTTCCTCCCTAGGGATGCATATTTTGTTAAGATGTTTATTACAGATGAAGTGGTCCTGGGGTAAAACATTAACAAGTTGTAGAGTGATAAAAGGAATTTTATCATTTCTCAGTGACATAAATAGGAAGAAACCTTTAACTAAATCTATAAAATTCCTGATTCCTAATGAATTTGCTTTAACTATTTATTAACTGGGCGCACTCGTTTGGGCCGCGATTTGCTTCTCTTCCTTCTCGCCCCCGATGCCCCCAGCGCTGTCTGGGAACTGCTGTGAGCTCCACTGCCCAGAAAAGAAACTTCACCTCCTTCAAAATAAGAACAATTCTCCCTTGTGAGTTTAAGGCAGAGCCGTAAAACTCAGCTCACTCATGCAATACTGATTTCCATCACTGAATGTGACCATAATGTTCTGTATTATTTGTGTAACATTGACTCGTGCCACATAAGCCGTGTGTAACGTTCTTAGATTCAGATTGGCAACTCTTTTTTTTAGTTACTATTACAGATGCAAATTCTTTGTTAACGCCGCCTTAGCGGAGCTTGTCTGTATGCCATTATTAGAGATGAAAGCGGAGAACACAGGCTTTGCACTAAGAATGCTCAATCTAATTGAATTATATGAATGTAGTTAAATGTCTACTTCAGAAAGGCTATATTCACTTTCAAGATTAGTTACTCCAAGAGTTAATGGGCTATTTAAACAACATAGTCCAAGAGCCAAACACAGGTGGGCTGTGTTAATAACTTTATTTAAACTGTTTTTTCCCCTTTTGAGAGGCACAAGCCATCCATTAATGCATTCATTAGAGTTTATGGCATAGTTCTGCTTTTCTCCTAATGACACTATCCAGACTCAAACTTGCTCAGCTAATTTAGCCCAGCTGCCCTTTGCCTCTCAGCAACAGGTCTCTTGTTCTTCAGTCATACGTGCTGAAGTGTCACGATGATTGGTTTTTGGCCATTGCTGCTCCTTGCAATATTCTTTTGTGTCTCCTCTGCATCAGAATTTACTTTTTCTTCCATGTATTTTGCTGAGAAGTTTGTGCACAGCAGCTGTCGGAGGGGGCATGGCAGTGCAGAGCCATCCCCGTGCTTGCATTCCAGTGTGATTGAACATAGTGCTTTATTACTTTACTCTGACCAAACAAGCTCACAGCTTTTAATATCCAGTTCTGCCGAAGGTATTTGTAGCTGTTCCTTGCAACTGCAGCATCAGAGCTTTGCCTTGACTTTTCAGTTCTAAATCCAATCTAGAAATGCTTTTTACTGATGTCATTACAGTTGTAAAATATAGAACTGAGGACAGAAGTGCCTGTTTCTCACAGTAGCTGCGGCGCAGGTAACCTGTGTGTGTTTAGCCACCAATTCCCCAGGTGCCAATGAACATCACAATGAATAAGAATGACCGATGTGTCACTCAGAAATTAGCAGACAGGAACTGTGTGGATTAGAATGTGCACGGTCAGCTGCTGACATAGCGGGGCCTTTTGGAAGACGTTTTCCATTTGGGGCTGGCGTGCCCCACATTCCAGGGGGAGTTGCATTCCTTGTTACGGGGTGAACTCGTGCTGGATGAGTATCTTACTGATCCACCGCCTTCATCTGCCTGTGTCTTTGCACTGAAGATTCAGTTCACATTTGAATTCATTTTTGAAAATAAAAACTGGAATGTAGTGTGGAAAAACAGATCAGAACGAAGCGTGCCAGGACTGCTGGATGCTCTGCCCAGGGCCTGCCCGCCTCTCCTCATCCACTGCTGCACCAAACCCGTCTCTGAGGCAGAGGAGCAGTACCTGGATGCCGATCTTCTCCTGCCATGAGTGAGTTGAAATGGCTGTGGGCTGGGGGGCTCCACAGAGCAGAGAAGATGGCAATGAAGAGGAGCAGGAGCCTCGAGCATCATGCAGGTGCTCTGGACTTTGTCTATGCAGTTCCAGGAGCTTTGCGCCCATGGCCAGATCCTGCCCACTGTGCACAATGAAAAGGGTTCATTAGAAAGCTACAAGAGCAGCACGTGGAGGAGAGGCAGAGCCTGAACTTGTGCAGGTCTCACCACCTGCAAACCTGCTGGGGAGGGAATTTTACCTTCAGCACCAATGAGCCAAACATTTCCATACATCTTCATTTTGGGTCGTCTCAATTTTGCCTTTGATTTACATGATTCTTACATTTTATTCTGGAAAACTATTTTGTGGTGCTCATAACTCTCCCCCTTTTGGTCCCCTGTCCTGGGGTTCCATCTGCATGGTGGAGTGCCCACGTGGGCATCAAGCATTTGAAGGAAGAGTTTCTGGTAAGGAGCAGAAGCTTTCCAGCTGTGTGGTGCTTAGGAACAAACACAGTGAACGCTGTGGGATGGAGCAGCATGCTCAGCCCTTACCTGCAGGAACCAGGTAACACCATGGTGCTGTGATGACCTCATAGAACGGATGCAAGGAATCCTATGAGAGAAGGCTTGTCATTCATGAGTTCTTCTGCAACATGTCCTCAGTAATTTTTACTAGGCAGAGGTTTGAAGGCATTTTCTCCCTTCTGGTACTTTCCTGTGAACTGCTTTATTACTCCAAGGAGCTTGTCTGGCACCAGGAGCAGCCGGCCGTATCGCTGATGCTGCTCTGATGCAAAGCATCTGAAAGCAATTGCAGCACAAGTCAGGTTTTGTCATTCTGCCCAGTTAATGAGTTCCTCCTCCGCGTGCCAAGATCCCTGCTTCCAGCAGCCAGAGAGGCGGTGTAATGCTGCTTGCTTTGGAAAGAGCTGCAAGTTGTGCCAGTGCAGGTGATGCTGTCAGCTGAGGAGCATGTGAGAGGTGTGAGGTTGGCCAGCAGCACTGGTAAAGCCCTCAATGACATCCCAAGCTGTTGCTCCCAAGACTGCCTTCACAATAGCAGTGCAAGCAATACTCAGAAATCAGAAAGTGCTTTAAATTAATACCTGGAACAGGCACTGAGCTGGGAACCTCTGCTCGTGGTGCAGCTCTCCCTGCAGCTGAGGGGTGGATGAGCACTGTGTGAGCCTGCTGGGGAGACCTCGTGCTGCACCCGCCCTGCAGCACAGAGCTACGGCACAGCCCAGGGTCTGCAGGACGGTCTGCAGCGGGTCAGAGACTGAAACCAGAAATAAATACCGTGGGAGGATTGCTTGCTTTCCTCAGCTGCAAGGCAGCATAGTCCAGAGCAAAGCAAAGGCAGTTGGTACCGGAGGGTCTGTTTCTCACTAAATTCTGTTTGTAAATGTTTGTGGTCCATGAAAATGTTGTTTATTGTTGCTGTTATGCCACTGTAATATTTTGTGTATGTGCTGGTGTGTTTACTGATGCTGTGTGTGTGCTGGAAGCGTGCGGCCAGGAGGAGCAGCACAGCCTCTGCGGTGTGCAGCACTGCTCCAGCCATCCCTCGCTCTGCACGATGCAGGTGCTACCTGCGGGGTTACCTGCAATCTTTTCCTATTCTTCATAGCTCCTTCCTTTGAATTTTGGCAGGCTTGTGCAGGAAAGTGAGTTCCCTACGTGTTCTGCAATGACATAGTGTTAAGCGAATGCTCTCAGCAGTTTGGGATGTGAAAAGTGGCTCTGCAGAAAAGAGGGCAGATTGGACAGAGGTCTACAGTGTATCTGGGTGAACTGGAGCAGGGTGGTAACATCGCCTGACCCTCTCGCTTTCATCTGCAGTAGCAGCGAAAGAGTTAATACATTAGTTAAAATGATTTTTAGCACAAGTCTGAACTGGGGCTGACAATCCATTATTCATAACTCTTCGTAAACCTGTAGCTTAATTCTTTCCTTTTTCTTTCATGATTTACAGAATATTACACCAACTGCAAGCACTTTGCAGTTGGGCTTTTACTGCACGCTCCAAAGTGAAAAATTATGGTTCAGGATTCACAATGAGTAAATGTGCTCTGGTGTTTATACATCCTTTTCATCTTCTGCCCCATCCGCAGCTTGCCCCCTGCTCTCAGCAACAGCTCCTGCCCTGTCCAGCAGCGAGCGGTGCTGCAGCAGCTTTGCTGTGGTGCTTGAGGTGCGGAATGCCTCACGTGGAGGAGGAGGAGATGGGCACATCGTGGGTGCAGCCCCGCACTGCAGCTGCCTGGGGGTTGGGGTGAACCTCCTGCACTTGGCAAGGCGTGGGCTGCTGGAAGGAGCGTGCTTTGGGCTGGAGCCTGAGGAGCTCCTTCGCACAGCTCCGGGCTGCTCAGCCCCAGGAACAAATCCCTCCACGGGGCGCTGCCGTTCTGAGGCTGTTGTGGTGACCGTCGTTAGGGGTGGTCCATTCTCCAAAAAGCACTCAGGTGCCTCTGGAGCAGCGCTCCTCAGCACTGGAGGAACAACGGCAACGAGGGATAATTTTTCATTATGGACAAAAGAATTATGAGGTACAAACGAGTGCGCCCAAGAAGATTAATAAATTACTCGGGATTAGCGTCGGTGATGGGTAGCTCTGTGTGTGCTGCGCTGGCCTGGCAGGACGGGGGATCCTGCGCAGTGTTTGTCGCAGATCAGAAGCACTAACCCCTTGACAGATGCCACGTAGATCTTCATTTCCAAATTCGCCCATCTGAGAAACATCTGTGTGCTTAGGCTGGCAAATCTCAAGGAATGCTCTGCCAAGCAGCCGGCTTCCGCTTTTAGAGCTCTGTAATCCTCGCTTGGGATTCCTCCTCTAAAAAGAATGGAAGTGTGCGCAGCTCTCTGGGAAAGCTGCGTAGGGCCAGGAGAAGCCTGTGAAGAAAAGATTCATGGCACGATCAAAAAGCACCCAGGCTTTTACAGACAGGGCTCACCGGGTGCTTTGAATGGTTGTAAATAATAGCAGGGAGGAGGGAAGGAATTAAAGAGCTGAGCGTGAGGGCTGCACGAGGCAGCACTGCAGAGCGTGCACTGCTCTCAAAGCACCACGGCCCCAGGGCCACGTCCGTGGGTTCACCGGTGTGGGGCACAGTAACCTCCCTTTACTTTTGGCACATAGCGTTCCAGGAGTCCAGAAATTCTTTCTGGAACCTGATTCCAGTTCAGCAGTCACTCAGGGGCTCAAAGAGAGGTGTTGGCATTTCAGTGCCATTGCCGGAGCTGGGCAGCGGTGTGTGTGTGCTGTGGGGCAGAGCTGGGCTGGGAGCTGTGTTCCCAGGGGCTGCAGGAGCAGTGTCCGTGCAGAGGAACTGTGTGCACAGGAGCAGCCGTGGCCTGCTGTGTGCTGCTGGACAGTTTGGCCATCACTTCCCCATCCCTGCTCCATGTTCCTGCAGGTGAGTTCTCTCAATAGCGCATCGTTCCGAGGCCTTTGTGTGTGCACCTCCACCTCCTCCGGAGTCCCAGGTTCCTGTGCTGGTTATAACACAGGGCCCGGTTCCCCCGGGGACTTTGAATTTGGAGCAGTTCTGGGAAGAGAGGAGACTCTGGATTTCCCATACCCAATCCACAGCAGTCACTGGGGGGGTTTGTGCTATTGGTTTTTGTTTTATTTGGAGAAGTATCAATAGCCTAAGGGCTGCCCCAATTTTTTCCACTTGTGCAGGCAGAAGAATATTGATGAGGAGAAGCAGAGACACCCACGGCACCCTCAGGGCTGAAGAGCTTTCATAGGAAATTGTTGTTTTCAGACAGATGAAAGCAAATCCCTTTCATTTTTTTGAAGTGCATGCAAGGAAACAAAAACAGCCGTTCAGGTGCACTGATATTTTCCCCTCAGACCCAGGCTCTGTGTCTGCAGAGTTTGCCCCCACCTAGTTGAAGTGAGAGCCTAAGAAAGTTCAGGGACACGTTCTGTCTTTCTAAACGCACCCTAACTGCTCCCAGAGCGCGGTGGGGCTCAGCAGAGCAGCTCCTGCCCCTCGATGCAGCGGCTGCAGACACTGCCCTGCACCCTGGGACCCTCCCTCGTCCCCTGGCCACATCAGGGCACACACTCTGTGCTGGTTTCCCTCCTGCCAATGAGGATGGCAGAGTGTTTTCATAACATTCAGGGGCATGATTTATAAACAACCACTAATGCGCCTTTAACCTCTTTTTTTTCATTGTTTGAATTTCAAATTTTTGGATGCAAACTCCTTAAATCAGTTCAATATGCTCTGAAGGGCTTTGCTAGAATTTGGGTTGAATTGCTTCCAAATGGAAATATGACACACACACCAAAAAAAAAAAAAAAAGCATGTCAGTGATTTTAATTGAATCTACTGTGCATATGCTCTCAGATCACTGAAGTGTTTCCCATGCTCACTAGATGCTTCGATTTGTCAGCAGTATGGGTACAAGCACAAAAATGGCAGAATATGGAAGTACTGTGCCTAGTGTTTCATGAGGGATTTACTCGTGACTTCATTGGGATTCCTGTAAAGCCGTGCAGAACTTTGGCAGTGAGACCAGGACGCAGGTGAGCAGCTCAGGAGCTGCTGGGAGCTTCGGTGCTACGCAGGAGGCTTTGAGGTTCTGGATGAGAACTGGGCTGAGTTCCCTGAGTTCATCAGATTCTGCTTTCAAATGTTGGCATTAATTTCCAGTTTGATGCACACAACCAAACCTGAGGGTGCTGAGCACCACCCCAACGTCACGTGAAACTTTCCATATCTAAGAGCAATGTGTTATATTCATGCAAATTTGTGTTTAATTTTTGTCATGGGGTTTTAATACTAAAATTTGTATTCAAAATGAATTCCACTTTAAAACAGTAGAAAAACTTTATCCTCCCACTGTATATTTACTTGTTTTCCTCTTCAGTTCTTAGTAGGGAAAGAGAAACTATTCTTTCCTTTTAATCTGAGGATTCATCTCAGGATCTAATCTGTGTTCCAGCATTTGAATGAAGAAAGACAAGTAGTTGGAAGTTCTTAGGAATCTTAAACTCTCAGGGTGGGAACAGCATCTGCAGTGTTAACTGCTTAGGAAGGAAGCGTTCATTTCGAGCTTGGTTAAATGTGAGCATCGCCCTGGGTCTGGGTGCAGCCTGTTCCCACCACGCCGACCACGTCAGATTTCTGGGACGAGAGTGGAAGCCTGAGTCAGTGTTAAGAGGCTGCTCTTGTTTGGCTGTACCTGTTCCTTTGATTTTAACGACCTCAGACATGAAATCCAGAATCCAGGCCAAATTCTGCTTGTCTCAACATATTTCATACCAGTTCTTTTCAGTAGGCTTCTAGCATGCATAGAATAAGTGCAGTCTGGCTCCAAAAGTGTTTGCTACACAAAACCATAGTAAAACAATGGCATGGTTATTTCCTTCTCATCTTCTTGCAGCACTTTGTACTGCCATCCATGCTCAGCATCCCACTATTACACTGTGCATTCAGATTTCAGACAGAGCTTTCCATGCCACCAGAACCCCTTGACCCTGCAGTGGAGGAATAGGAGCCACCGCAACCAATTAAAATGTTTCTTTGTGGTATACGGAGTGGATTTGCTCTCTGTACAGCAGCAGTATCCATTTCTGGAGTGCACATTGTCTGCAGGACAGCATGCATACGACAGTGCATGAAATAAAGGCATCTCATCAGTTCTTCCATAGTTTCTGGGCAGAAAGAAGGCACGAGGCATGCTGTATACCTCAGTGAAACATACACATGCACCCATTTCCCACACCAAGTTCAGAAATGCCACCTGTTCGTGCAGCAGTTAACTCATTAGATTTCATGGCACATCGGCACATGTTATTCAATCTTTTCATGTCTGCAACCCCAACAATCAGCGGAGCACGCAGCCAGAGCTCATCCTCTGGCATGCAAACTATGCACGTGGGGAAGATGTGGAGGAAGGAGAAAAAAAAACTGGAATTTCCACTGGCTGCACAGCTCACGTCCAGAGCGCATCGCACGGGATAAGGGTCAAACGAAGCGCAGAGCACTCAGCCTCGCTCTGTGGCTCATGCAGTGGCTCTGTGCTCTTATCCACATGGCTGCTGCAAGTCATCATCTCGGGTAGCATTGACAGAGCATCCAAGGATGTAAAAACTGAGGTCTGTGCTCCTTTTATTTCCAGTTGTTGGTGCATTTCCTCTCTCCCCAGCCTGGAGGTCAGATCCTAAGGAGGTCTAGAAAGGAGAAAGGTTGGGGCAGCAGCAGCCAAACTCATTAAAAACACAAACCTTCCAGCAGTTGCAGCAAGACAAACTAAAGGCAAACAAAGAACTTTCCTGCAGCTTCAGAAAGGAATTGCATCTGAAGCTGGACAGCATCCTGCAGGCACACGGCAGGGCCCAGTGCTCCTGCACAGCATCAGCCCCTGCTCTGAGCTGTGCCGTGTGCTCCCGTCCCAGCCCCAGCCCTGCACTTTGCACTTTGCACTTGTGTCCACTGAGTAGGCTCAGCAGCCTCAGCATCTTCCTGTGTCCTCAGCTTCGGGAACAGAGGAACAGTCTGGATTTGGACAGGAATTACTGGTGTGAGAACATCTCTGCTCGAGTTGTTGATGTGTTTCCAATCTGGAATAATTAGGAAATATCCAGTGTCCCGGGGAGCGGTTGACTCCTGTAACAATTCCAGGCTGATCTCTGAGCCAAAGGAATCAGATAAGATGTGGTGACGTTGGGGAATGCTTATAAAAACCAGACTTGCCCTTCCTGCATGCTGAACATACAGCTGCATTTCGAGCACCGACAGCGCGGTGGTCCTTCAAAAGACGTCTCAATATGTGGCCCCGACACAGACAGTAAGGACGTCCTCTCCATCCCTCTGTTAAATCCTTCCTGCCTTTATCTGCTTTGCCCAGTGCCTCTCCCGGCCGCCTCGCCGCTGCTGGTAGCGGTCTCTGAGTGACAGCGGTCCCGCGCGTGGTGTGGGAGCGGCTGTCCCCGCGTGACCCTCCGCGTCCCGATGTCACGGCGGTGGGAGCGGGCAGAGCCGCGGAGCAGCGCACTGAACGCGGCCGCCCATCCTCAGCGGCAGCGCAGCTCCAACGGCCGCTCCGCGCCCTGCGCAGCTCTGCTCGGCTGCGGGAGGTCCCCTGCCATCTGCTGCTGCCGGGACGCGCTGCTCGCTGCGGGGGAGCGGCTGCGGCTCCCCGGGCTCGGGGCGGACGTGGAATCCTTTCCGGGGCGGACGTGGAATCCTTCCTCGCACCGCCGCGGCCGAAGGTTCGGGAACGCGGCCGGTCCGCCCCGCGCCCCTCGGGGCTCCCCGTGTCACACGCACGGGACGTTTGCTTCACGGAACCGATGGTCCCTGCGGTGCGAAAGGACAGGAACCGCTCGGAAGGTGCACGGTGTCTGGGAAGCGCGATCTGCGGGGAGCTGCCTGGTTTCCTGAGCGTGCACAGAGCTTCCACTTCTGAAAGGCTGCAGTTCCCCCACGCCGTTTGCCCATTGCTTACAGAACCACTTCAAACCTGAAATAAAGTTACCAATGTTTTTTAGTTTTTTTTTTTTATTAACCACCTCTACCGTCTTATAATTTAAAGCACCTGTCCATTTACATTTTTCCTTCTGACCTACTAAATAACCCTGCGTGATACATACAATGAAACTAATGGCTTTTGGATGATGTTGTTGAAAACTAGCTTATGAAAAGTGAGTTGAATGAACCACACTGCAGGAAATCCTTTCATACCCCTTGGAAAACCGAGCTGGAACACCTTTCTGCTTCGGCGGGCAGGGCTGAATTCTTAAACAATTATCACTCACTTTGCACTTGAAAAATGAGGACTGTCTTGTGATTTCTCCGCACTGCTGCTGTCACTGCCCCCCTTCCCGTGGCACCTGGTGAGAAATGCCAGAGCCTCTGCACAGGTGCAGGGTGCAGCCAGGAGCTCCTGCCCACCACGCTCAGGTCGGCGCAGCGAGGCTGTCCGTCTCCTTCTGCTTCACTTACTCTTATTCTTACAAAAATACAGAGATTTGTGGTGGCTGATTTTTTTCTTTTTTTTTTTTTTTTGTCATTTTTCAAGGAGAAATGAATAATTTCTTCCCATCCAGAGCAAATGCAGCTTTGTTTTTACTCCAGTTATTTTTTAGCTCTGTGAATCCTTCAAGCACGCGGTTGGCAAGCTAATGAGAAGGGCCAGGCGGAATTGCATTGCTGTGTTTTGGGTTCTTTGCAGCGGAGGTTTCTGGAGGGGTGTGCTCCTGAGGGTGGGAATGCTGATGCCACCGAGATGCCTCAGCTCTGCAGAGCGCTCTGCTGGATGGGGGTCTACGCAGGGCTGTGTGGGTTCACCGGTGTGTGTCTATGTAAGGGACAGGAGTGCTGGAGTGACCCTTCCCGGCCACACGGGAGCAGATGGGGAGTGCTGCGTGTTGTGAGTGGCTCCCCTGGGTGCAGAACGGCCCCGAGCTGCTGCGAGGGCAAGTGGTGACAGCCTCAGCAGTGACCAATTCACAGAGGAGAAATTCCCCTGTATGGCTACAGACAGAGCGGGTCTGACTTCCAAAACGAAACGTGCAAATGACCTGTTGCCACCCCAAAGCTGTGTGACCCTGCACTGCTGTCGGGCAGTTACCCTCAATGAGCAGCAGTGGCTCTGAGCACAGGGACTGCAGGTGGGCACTGCCCCAGCAGGAAGCACGGCGGCATTTCCATCAGCTGCCATCTGCCCGGGGCTGCCCGTCCTGCAGACACTGCTGGTTCTTGTCCATGGGACACAGCCACAGACAGGGGATTGTTCACAGAATGCTTTGACTTCGTTCTCTATGATTGGACATTGCCTTTGCAACAGAGCTACTAAAAATAGATAATATCATAAGATTTGTATTTTTGTTTTCTAACAAAACTTTACTGAAGCTATTTTTGTTATGGAAGGTGTCAGTTTGGACTGGACTTCTGTGATTTCCTTTAGAAAAAGGACATGCATTGCCCACGAGTGACACCTCTGGTAACCATGCCCACACAGAACCCTCCAGAAGCTCAGGGACACCCACCAGCGGGGTGCCACCACCGCGAGGAGATGGTCCCCCATGGGTGGGATGGGAGGCCTGGATCCTGGGGGGCTTTCATAGGTGGGAGCTGTTCTTAGTAACGGTGTAAGATAACACCGCCCATAGTGATTACAGAGTGAGGGCATGCGGAGCTCTGTGCAGCATCAGTGACATCCACTTCTGGATGAAATGCAGTGTGAAGTGCAGATATTCAGACATTAAGGTGGCCGTACGTAGCGTGCTCTGCAGGAAAACAGAAAGAGTCTGGGAAAAAGTAACTATGGATGAGCACAGGCTGGCCAAAACAGAGACCTCTAACAAATTTTTGTGCTCAGAGAGAGCTCACGGGGCTGTAAGAAATACCCTGCTCATTACAGGACAATGGTTGATTATTTTCCTCCCCTTTTTAAGCAAGGCCTCTGCCTGCACAAGGGGTCAGCACCGCTCTTCAGCCGCGTGCTTTGTCCCACAGTGCACATCAGCATCTGGGGGCAGGACCGGGGAGCCCTGCTGCTGTGCCAGCGTTGGGGGCAGCGGGAGCGGTGGTTTCTGTGCCTCAGCCCCACAGAGGTCTCCTTGAGGTTGGCAGAGCCGTGTGCTCGGGTGGAGCCAACACGAGAGGAGCTGGGCAGGCACCCACGGCCAGAACTGAGCTCACATTAGCGAGGAGGATTTGGTTGTTCCTGGAAAACCATCTCTGCTGTGAACCGGCCGGGTGTTGTCAGCTACATCCTGGCGAGGGCTGCCACAGGCCTCTGAGATTTGTCACAGCGCGTAAGGAAAAGATGGTTCCAGAGTTAGGTAATGATGTGCGCTGAGAATTGGAGACTGCAGAGATAAAAGGCAACTGGTAGCAAAGCACAAAGACTGACACCACTTAAAAGGGCAGGAGAAGTAAAATGGCTAGACACATCATAGCTTTAATAGGAAACACATGAGAGATGTTGATCAGAGAATGCTGGCAAACAGATGAGGTCTCTGAAAAAAAAAAAAAAAGGAAAAAAAAAAGAGGAAACAGAAAACAAGATGGAAAGATAAAATTTCAAAGCAAGCCCTAAATGGGTAGCAGTTCCAGCTAATAGGAAGACCTGTAGTGATTTTGCCAAGTAGTACACAGAGAAGCTGATGATCATTAACATATTGATAAATTTATTATCAGACAATTCAGTCCTGTCAATTTCAATTTCTTCCAAGAGCCCGGGGTGGTTTCATAAAGTTACTGAAAGAATGTGAATCCCTAAAACAAATCCTCAGTGTTTACTTTCTGTATGCTAACAGCTCAGGAGTAGAGAGAGTGACAGTCAGGAGCCCCACAAACCCCATTGCTGGGGGCTGCAGCCCCACGAGCAGTGCCCCATGGGCAGTGAGGGCTGTGCTGCCACGGGCCCCGCTCAGGACCTGGGGAAGCTCTCAGCGTGGAGCCACTGCTCCGTGAAAGGGAAGAAAAGCTGAATTTCAGCAATCCTGTCTGCTCCTGCCACCACCTGGAGAGCTGCTCTTGCATTTCTCCGCTGCCTTGAGAGGGATTTCCAGGCTCTAAAGCAGAACCAGAGTTGTTCACGGGGCGGGGAGTTACAAACTTACAACTCGGTGCCTGAAAGACACACAGGAAAACAAAATCCGCAATGAAAAGGGGAGAGGCACGGTGCTGCACCGAGCGCTGCGCGCGGGCACAGTGCAGCCCAGGCAGCGCTGCGGGGTGCTGGCACGTTAGCTTTATGGAGTTTGATATGCCTTGAATTTTTTTGTAGTTAATTATTCATGCCTCGCACTATGTTTTACAGAGAGGCTCAGCCACATCCTAAAACTAAAAATAATCCTCTTACATTTTTAATCAGGCTTCGTTATGAATGGCAGATGCTGGAAGTTGAAGTGAAAATCATCATCAGTTGTGTTTATTGGCTAAATTCCTGCTACACTCAAAGCTTGAGAAAAATCAAACGCGTGTGACAGCTGGTAGAAGGAAAGGGGAGGATAAATCTTACCCTGGCAACATCGTTACCATGAGCCACTGAGCTCAGAGCACGGCTGCGCTGCGCCGGGCTGCAGCCGTGGCACACATTGGGCAGCGGGCGCTGCAGATGCTGTGTGTGCTCGTGCTCCTCGTGCTGCCCCACACGTGGGGCTGCTGTGCTGTGCTCCCTGCGCAGCCGCGTGGAGCTGCAGAGGTGCAGAGAGCCCCAGAGCTGCTCGCCCAGTCCTTGTTTGCTACAAGCTGCTCTCGCTGCCTGCAGGGAAATGCCCATGGGTGCTGGGCAGAGGTGCATGACCGCACTGATCGAGGTGAGGACGGCGGTGCCCTCAGCCCCGTGCCCAACTCCTGAGCCCTCCTGGAGGCCGTGGCGGTCCATATCTCTTCCATCGGGGCAGCGGGACGATTTCCCAGTAATTCAAGTACAGAAAGATAAAGTTTCAGCTAACTTGTTAACCTGATTGGTGAGCACTAACTCCGGTGTCACATTTCACCCCCACATAATTGGGGAATTATGATTTGCATTCATTCCCTGTTCACCTGCGGGTCAGAGGTCCGCGGCGTGTCCTGCAGCATTTGAACAGCTGTTTCGAGGTAACGTTAATGCGTCGCATCCTCGGGAGTCATTGGGGCACTGCTCTGCGTCGCACCGGAGAGCGCAGCGCTGCGAAGGTGCGGAGCTCCTGCCGACGTTTTGGTGTGTGTGTTTCAGGCCCTGCGTGGCAGTCTGTCTGCACATCACATTCCTGAGAAGAACAGTGAATAAAAAAAATATGTCTGAGCTAGAAATGCACAAGTTACAGAAAAATCCAGTTTTACTACCAGAGGTTTGCGGGTTATTATACGGGTCTGTTTTCACTTGATTTTTCACACCATGCAGTTTTACTGTTACAATGAAATACTGGGGTAAAATAATTCTGCAAATGAGTAATATAATGTGTTTATAATGCAAAGTTCTGCCTCTATAGCAATTAGCATGCAGCAATTAAAACATTAGATATATCTTTTTAACAACTTGTAATGAAACCCCAATTCTGACATCTTTCACAAAGGAGGTTTGACCACAGAGGGCAATGGCAGCTCAGCGTTCAGCCGCTGCCCGTGCAGCGCTGCAGGTGGGGCACAGTGAGAGGTGCTCTCGGGCTCAGCCCTCACCGAATCTGCACTTCTCAGCACCAGAGAGGGAAATACTTCTCCTCGTCACCGATAGCGCCAAGAGCCCTTGGCTTTGCAATAGGACATTTAGTGAGGCAGAGGAGAGCCAGCCCATCTGCCCACAGCTCTGACATTTACGTTTAAGGGTTAGCAAAGGAAACGGGTCTTTTTGCTCATACTGTGACTGAGCATTTCACCAGCAGCATTCAGCACACAGCAGCCTTCCCCAGGCTGGGTTCTCTCAGGTTTAGGCCCTCTTGGCTTTGCCCTGGGAATGGCCCTGCACGCTGCCTGCAGCCCTCGCTCCACGCACGGCTGTCCCTGCTTGGGCTAACCACAGGGAGCAGCACCCAGAGGTGCACAGCTTTCCAAATCCAAAGGTATTCCCACATCTTTGTCTCACGGAAGTATGTTTCCCATTCACTCAATTTCTTTCTCAGTCGTGTCTGAGCCCTGCAGTGTTTAGCTGGTGTTTCCTGCTCAAATGGTGCTCCTTGCTTTCTGAGAGGCATTTTTCACTTGCTTTGGGATGCAGGTAAAGAGTCCAACAAGTCAGATCGGCCCTGATGTGCCATCGCTGTGGTGTGAGCCCTGCTGCCTCCTGAGCAGGAGCTCCTGCCGTCCCTCCCAGCTCCCCCACCACGTGCTGCCAAATGCTTTGGCACTGAGCAGCCTGTGCTGGAAATGGATTTCTGCCAGGTGAGGGGAGATGAGGTTGGCAGAGACAAAAACTGTATTTGCAAACTTCAGTGAGTATTTTGCTAACAGTGAGAACCACCAGAGCCCCACGCAGGAGGGGGCGAGGCCGCGCAGCCAGCAGCCGCACGGGTCCTGTGTTTGCAGTGGGGCTCTGCACTGAGTCACAGTGCAGACAATGTGTAAACTGTTGGGAAAGAAGAAAATGATTTCGGGTTGAGCGCTTTGTCTGAACTTTGTCCTTTTCTCAAGCAAAAGAAAATATTATTTCACCCTTTTAAGAGCCACACATAATAAGAGGCAAAATGTCAAGACCAATGTTGATATAAACCCCCAAGGAAAACAAACATCTATGTGGCTTCTCCAAAAGGTCTCACTTCCTCACCCCTCTCCCCTAGTTTAAACAGATTCAGTAACAGAGGAGGAAGGGAGGGCAGGCTCCTCCTCCAGTGGGTGCTGAGGGTCCGGAGCACAGACCTGGCCCTGCAGCCCCCAGGCACACAGTGCTGGGCACACAGCCCCCCCACGCAGAGCTCCCCACTCCCCAAACTGCACTGTGCATGGGGCAGAGCCCCGGGCCCCACCTCACCTCAGAGTGCAGTGCAGACTGCAGCAGGAGCATGAGTGTCCTTTGCTGCTCAGCAGCACAGGTGTTTGCTGGAGTGATGATGTAAAACATCCTCAGATGTTCTGGAGTCTTCCCCCACCAGAGGAGTGGGCTGCCCAGAATCAGCAAGCTCTCTCCCATTTGGATCTATTGACTGTTTCAGAGAGTTAATAAGAGTAGAGTTGGTTGTTTGCTTGCACCAGAAACTGAACATTTGGTTCTATGCAGAATCATTCTATTTCTTATATTATCTTTAATAAGAGGTAACACAGAAGTCTGAGGCAATGGCATGCTGCGTGCAGGGAGGATTTGGACCTGTTCACCAGGACCTGTAGCAGATCAGAGCAGCGCTGCAGTTGGCTGTAAGAGCAGGGATTGGCCTCATGGGAGGAGGCTGAGGCAAAATGAGAGCACGGCAGGACTGAGGCACACACAGGGGAAGATCCCCCTGTGATGCTGGGTGTGTACAGGGTAAGGGTGTGCGGGCTAGAAGCATCTTGGAAACATCCTTTGGTGTTTCAGCTATACATAAAACTTCAGGTCGATGGAATCAAGGATTGGCAGCTTCCATTAGGAGGTCTGAGCGATTTATCATACAGGTGTCTCTGGATATGGGTGACTGCCAGTGTTCCCTGAGCTGCAGGCTGGTTTCCCCAGCAGCATGGGCACAGCCCTGCTTCCCACTGCGGGTCCTCATGGCTCCTTTTGCTCTCATCCCTCCCATCCAGCCCTGCTCTTCTTGGTGCTTCTGTGCTGCAGAGGGCCTGCATTTAAATGACACTTAACTTCATCAATGGGGACAAGTTCAAGCCCTCCCAAAGCAATTCAGTGTTCAGCCTGAAATGTAGAATTCCCAGTGATGGTGCTGCTACCAGCAAGCACAGGCACAGTAATTCCCACCCATAGCAGCAATAACTGTCACATGATGCCACACAAAGTACAGAAATTAATAATTAAAAGCCTTGAACGGGCTTTGGAAGAGCTGTGTTATTATGTGCATCAGAAGCAGGATAAATCACAAGTAATTCAGAAGTATATTCCCAGGTTCACTCATAACCATCATGGTATTTCGAGTCCCTTTGGGAGCAATAAACGACATAGAGTCCGTACTATAAAAATAAACATGAACTTAAGTGGCAAGGATTCATTTAAACCAAAAGGGAAAAGACTTTGCTACTCATGCTATCAGTTTAACATAAGTAGAGCAAGTTTCACCTTGGAGCACGTGCCCAGTGCCAGGAGAAGGGCTCTGCAGTGGAGGAACCTGCTGGCAGTGCTGCTTCTGCTCAAAGCTGTTCTCCTGGTGACAGTGTGTCACTCAGTTCCCCATGCCTGCAGCTGAAAGCAGGCACTATGATTGCTAGTACTGCAAGGGCAGGAGGCAAACTCAGCATTTCTTACTGATTTCATTGGTTTTAAGCCAACTGAATGGATTTTAGGATCCTGATTTTGAACCTTCCCTCACCCCCCATCCCCCCCCCCCCAAGAGCTTCATCATTTTGCTCCCGAAAGCTTGCTCAGCTTTAAATGAGGACAGGTTTTCCAATATGACACTCCCTTTTTCTCTTAACAACAATAAAGTTAGAACATTCCGCAGCACAGATCAACCAAATAATATTCTACTAATAACAAATAAAATGTAAAATCTATCACCTGTTTGATCAGTTCGTGGTTCCATGTTTAGGTTCTTAGCAAAAAGGAGAATTAACTCAGAGGAGTCAAGAGGAAGGCAGTGCCAGAACATGTGAGCAGACCTGCATGCACATCGTGGGGAAATCACCCCGGGCTGAGCAGACAAACCTCCCCCTGGCAAACGACCGAGCAGCAGCAGCCCGCTCGGCTCAGGGAACCCTGCCTGGCCGAGGGCTGCCGGCTTTGGCCTCGTGAGCACTCCTTGCTGCTCCTGCCCACAGACGCTGCCTTTCCTCAGATCTTAACTGCTTCTTGCCTCTGATCTCAGGCTCCTCCTTACAGGCTCCATTTCAATTGGCTCCATAAATAAATACAATTCCAATGTGTGGTCTCATGGTGGATTATTGAACTGGCTCCAAAATGCTTTTCACCGGTACGAAGCTAACTTTCCTCTGGGTTATCAGCCTCACCTCACACTTGTTTCACTTGATGTAAAACCCCGCAGGGTAAACACACACAAGCACTTGCCTTTCCCTTGATAGAACTTTTTTCTAATCTCCTGAAGAAATAACGCTGGAATTATTACTGATGGAAGGCAGAGCACGCCGGGGCTGCCAGCACAGCCCCGCAGCTGCGTGCAATCTGCTGCAAGAACAGCAGATGGAGCTAAGGGAGAAAAGAAAGAGCCGAGCGCGCTTCTCCCGTGTGCAGGTTCAGCTCTTGCTTTGACCTAATTGGGAAAAAAAATTCCTCATTTCGTTCTCGAAGCCTTGAAAGCAGTATAGGAAATAGCTATGTGCAGCTCTGCTAGCTCGATGACCAGTGGCAAACAGTGACTTCTGGGATAGAAATGACTTGTAGCCAGCCCAGCCTACAGGATGAAGGATACAGGGCACAGCAAAGGGATAGGGGTGTTGTTTTCCTGGGAAGTGAAAGAGGGTTAGGGAGAGCAGAGAGCAATCTTTAGGGATGGCAAGAGCGTTCTGAGCACTGAAGTGGCTGTTCCTCATCAGTGGGCACTACAAAGTTATTCCGCTGGGCTTTAGTTATCCTTGTCTTCTCAGAGATTGCTGTGACAAATTCAGGATGTAGATGTAGCAGATCCAGAAGCAATACCACCATTGACATTCACAGTGCCTCCCTGGGGAAGGGAACTTCTTGAGAGCAATATCAGCAGTGCAGTGCAGCTGAGGGTTATCCTCTGCAGAATGCACATAATTGCAATGCAGGTGTTCAATCTGAACAAATTGGGGTTGATAAATGGTAACTCAATATTAACTGATCCAACAAAACTTACCGAGCTGAGTTGTGCAGGGAGTGTCCTCAGCAAATCCTTCTTTCAAAAGGCTTAGAGTATAAGAATATGAGTGGGAAAAGTCTTTGTACTGCTTGCATCAGTGAAGATGCCCACATGCAAATTTAGACTCCAGTCATCCATCATTTTTGTCAACCTTCCTGATGTCTGATAACCTTTTCTAACATCAGAGCTGTGATTTAATTTGGCTGTGCCTTTAAAACAGTTTTAATATATTCACCATACAAAAACATCAGTCAAGAACCCAGAATTAGCAGACGGTCCCAGCGTGCAAGGTGCGATACGGACAGCACAGGGATTAAAAGCAGGAATGTACGGCTGAGCCCCAAGAACTGTGATGCCCAAGTGCTCATATATCTCTTCTTTGCCATTCTCCAGACTCTCTCCCTTACCTGCAGGCCCTGGGATTCCTGAGGGGCAGTCTTTGTAGTAAAGACAGAAGCAAAGAAGGCATTCAGTATCTCTGCCTTCTCAGCATCCCCGGTTACCAAGGCACCCACCACATTTAGTAACTTAAAATCTTACCAGGAACAATTTGAATGTAAAAAATACAGAAAGACCATAATGTCATGTTATTCTAAGCTTTCTCTGCTGTTACTTTTCTCCCTTCCTGAGTTCCTATTGCAGGTGATAAGGGCAGCATCACTCAGGTGGCCTGGAAATCTGAGGCAGAGGCTGGTGAGCATGTCCTAATTGTCACTGAACGTGTGACAGTTTTTACACTGTTACCATATGATTTCTGGTACAAGCAGATGTTCTGTAGAGGTTTTGGAGAATGAACAGTCTATGGGATTAATGAATAGTTCCTATTGGATCCAGTTGGGCAGATGCATTGGGCCCTTCAGTTGTGTGCGTTCTGGTGGTGGAAGAGTAACACATAGGGAGGAGCAAACTTGTTCTTCCCTTCGCAGTTTCCTGGAAGGGGCTGAGGCCGATGGCCTCAGTGAGTGCTCCTCTCCTCCCAGGTTCTTGTCTGTGAAGATGACTGCTGGAACAAACCCGACCTTCCGATGCAAATAGGATGCATATGCAAATGCTTTATTTCCCTGAAAACGTTAGGCAGCAAACAGAAGTAGAGAAGGGTGTTCTTAAAAAGCCCTCTAAAATTTCAGCCTGTTTCACAGTCCCTGACTGCAAACTGTGTCTGTAGTCCTCAAATGTAAGCGGTGCTTTACAGTTATAATTATCCAAATGTCCTACACTTAACATGTAAGTATTAAATCCTCGTAAATAGTGCTGTCAGGTTCATTTGATTTTAATTGTTCTGTTGTTAAATGAAACAAGCACTATATTTAAATTTCTTTCCCTTGCAGCTCTGTTGTTCAGCTTTACTTCAATTTTTATTTTTATCTTTTAAAGACAAAGAGAAAAGTACATCCATCCTATACAGCAGGCAACAGCCAAAATAAAAGCACATCAAATAAGCTTATTTAAACAGACATACTCATAAAAAGTTAACGAGACATCAAATAATTACAGGAAAAGGCTAAAGTCCAGCTCTGTGTGGAGTCTAAAGGTCTGAATTGTATTTAAGACAGATCAAATGAAATGTGCACTGACAGTGTAACACCAAGGCTCTATCATCAGCGACGCATCCATTTTTTTCAAGGACAATAAACTTTAATGGGGCAGTGGAGCTGCATCCAAACCCCATAAAATGCCCTGCCTTTGGGGATGCGGAGTGGACTCAGACTGGTTCTGTGGTTCAAAATATGATCCAACCATTTTTTTTGCTCATCACTCTTCTATTTTGTAACGGGGTCTAAGTAACATGTTACATTACAGTGTTTTATATGAGTGTTTCTACTGCAGGGGCAAACACATCCTAGTCCTCTGCAAACAAGTGCTGTTTGTTCAGCTAAGTGGGCCGTAGGTGTTGCTGCTGGATTCGGGTCCCATGGGCTTTCTCAGCAGTGGCTCTGGTCAGCAGCCACCGCTCTGCAGCTCTCCCCAATGTGAGAGGTGATCCCCAGTGGCAGCACAGAGAGGTCTGGGTTTGGCCTGGGGGAGGAGAGGGCGGTCACTGGGGGGTGTGGGCTGCTTCTGCCCCCCACTATCCTCGCTGAGTGGCACTGTGATCTGTTGGCTTGGTCAAAGCTTAAGGGATAAAGAGCTCTGGTGCACCCATGGTGCATCTCAAGATGCAGGAGCTCTGCTGAGCTCCCATGGTGCGGACAGCAGAGACCTGCTCTGCCCGTGCTTGAGTGCACATGGACACGGGGCATCGCAGGCTGGGAGGGGGCAGAGCACTCCAATACAGCTGCAGGGATCTGGCTTCAGCACCAGGCTGTCCGTGGGTGCAACTGCCAATGTTTGTGCTGGCTGCGTGGCCAGGAGTGTCATTCCCTTCTCTTTTGGGCTGCACTAATACCATATGGGATGTTTGGTGGAGAAACCTGGCTCCGTGCACACCCTGAAGTAATGTTTTACTCCAGAGGTTAAGAAGGTTCTCCTCTGGTAGCAGAGGAAAACAGACGGCACCAGATGGCACCCTCTGCAATGGCAGCGAGAAATAATAGGAGAGAGTGGTTTAATGTCTCTAAAACCACTCTTGTGACAATGTTAAAGATTCATGGTGGGTCTTCAACAAGTTGGTTCAACAATGGGGCGATGGATTTCCTTCTCTGACTTCAAACGCTCCGCTCAGCGTTGTCTCCACCTGCTGGTAAAGTGAACGTGGTCTCAGCCGTGCGGCGCTGCCATTTCAATTCTCACCCCACAATGAGGGTCTGAATGACATTATTTGCACACAGCAAACTCTGTAGATACTCAAGGTATACCGGGGTTGTAGAGTGGTGCCTGGAATGTATGTGTTGGCAGAAGCTCCTTTGTAAGTATTTCACTATGGTGAAACCAATGCTGTAATGCAGTCCTTTCTTAAAGATGCCTGTATCATTTTAGAATATATAAACAACTCTTAAATTGTTTTCCCTGAGCACCAGCAGGATTAGAACAGCAGTTTCAGAGGTGAAAGGCCTGTAATTAATACAGCATGCCAATCAAATCCCATCAGTGAAACACATTTCATTAATATTTGTTTTTTCACTGTTAAATTGCATTCTAAACACTTTAACAGTGCACATCTGTCTTTCATAGAACAATTGTAATTGAAATTAAAATTTTCGTTTTTCTAAGGTAATTCTGTTTTTGGAGTGTACACTGTTGCTGGTGGGCATGTAATGCTTTCAGTTGTACATCTCAAAGCAGTGAAAGCTCTGTGTGATCATCCATAGCAACTGCTTAGTTTGTCTTTCACCTGACAAAAGGAAACAAAATGTTTCCCTGAAAATTCCTCTCCACCTTTCCATGTTTTGACCTCCCGTCTGCTGCCTCTTCCCAATCCTTTCCCATTATTTAAACCCGGCCCATCTCCGTTACAAACTCCCTGCAGCTCTCCGTGCAGTGCTGTGTCCTGAGGCAGCTGAGCCGGGTGTGCGGCAAACAGTAATCCCGTCCCCTCTGGAGGGGTCGAGGTGTCCTCCCCCCCGCCCTCAGGTGATGGATCCGGGTACAGTTTAACATGACAGCGATCGCTTCAGTGAGCACCGATGGCACGGCCAACAAAGGATTTCCCAACAAAACGTGAACGTCATACAGCTTTTCTCCATCTTGTCTGGCAAAGGAAGATTGAAAGTTCAAACTCATACAGGCTTCACAATTTCCTATTTAAACAGCAACGTTATAATCTTAAAGAATCATAAAACCATTTCAGTCGGAAAAGACCTCCAAGGCCAACTGTCTGTGCACCACCGGCATTCCCACCAAAGCACGTCCCTCGCACTGCCTCTTCTTGAGCACTTCGGTGGATGGTGACTCTGCCATCTCTTCCCTGGGCAGCCCATTTCAGGGCTCCCTACTATCAGAGTTTAACAATTAACCACACTTTTTCTTAGCATCTTTGATTGCAGCTCCTTTCCACAGCAAGGCAAGGAGAAGAATTTCAAGCATAGAAAGCACTGGAACGAAATCTCTTAGATGCAAACATTTCATGCTCTTCACTGTGTGACCAGCTCGCAGTCAGCTAATTGAGGTCTGACACTTCGTTGTGTTCTGCCGTGAAATTACTCCATGTGATAAAACGAGTATGAGCCCTGATCCTGCCGCTTCCCCAACTTCACAGCTGAGAACAGGACATGGGAGACCCTGCACTGCACTATTTGCCTCCCGAGTGATCTTACAACCTGTCGTATTAAAAACAAAGAGTGTAACAGCACAGCGATATACTCGGTCTTATCCCATCTTTTATAAGCGATGGGTTTATTCCCCGACGCTATAAAAGGGCGCTCACGTGAGCTGCAGTTTGGGAGCAGAAACCCCACTCCGTTCTTCGGAGCTGTGCCGCTGCGGACCGGGACCGGGACCGGGACCGGGACCGGGACCTGGACCGGGACCGGGACCGGGAGCGGGAGCGGGGCGGGCAGGGCCGGGGCAGAGCGGCCCCCCCGCAACTCCCCGCCCCCACCCCACCCCACCCCAGAGCTGTGGCTCTCGCCGGGCTCTGGGCTCCGGGCTCTGGTTTCTGGGCTCTGGTTTCTGGGCTCTGGGCTCTGCCGGCTCAGGCGGAGCACTCCCGAAGTCGCTCAGGCTCTTAGGAGACATTTTTTTCTCCGCCTGAGGGTAACAATCCCGTCCCTTTAAGTACAGCGTCGCATCCAAAATCAGAAGTGTGAATGCCTTTATCTATTGGCTTCCATGACGAACTTCTTGGGTCTGAGGTTTTAATTTTGATTTTTCTCTCCTAACTCAAGCTTTCCCAGAACAACGCCGAGGGTTGAAATTGTGTTCAGGTCCGTGCGGGTGAGTGCCTGAGCAAATCAGAGCTCATCCCATGGAAGTCACCGCTTCGGAACTGCGGGGTGTGCGGTGTGGGGCGGTCGCCGCTGCCCGCGCCCGCAGGTGACGGTGACCGCGACCCAACGCGGGGATGGCACGGAAAAATCGCCTTTAAGTTCCCCGTTCGCTGCTTCAGTTCACTGCTTTTCCGTCCCTTTTGTCGCGGGTTCAATGGGTGCTCCGAATTGGTGGTAAATGTGGTTGTTCCGCTACGCAGTTATCATCCAACGGGATCCCCCCACCCCACACACAGCCCGGCTGTTACACCACTGCGGGAGTCCGCAATATTCGGGGATCCAGGAAACCCCCGGGGAACCACAAGAAGCCGCACTCGGGCTCTGAGCCGCAAAGCGGCTCCGGTCACCTCTGCTCGTTCTCGGTTTTCTACGTGCAGAGCTACATCGAAGTGTACAATAAAGCCACAACTCCAGAAAAAAAAATAAATAAATAAATAGAAAAGAAGAAAAAAAAAGAAAGAAAAAAAGGAAAAAGAAAATAGAAAAAATAAAAATAAAAATAAAAAAGACCGCCGCCCCAAAGCGCTCCTCCAGTTTTACCAAAAGTAAGAATGCTAAAAGAACGAGGGGAGCAAACCCGCAGTGCGGGACGTGCCGAATTGGTTCATCTGCAATTGTCTCGATGAGGCTGAAGGTGAAAGTGTTTATTGTTCACGATAACCTTTGAGCCCTGGGATCAGAGCTCTTCTTTTAGGAAAACACCTTTCAAAGGGATCCCGGCTCAGCCGGCTGCCGCAGCCGGGTTTACGCACACTCGCTATTTCCCGCTGTCTCGGGATGTGAGCGCTGTGTTTGCTGAGAACGCAGAGAGGACCGCCGCGCTGTCCGCGGGTCCCCCGCGCGGGGCGGAATGAGCGCGGACCGTGACCGGCGCGGGCAGCTCCCTTTCAGAGATCACCGAGCTGCTGCTTGGCGATCGAAGCCCTGGCTTCTAATAAAGACCTCCGAGGGCTGCTCCGAGTCTTGTCTTGCCAGAGTGCAGCGTGTCAGATAAACGCAGACATGCGAGGGAAAGAGAGAGGACAAGAAAACGCTGCCAGAAGCGCCTGCAGCTCCGTGTGCATCTTTAGAGTGATCAGTTGGCATCAGGTGAGAACATGTCATGTTGTGGAATTACATCACGCAGCCGCTCTTCGTGACAAACCGCCAGCGTTGCGCGGTGTGGGTCTCGGAAGCGGGAGCGTGTGAGCGAGCTGCGCGTGAGAGCAGCGGAGCCGAGCGCTGCAGCGCGGGTCGGGAGCGAGCAGAGCTCCCCGAGCACCGCTCCCGGTTGGGGATATTCGCTTCAGCGCCGTTCCGCGTTCTGTGCGGCGCACACACTCCGCTCCGCTCCTTCCCTCTTGTCGTACCGCGTGTGCTTGGAGTCCCGAAGCGAATATTTCCACCGCTGCATTCTTTAATGACAGTGCAATAATCACTAATATAAACCAGAAAGGAACTCTCGGCTCTGCTATTCCAGGGAATTCTCAGGCTGGAGAGGTTAACAGCGTTACTTATTTGCACGATTTCTGATATTTCCCCACAAAACTTGATCGTTTTGTATTTACAAAGCTAGTGCAGGAGACGCACAGCAAAAAGACCACGACCATGTAACGTAACCAAACCATCTACTGATTGCTTTTGCTGATAACTATCAGTATCTTACTCAAAAAGATACAGCATCTCGCACGCAAAGCCTTCTCCTTTTTCTGTCCGATCTCTGTCTTTATTTTACACCTCTCCCTTTGGGAAGCAACAGGCAGAGCAGGAGAGCCGCGAGAGCCGCGTGAAGCGGGGCCCTGGAGCTGCGCCGGGCCGGGCTCCGGCAGTGGGAGCCGGGAACCCGCGGAGGGCTGCGGGCCGGCACCGGCCGGGGGAACGCTTCGGGGTCCCGCAGAACGTGCGCGGCTCTTAGGGAGTCCCGGGACGGCAGCGGGGCCGTGGCGGGGCCGTCACGCAGCGCTGCGGGCAGGGAAGAATCGCCGACTGCGGTCGGGATCCGCGCTGCCGTCGGCGGGGAGACAGGAGACGTTGGTAGCGAGCGAGAGGCTGCCCAGCCCGGGCAGACAACGATTTCTCGTTATTGGATTTTGCTTGTTCCTGAAAATCGGCTTTTATTAGATTTGTAGATTGAACGGATAGATGTGACCCCGCAGTGCGCCCGCAAAGCGGAGGAGCGGGAAGCTCCGTCCTTTCCAGGGACCCCGCCTGCCCTCCCGTCCCGGCTGACCCGCGCCGTCGGAGCCCCCGGAGCCGCCTGCAGCCCGGGCCGGAGCGGGGATCGCTGCGCGGACGGAGCGCACCGCGGGCACGGAGCTGCGGGCTGCCCGGCGCGGCCCCGACTGCAAGGCTCGGCCCGGTTCCGCGGGCAGCGGCCGTCCCGTGCCCCCTCCCGGGCAGCCCCACGCACCTGCCGACCTGCGGGGGAAATAAAAGTGGAGGATTCGGGGTACGCTCGTTCCTTCCCGCTGCCGCGGGGCACCTCGGCCTTCTCGAGCGGCGCGGCGCGTCCCGCCGGGCTCCTGGTGCGGTTTCCGCCGGTGCGGGACGGGCGGCTCTGCGGAGCGTGTCACGGCTGGTAACCGTGCGGGCGCTGCATCGTCGGTGACCGACGGCTGCGGAGCATTTGAGACAGGCGGCTCCGCCAAAGCACGCACGGCGGCACGGGCACCTGCCGAGCCCCGCCAGCGGGAGCCCACCGGGCCCGGCACGGCCCCCGCCGCACCCCCGGTCCGCCGGGCTGCGGAATTCCTGGGGCCGTGCCGAGGGCCCGAGGGGGAGCGCGGGCGCTTCGGACTCGTCCCGCAATCCCGGGGCAGCGGTCTCCCGCCCCCGTCCCCCCCCCCCTCCCCCGCCGGTCGGCGGCCCAGCAGATGAAAGGCTGCGCTCCAGGCGCGCCCCGCGCCGCAGGTCCCCCCCCCACCCCCCCGGGTGCACATGTCAGAGTTCACAGACCTGGCTGCTGCCTTTACAACGCTGAGCTGTAAAAGAGCGGATATTAAACCCGTATAATGGATCCAACTCCAAGGAGAGGTTAAATTTCCCAGTGAAATGAAGGTATTTGCCCTGAACTGGGAAAAGGACCCCCGCCCTCCCCCGGG
Organism: Callipepla californica brunnescens; assembly: GCA_023055505.1. Classification (NCBI taxonomy): domain Eukaryota; kingdom Metazoa; phylum Chordata; class Aves; order Galliformes; family Odontophoridae; genus Callipepla; species Callipepla californica. The sequence continues at coordinate 386,352 of JALIRH010000028.1, read as the reverse complement.
CTGGGAAACGCGCGGAGCCATCAGAACTCGGCGGTAAACTCTGCCCCCAGCCCTGCACCTGGCACCGGCCGCCGCCGGACCACATGTGCGCGCCACGCCGCTGCCAGCCGGACCCAGTCCGCCCCGTCGGGCCCCATGGCTCCCGCTCTGCCCCCGCCCGAGAACTCGGGGTGCCCGGGAGGGCGAGAGCGGACTGATGGAGGGGGCGAGGATCGGGCGGGAATGGGGTCGGGGTCCGGCTCAGCGTGATATGAGCTGGGTCCGGAACCGGGAGACCGCGTGGGGACGCGAGCACGTTGTCCGCTACCGCCGCCCCCGGGCTTCGAGCTCAGCCCCTGCCCGGCGCTGGGCCGGACAGCACAGCCCCTGCTCGGCGCGGCCGCGGGCGGGCGGGGACCCACTCGAAGAGGCGCACTCTGCGCTGGGGACGCCTGGAGGACTCCAAGGCCGGGTCGGAGGAGGCCGAGATGCCCCATACACGGCCCCGTTCGAGGGTAAACCCCGTCCCGGAGGTCCCGGCTCCTGGCGAGCCTCCGGCATGCGGAACGGGGAGCTCAGCGCGGGGCCGCGCCTGTCGCCGGGCCGGGCCGGGTGCGTGGGGCTGACCTGGGGCCTCCCGCGGATCCGTGCCCGCGCCGGGAGGGAAGAGAGGGCGGCGGAGCGGCTCCGCGCCGAACCGGGACCGCCCCGACGGGCCCCGGGGCCGCCGCTCCTTCGGGCGGGCGGAGGGTCCGAGGCCTGAGGCGCTCCGCGGTGCGGGAGGCACTCCGCAGGCGGGGAGAGGACACGGAGCCCGGCTCCGTCTGCCACGCTGCCCTCAAAAATCCACTTAAAAAAGATGAAGGCGCATGCAAATACGTGGCGCCTTCTTGCTCGCGCCTTTAATCATAGTAAATTGACTCTCGTTCCTCCAGGCCCCCCGAAAATACACACAGCGCGCACCGCAGCTCGGCGGGGCTGGAACTCCCAGCGCGCCGCGCACTCGCACGCACCGGGACCCGCCCGGGGCGATCTGGCGCTGCGCGGACCCGTGCGATGCCGCTTCCTCAGCAATTTTCCTACCCAAAAGCTGCCGAGAAGGGAACAACAGAGATAGCATCGGGCTGCCTATATCAAAGAGATTCCGTTTAATTAAAGCGCCGGCGCGGTGCTCTCCGGCTTCCCCACGGCGCGGCCCGGACCGCGCTCTGCCGACGGCTCCCGGAGCCCCCGGGTGGGGCCCTCTGTCATCCCGCGGGCCGCCGGCCCCGGGCCCCCGCCCTCTGCCGCACCCTAGGGGCACCGCGCGGCCCCGCCGCCGCCCCCCACCTGCTGCCGGGGACCGAGCCCCGGGGAGGAGCGGCTTCGAGGCGCGGGGAGGCACCGCGTTGTGCGCGGAGATCATTTGTTTGTGCCACCGAGCGGCAGCCCGGTAATTTATTGTTATTGTTAGCAGTAACTACACTTCGCAGCTCGCTTACATTTATCCTTCCGAGGGATGCAGCGCGGGCTGCATCCGTCAGCGCCGGGCGCAACCGCCGCCTCATCCGAGCGGCCCCGCAGCGCGGTGCGGGGCGGACGGCGGACGGCAGAGCGGCTCACGGCCGCAGGGCCCGACGGCGCGGCTCGGGGACTCCGCGGGCTCCGCCGCTGTCGGTGCCCGGGCCTCGGCTGCCCCCGCCCCGCAGCGCTCTGCTCCCCGCGCAGCGAAGGCCGATGCCGACCGCTGTTGGGCGGAGAGGACCGAGGACGTGCGGGGCGCTCGGCGCAGCTGCGAGGGGAGAAAAAAAACCAAAGTAAGCCGGTGGCCCCCGCAGCCACAGCGCTGCCCGCTCCCCGCACGGTGCCGGCGGCGGGCGGGAGGCGACGGTGCCCCGGTCGGGAACGAGCGGCGCGAGCAGCTCCGCACGGGGCAGCCCCGGGATCGCGTCCGCCGGCCCCGGGAGTCCCGAGCTCCCCTCGCCCCGGCTGACCCCGGTCCGCTCCCGGCCCCGGAGCTCCCGCGGCGCCCCGGGCCGTGCCTCCGCGCGCCGGCAGGGGGCAGGCTGAGCCCGGGGCCGGGTCGAGCCGGGCCGGGCCGGGCCGGGTCGGGCCGCGGCGCGATCACCGCCTCCAGCGGCCGGGGAAAGCCCACCCGCGCCCGGGGCCCGCGACCGCCGCTCGCGAGACCGCCCGCACCGCCGTGCGCAGCCGAGTCCCGTCCCGCGGGGATCCCCACGAGGCCCCGGGGCCGCTCTCCCGCCCACCCGCAGCCGGGACCTCGGCAGAACGGGCGGACGCGGACGGGCCGCGCTCTCGGAGCGCCCGCGCGCTGAGCGCAGAAAAATCGCGGAGCTCCTCCGCCTCCGCCCCCCCGAGCAGCGCGGGGCCCCGCGCTGTCCCGCACGCGGTCGGGCTGCGGCCCGGGGCTGCGCTCCGCACGGCGCTGCGGCGGCCGCGGAGCTCTCGTGGCGGCCCCGGCCCCGCGCTGCCGCTCCCCGAGCTCCGCCGCTGCGTTCGGGGCACGCGGAGCGGTGTTCGGCCGCTGCGTTCTCCAAATTAAAACAAAACACCTCAAAACAAAAAGATTTGTCTTGCAAATAAATGCCGAATGAGAAGCAAGCCGCGGGAGGTGGGGCTGCGGGGCTCGGCTCGGTTTTATTCCTGTGATGGTTTTGCGCGTGGGTGTTTTAATTGTATTTTGTTTTTTCGTTAAAAGCAGCGTAGAAACCGAAGGAAACGCCTCATCGAACGGCTCTCGGGGCAGCGGGCGGGGATGGGCTCACCCGGCGCGGGGGAACCCCTCTGTAGGGCGATATTTGTGAGTAAACGCCCGAGAGAACAAAGATGGAATGGTTCCCGGGGGTGCGGGGACGTCGGGCTCCCGCTCCGCTCCTCACGGCTCCGCCGCACGATCGCTTCGCTGTTTTCGTTTTTTGTTTTGGTTGGTTGCTCTTTTTTGATTTTTTTTTTGTTTGTTTATTTTGTTTTTTAAATGAGAATTTACGAAAACTATTGCGGAGGGGAAAGAAGGGCTCCGATTGTCCTCATAGTTGTAGGAGATAGCTTGGCGGAAGCCCGATGTGATGGAGAAACCGAATCCTTACGCGAAAATAAGAAGGTAACACAGAAAATTAACGTACACGAGATGCTTTTCTCTCCGCCGATTGAAGTCTGAAATTTAAGCAGCTTTTATCTTGATCTCAGAATTGAATAATCGTATATTATTTTTTCAGCATTAGCTACAAAGGTTTTCAGATTTATATTGTCCCAAACAAAAATAAAATAGGCTCTATCACTTAAAATCCTTCCCCAAATATTTGACTAAATCACGAATTTCACTCAGAGCTGTTCCCGCGGAGCAGAAAGAGGCTTTATCTTAAGACCCAGAAAAAGACGCATTAAGTAATTCAGGTTAACACTTGTCCTGCTTATTAAATATCAATATTTGGGGAGCATTACAAAATAAACTCTGTTCCTTCGGCGGGGTCACAGCATAGCACGGGTCACATTAAGAACCTCGCGCTGAATCCTTTCCAGATTTTTATTTCCTTAGATTTGAATTTTAACAGCATCAGCAGAGAAACAAAAACGAAAGGAAAGCGCGAGCCCCGGGAGCTCGGGAGATCTTTCTCCCGCGTGCGGAGATCAGTGCGTACCGCTGCTCGTGGATTGGTCCCGAGCAGCAAAACGGAGGAGCGCGATACATTAAAGTACGGTTGCTTTTTTTTTTTTTTTTTTTTCCACATGCATATTGTGTGCAAATATGCGCATTATGTATATAAACACGGAGCAACTGCGCGTTCCGGTACTTTTGCATTTAAGAGTACGAAAAAGCACAACACATCCGAAGCCTTCGGCACGAAGCACTGCGCACGAAGGGCGCCAGGAGCCCTCCCGGGCACAGCGAGGGCCGCTCCGCCGCCCCTCGGCCTCGGGCGGTGCCGCCGGGGAACGCGGGGCCGCCGGGCGCTCCCTCGGGCCGAGCTCCGCCGCGGGCAGCGCGGAGCCCCGAGCCGGGCGCGGCCCCGGGCGGCAGCGGCGAGGTGACTGCGGCCCCGCCAGGTGCCGGCGCGGGGCTCGGGCGCGGCCCCGGCGGCTCGAGGGCTGCCCGTCGTGGTCGGGCCCCGACGCCACCTGCCCGCGCCCGGCCGGGGGCCGCCAGAAGCGGGGGAAGCGGCGCAGCTACGTACCGCGGGGCAGGAGCCAGGAGCCGCCGTCGGGGCCGCGCCGCCGGCTGTCGGCTGCCGCCAGGCCGGACGCGGCGCGGCGGAGCTGAGGCTCGGGGGCTCCTCGGCGACCGCGCTCTCTCCTCCCGGTCCCCGGTTTCCCCATCCCGGAGCTGCGCCCCGGCTCCGCGCCCGGTCCGCGCCCCGCGGCCGAGCGGAGCCGAGCCGGGCCGAGCCGCCCCGGGGTGCGCGAAGCCCGCCCGCCCCGCGCCCCGGGCGCCGCGGCGCTTCGGGGGCTGCGGGGGCCCGCCGGGGCCAGGGCACTATTTGACGTCGAGGAGACGGATCACCGCGGCGCAGCGATACCGCGCGCACCAATGGAGTTCAAATGTCAGCAAGTTTGAGGAGGGGTGAGGCGCCGGGGGGTGTGTTCCTCCGCCGCGGCCCCTGCTCTAAACGGCGCGGCTCCTCGGGACGCCGCATGGCACAGGGGCTGCGGAGCGCCGGGAAGCCCCGCCGCCGCCCGGCCCCACCGCTCCGCCCGGCCCGGCCCCGGGAGGGCCCTCCTGCGGGCGCGGGGCTCGGCGCTGCAGGGAGCAGGTGACACCGCGGCCGCCCCGCGCCGTGTGCGCGGCATGTGCGCGCCCGTGTAGCGCGGCCGCCCCATGGGCACGGCGCCGGCTCCTTCCTCTGCCCCCCGTCTCTGGAAGCGCCGGCAGGAAGCGCGCCTCATGTCTCCCAGATAAAAGTAAACGCGCTCCCTCCTCCTGGCAGCGCGGCGCTCCGCGCTCGGCCCGACGCGGGGTGCGCGGCCCCGCAGTGCCCGGCTCCCCCGCGCCGCCGCCCCATGGACATCGCCTCGGGCCCCGAGTCCTTGGAGAGGTGCTTCCCGCGCGGCCCGACGGACTGCGCCAAGATGCTGGACGGCATCAAGATGGAAGATCACCCGCTGCGCTCGGGTCCGGCCACGCTCGGAGTGCTACTGGGTGAGTCCCTCTCGCTCCTCGGCCGTGCCCCGGAGCGGGACGCTCCGCGCCGTGCGGGGCTGACCGCGGGCTGCGGGCGCGGGGCTGCGCCAAGTGACACTTCGGGGCGCGCGCCGGGAGCGGCCGCTCCGCGCGGTGCCGCCGAGCTCCGGGACCGGGGCCGGGGCCGTCCCGCCGCCTCACGCCGCGCTTTGCCGTTCGCAGGGTCGGAGTGCCCGCACCAGGCCGTGTGCGAAGGCTGCCAGAGGCCCATCTCGGATCGCTTTCTGATGAGGGTGAACGAGTCCTCCTGGCACGAGGAGTGTTTGCAGTGCGCGGTGTGTCAGCAAGCCCTCACCACCAGCTGCTACTTCCGGGACCGAAAGCTCTACTGCAAACAGGACTACCAACAGTAAGAGCACCGCGCGGCCCGGACCGGCTCGGCGCGGCTCGGCGCGGCTCGGCGGCGCGGCTCAGCCCGGCCCGGACGGGCGCCGAGAAGCTCCGAGCCGCCTCCGAGCCCAAAGCGCCGCGGGAACGGGGGGGGCAGCGCCCGGGGCTGCTGGGGGCGGCGGGGACCCCGGGGCCGGGGCGGCGCGGCCGCTCGGAAATGAGCGTTGCGCCGAAATAACGCCGAGCCCGAACGTCCTCGCGTTTGGACCCGCCGCGCTCCGCGGCGCCGTCGGAGGGGGCGGCTCGTCGCGGCCCGCCCGGCTGCCAGCACGCGGCCTTCGGGGGCACCGTCGCGGGGAGCCGGTCCCGTGCGGGCTCCGTCCGCCCGAGGCCGAGACCCGTCCCGGCGCCGGGGCGCTGCGTGGGGACGGCCCCGGGAGCCCGCGTCCCCGCCGCCGCGCCCGGGCGCTGACCCGGCCCGGAGGAGCCCGGCGGAGCCGCGGGCGGACGGCGAGCCCCGAGGTGACCGCGCGGGGCCGTCGGGGCGCATCCGCCCGGCGGAGGGGGGAGCGGGCGCGGGGCCGAGCGGGGCCGAGCGGGGCCGTGCCCGCAGGAGCTGGCGCCGACCGTGGCACCGCGGCCGGGCGGGGCGGGAGGAGCCCGGCGCTGCCTCCTTCCTCGCGGGCCCGGGCGCTCCCCGCGCTTTATTTTATTTACACTTTGTCCCCAAAATGTCAGGCTTTGTCGGGAAAGCAGCCCCCTGCCGCGCCGTGTCCTTGTGCGGAGACAGAGCTCCGGCCCTGCGTGGTGTTTGTCCTCCCCTGCAGAAGCCCACTTCATGCTTGTCACCGAAATTGAGGATCCTTTTTGTGCCGGGAGGGGGGCGAACATGGGCACTTCAATCACTAGGACATAATATGGCTCTGCTAGAAGTCTGGCAACAAACAAAGAACAACAACTATTGGTTTGCATCAACTTTTGTCAGGCATTCAGCAGGCTTCCAGAAAGGCCTGAAGTGGCTTAGTGGCAACAATGTGCATTTCATAGCTACAGCATGAAAATCCATCTCCATGGAAACTGGTAGTAAATGCTAACATGACATGCTGAGTATAAATATTGTTAGGGTTATAACTCTTGTATAAATGGCCCAGATAAATGTCCCCCTGTTTAGGAATTACAACAAAACGTGTTATTTCAAACTGCAGCCCTTACCAGCATGCTGTTAAAGAATCTTCCACGGGCCCGGGTACTTCGCGTGAAAGTGAAGCGGAGTTGTCGCTGCTCTGCCGCAGCCCTGCCGCGGTGGGGTGAGGCTTCAGCAGTGTCTGTGTTTTCTCGTGCTCCTGTTGGGGAGGCATCCCCACGTTCTTCGTGTTTGAGTTCTCCACAAAATGGAACACACCGGAGCGGCTCTGGTGGGAGAGCGGTGAAACTTCTGCCTACGAAGGCAGTGCTACCGTAGGAACTTTTCTTAATTGAGAAGGAATTTAAAATAGCTGTTGGGGTTACCTGGAAAGCAGACGAGCAAAGAACGGGCATCATTTGGCAATAGAAATATTTATGCTCGTTAGTAAATGTGTCACTTCGGTCCTATCTTTAGTTTCTGTAAAACGAAGGGTAACGTTTTGTATGCTGGAAAGCGAGGTGGTGAGAGCATTGCTTCGGGGGGAGAGAAACTTTTCTGACTGAAAATGGCGATGTAACTTCTTCAGAAATTTCTGTATTATCAAAGGTGTCCGATCGTTCAGGGGGAAGCGGGGGAACCGGGCTGACGAGCAATAAAAAGATATCAACATGTTGGCCTTTGTTGCATCCCAGCACCTAGTGTGACATTACATGGCGGCCTGCTGCGTGTGCCCCTGAGGACTGACAGCAGAAGGAGCTCATGGAAAGGGGAGGGGAGGCACGGCACATCCGAATTTGTTTTCCCTGAAATTTTATTAGCCCGAAAGAGCAAACGTGAGCCGACGCTGACATCGCCGGCGCGCTTTCCCTGACGGCAGCGTTTTAGACGAGAGAAACCGTCTTTTGCGATAGGCGAAGTACAAAAGAGCCACAAGGACGCGCAGGGCGGCTCGCTGCGGGCGCTGCGGGCGCTGCGGGCGCTGCGGAGCGGCAGTGGCGCAGGAGCGGCTCCGGGCCGGCGCAGCGCGGCGGTGCTGCGGAGCGGGGCCCGGGCGCGGGGCTGGGCGGGCTCGGAGCAGTGTCGGTATCGCCGAGATCAGGTGCCTGCTGGTGCCTGAGTCCTAGTCGGGATCTCAGGAAAAAAAAACAAAACAAAACAAAAAAAAAAGCAGAAGAGGGAGAATAAAGATTACTGAAATATCTTAGTTGCTGAAATGTACTTTAAATAGATTTTCTGCATGTAGTAATGTAATTTAAAGGTCAGATTTCTCCAGAACTCCCAGGACTATAATCAAGTGCTGTGTGTATATCTTTGGAAAGCTGCTGTCTCGTCTTTCTAATGAAAGCAAGCTTCTGATGGGTCAGATATCAGACCTTAAACCTTTCACTGGGTCAGGAGCAAGTCCTGCCCATCCTGGGATGAGGGCATTTGGCATTAGGGGGAGGCTACAAACGTGTCTTTTTTTGTATAGAAAGGTTGGCTGTCTGATGCTCCCCCTATGCGAGGAATGTTCGGATAAATCCTGGGGGGTGCGGCTGAGCGGCCCAAGCACAGTTTGAAGCAGTCAGAGGTGCCTGATAAATGTAATTGATCACAAAGGCTCCGCCGCTCTATCAGCACGACCGGCGTTGGCAGTGCACGCATTCTGTGCTGCTTTTATAACAATGCAATTACACTTGTTTTTTCTTTTTCTTGAACAAGTACACAGTGGTCTTCTGATTTCACGTGAGGTATTTGCTTTGCTGAGATGCAGTACTCTGAGGGACACGGAGCACTCGCTTGCAGGGCTCCCAGGGAGAAATGCGGAGCAGAACAATGGCACCAGGAGGGCGGACTCTCGCAAACCTGAGTCAAACAAAATCGCTTTGATTTTAATGAGACCTTTGCCAAACTGCAGGACTGATCCCCACTTGGAACCTCACATATACAACTTCTTCTGTGAAAGAAGTTTGTTTTCTGATAAATTGAAACCTCTAGAATGAATGCTTCCCCAGAATAGGAGCTTTACAGCAGTTATATTCAGGTTATTTGCTTAAAAGAGTTTATTTGTTGTATCACTCATAATAGCGCTTCCTGCCATAAAACATTAATATTAATACTGCATTTATTTTCCATGTGTATTTTCCTTTTTTTTCCTTTTTTTTTTTTTTTTTTTTTTGTGGTTCTGTTTCTCTTCTGCTTTGTTCTCATCTCACTGCTCACGGTTACATAACGATTTGCTCGAGTTATGGCTGATATTTAAATGCCACGAACAATAACCGTCTCAGATTACATTTTTGTATTTATGCAAAATAAATATGATTTTCTAGGAAGATCCATATTCTTATTCTAGTTTTGCAAATAAAGGCTGTAAAGGTGGTCCTGCATTCAGGGAGCAGCGTAACGAGCCGACACAGATATTTCATAATTTGTCATGCGTTTTAAGTTTTGCTTGGAGTGGGAAAGAGAAGTGCTTGGACTTTGGTAGATTCTTAGGGATATGTCAGGCGTTGTTTTAGTGTCATTATTGGATGCTGTTAAAGAAGTACTTGCAATATATTTCTGGTCCCTATTTGTACCGTTCTCCATCTTTGAGTCCTTCCTCGCCCGTGTCTGTACTTTCTGTGTCGGGTCAGCCTGCAGCAGCGTGTACCAAGCAGGAAGGAAACAAAGTGCTGTGAAACCTTGTTGCTGCGTACATGTTAACTCCCCCAAATTGTGTAAATTCTTTCACATGAGTGTAATGCTGAGAGCCATGCTTCCCGATTCAGCTGTGTGTTATATTCAAAATGAGACAAAAGCTTTCTATTAGTAAACGTCTCTGATTTTCGTGGAGGTTATTTTTCTTCCAGAGAGAGGGAGAAACAGAGAGGGAGGGAGAGAGAGAGGGAAAGCATTTCTGCCGTGAGAGCAAGCTGTGGAATGTAGGCAGAACTCAAGGCGCGAGAAATGAGTCGAGCTCTCGAGTTCTGCTGCATGCAGAATGGGCAATGCTATTTGCTAAAAGGAGGATTTTGTTTGTTTTCAGTTTCCCTTTATGCTGCTCTTTAAACCAGGCTCACTGTTAATCAGCGCTGTGGTTCCCCTCTGAATCGGTGGCTTTTGCAGAGCGGTGTCCGCTCCGCGTGCTCCTGTGTTGGGCCGGCAGTGCTCCTTGAGCGTCATTGTGAGATAGCATAAAAACAGATTGAAACTTACAAGTGAGGAATAACATAGGCACATGCTCAGGACGTACAGTAATGCTTAAAGTTATGTCATCCACTAAAAATGCTTTCAAAAGTGTCTGAAATACTCCAGCTTTTTTCGCCGAAGATCCACGCAGTCCCGCGCTGTCGGCCGCGTTGGCCAGGTTTAACACGCTGTGTGAGGGTGGGCTTTAGGAGCACCTCCAAACAACTCCGAGAGCAGCAGTGCTGGGGAAACGTAACTGATGTTTGTGCAGATGACGTAAGCAGAACAGCAGGAGTTCAGGCAGAGCCCCCTCGGGTCCCCGTGGTGTCAGCAGGAATCCATCTCCTTGCGGACATGCACAAGGGCTGCGCAGGTCTGGGGTTGGCCCTGGACCGATAGAGCTGGCAGAGCCCAGAGCTCGGTCGGGAGTTCTGGTGAAGAGATGGCACAGGGATCTGTAGTGGAACTATCTTAAGAGTCTGGGGAGACATTTTGTTTCCATCGTCAAGTGTGGTAACCTCCCCAGACAAAATAATTGCATTGGTAGCGTATAGTTTGCACTTACCCGCCGGAGAAAATGATAGGGAGGATCTTTTTACAACATAGGCAATATGCAATTATTTTAATAAGAGGATAATTTATAATACTCAACTTTCAAACTTAGAAAAAATAACCAATGCGTACGAGATACGCTGCTGACATTTCTCCACCAGTATAAAATGAACAGGAGTGGACTTTCTCCTCTTAAGAAATCGCATCTATTATTTTTTATCCTAAGCTACTGATCCTGTTCAGAGACGTACATTACACCTTTTCAATTATCAATAATATATTGTGATAAAATAGCTCAATTATATTATAACTTTTGAGACTAATTATTTTATTAATGCATTTTAATTGTAAATGCATATTCCTCATCCTTTCCTTTGTTATGGAGCAGGCTACGAAGCAGATATGCCTGGAAATGCTTACTGCTCTCGTGAGCTTGAAAGGTGGAGGCAGAGGCTGCCGACCTCAGTCTGATAGATGGAAGCAAGTTCTCGGAAGAAGGAAGAGAGCTTTTCATAGTGCAACGGTAGTTTTTGTTTTTCGTTTCAGACAAAATTCACGAAACTGAGATTTATACTCACCCTGCTCCTCTTCACTGCTGTTCTTCTTGTTGTAACAAGAACAGATTTCATTTTATTTAATACCTCCTTCTGCTGGCATGAAGAATGCAGCAGATAAAGTAATTATTGGACGTGAGCTCGACTTCCCCACACGCTCGCAGTGCGAGGCAGCAGGAGGTTGGAGTGCACCCGAAAGAGGACGGGGCCTTCAGTGTAAGGAAATCCATAAAACCAAACGTGCTGCCCTTGCTGTGCAGTGCAGGCACACGTGCAGTTCTGCACTCAGACGCACGCACAGAGCCCGGACACAAAGAATTGCACAGACCTCTGCGACAGCGCAGTGGGGTAACTGGGGAAGAGAGGACTGCTGAAATTCTCTGTTTTAGCAGTGCTGGGCTGAAGAGCAGGCAAGCCCGTGCTGTGTCTGCTTTGCACAATTGTTCTTGTGCTGTTTCATACTATTGGCAGTTTAGGAAGAATGTGGTGCTAATGGTAATCGTGATATTGCGTGATAATGTTGGAGAGCGATTTTCTGCTGCTTGAACTGACTATGCCTATTTAATGAGCTGCATGAAGTGCAGATTCACAACGGTTATGAATTTTAAACACCAGTGAAATGGAAAAAGAACATTATGGTACTCTCTAAAAGAACATTTCAGGTCAGAAGGCACACTTGCAGAAAAAAAAAAAAAAGAACAAAAAATGGGGATAGGTGCTTCTTTTTGCCCTCATTTCTTTTGCTTATATGATCAGTCATTCTATTGCTTCAGTGAAGTAAGAAAGCAAGCAAGTAAATAAATAAAGCTGTGGAGTGAGTGGTGCAGCAATCTCCAGTAAAGGTAAACAAACCATGTATTGCTCTTGGATGGTTTTGTGTGGCAGAAAGGTTTTGGCATCGTGTGGGGATGGCTGCATTACTCAGAAGGCAAAGATTGACTCATAATGAAACGACCGTGTCTTGTTCATTAAAAAAGAGCAAACCCCCACATTTGTTCTGAAACAAAGAGTTTGGTTGGGTGTACATAGCAGTGTGGTGTGAACACTGACAGCTGAGCTGCAGGCAGCAGGCTCTGAAACGAGAGGAGATCCTGTGCAGTTGGATGGGTGCAATTAAGGGCAGAATTTTCCTGTCTTTAACTCAGTTGGTATAAACATACCAAGTGAGCCTGGAATGATTGTCAAATATACACCTGTGTCACTGAGGAGTGATTTTCTCTTGATAGAAAATATTAGATTTGTTTGTTTAATTTAATTTTATTTTTTTACAAAGCAGAAAGGTTTCCTCAATGAAGATACTGTAAAAACAGAATAAGATTATGTTGCAGTGAAAGCTGTAACAGCACTGGTAACACTGAAGGAAAAATGCATCGCTGCTTTCCTTTAATAACTAAGTACAACAAAACAAAACACATGAATAAATTAATATCTAATGTAAAATAAATATAAAAAATCAGGTTAGATTTCCTGAGTTCAAGAATACAGAGCACAAGGGAGCAAAGCCTTTGAGGTAGAACAGGATGACTTCTAGTTTTCAATATAATGTTCTTTGCTGCCTGCTGATACAGATCTGAATCTTGCTTGCCTTGCTCAGGCAAATTCTAGATGCTCTGTTAAATTCAAGATAAAATCGAGGCAGATCTTCAATAGTTGCTTTTCTTTTTATATATATCTATATCACTGTTCTTACAGTTACTTTAAGTTCTTGAACTTGCTTTGACTAGACCAATATGCCTCAAATTAAATATTCTCTTGCTTTTGTTTTACTCCTTGGTGTGCCTGCAGTGGCTCTGAATATATCTGAACAAACTCATCCAGTCGCTGCAGCTGACGCAGTGCCCCATGTCAGGGCCAGCCGTGGCACCAGCAGTGTTACAGAAGTGTGGGCATGTCGTCACTGCTGGAGGAATGTGATGAGGAGACTGGAGCAGAACCGGGGCAGTGCACGGCAGTTCTCAGCAAATAGGCTCTGGCTGTTACCAACCCAACTGCCCATAAGTGTTTTCTCCTTTTATACAACCAGCACATACCCAGCATATGTGTACTGCCACTGCCCTTTTTCTGGATACTGAATGCACCTTATTGGTAGAAAGCACAACGTGAGGCAAGTGATTTTATGGAGTTTATGTAGAAGGAAAGCCCTTAATATGAAGTATCTTGTGTACAACATTGAGTGTACCCTGCCTATGGAAGATGAAGTGTTCAGATCCGTGTTATTTGAGGAATCCAAAATACGTTACAGCTTTTCAGGACTGAGGTGGAAGTGGAGCAGCCCACCTCAGAGCTGCCTGCGTGCTTCTTACCGTGGTGCTCAGGCTGAGCAGAGGGAATGTTACTCTCGTTTCAAAAACTGTTGCCGTGGGTGACTGAACAAGTGGGCATCTGCAAGACTGTGTTACAGTAAAGGAATTGTTAATATGATTAATTCCGCTGTGTTATTGTGTTGGCTTTGAAATTTTAACAGAGATCTTCATTATAGATACAGCAGAACTGCTACAGTGCAAATTGATTAAATGCCATTTAATATCAACATAAGGAAGGAATAGCTTTTCATAGGAGCTTCGTAAGGGTTTGTACTCTGGTGCTCCTGTAACGAGCCAACGTGTTTACGGAGAACGCTTGTGAGAGGTCATTCGTTTTGCTTCCAAAATACACCACATATTATTTTTAATATGCAAAAAAATTTCCTTTGCAAATGTTGACATGAACTTGTGAACATGCAGTTCCTATTGACTTCAATGAGAGCTATCCTCGCTCATCAAAGGACAGAGCTTGGCTCTTGATTTTACTGCAATCAGTGTATTATTTATAATGTACAAGCGTGCACATGCACTCTCCCAGTAAGAGCTAATAGAATTTATGTGCACATGCTGAGGACCAAATCCTCCTGGTAGCTGTTAGGAAGTTTGCTCTCATGTGTTTGCTTCTCGGTGTAACCTGAATCAGCGTTCACCGATTAAGAAAACAAAACATAAAGGTCCTTACATAACATTCCACACCCGTCGTCTTTTTCACAGTTGTTACTTTTACTGTAGATTATTATGAGAGGAAGGGAGCAGATTTGCAGAAGAAATGACTAATAAAGCATCTTTTAAAGCATCTATTACAGCTAGTGATTACTCACTGTTCTATCAGACCGACAGAAACATCACTGCTTCTCACAGGCGTTTCTCCTTACAAGTTTAGCACTAGTGCATTCTTTGTATATTGGTGAGAAAGCACATTTCGTACAGGAGGGGGATGTGAGTGGTGTAGCTGGGATAGCATTTGCTGCTCCAGTGAAGCTGGGGTCACTGGGAGCTGTGTGGGGCTGGGGCTGTGGCCGCAGTGTGGCACCCACCAGAACCAGAGTGAGAAAGGTTGCAGTGCCAGTGACAGTTACTCCGTGGGACAGTTGTTTTCAGCCGCTGTGATCCTGTCCTGTGTTGTAATCACTTTGCCTACAGCTGCCATTTTTCTGTCACTAGATAGAGCCTGTTCTTCCAACTTCCCATCAGAAATCTCCAATTTCTAATTTTCTCCCAACTTCAATGCAATTTCATGGAGTGTTGTCTGTTTGCTGAGGTTTCTTTTGAAAATGCACGTGAGATGAGAAAATCATTTAGTTCTGTATTGTACAGAACAGATTTATTAGGAAATCCCAATAAAGCACTGTAGAAAATCAGGAAATGGAGTGAGTCGCAAAATGGAAAAAAAAAAGACAACCACAAAATAAAACACTGAAATGACTGCAAGCAGCCTCTGGCTGGGGGAACCTTTGGTGCAGCAGGGTACATCTGCATGCGGCACCACCCATAAATATTCAGGGTCTTCTGCAGACATTTCTTTGTAGTTAATGTTCACTCCACAGCTCTCCATTTATTTATTTTAGTGGTGCTGTGCCCTCGGTGCTGTGGCTGATCTTGGCCAGGAACAGGCCCACCTCCCGGCCCTGTGAACCTCACAGGAACATTCCACATGGTCAGGAGCTGCAGAAGAGCTGATTGCAGGGACAGCAGGAGGGCAGAGAGCCGGGGGAGGGAGGGGTGCTCCGGGTGCCTGGGGTCCCGCTCAGCATCGGGTGCAGCTGGCCATGCACACAGCCCCGTCCCCACCTCATGTGCTTCCAGCAGTTGGGGTCTGTGTTGCCCAGTCCGTCCTCCTGCTGGATGTGGGTCAGTGGTCCCTGGTGTCTGTGCAGATGGGACTGTGCAGCTGTTGGGATGTTTGTGCTTCTGACCTTATGTGAAAGGAAACTAATCCTCCCTCCTCCCCTATGCGGGTATTAACAGTCCTAGCTTGCAGGCTGGATTTCCTCTCTGTGACAGCTTGGACATGCAGGCTTGAGTCAGCACCTATCTGTGGCCCTTGGAGAACAGCCCTTGTGCCGCAGGGTGGTGGGCTGCAGCTCTGGCCAAGGTCAGTAGATGCTCCCGGGGCCTCTCCCTGTGCTGGCCTACGGCTGCTGTCCATCCCTCGGCTCCAGTGAGAGCCTGGACTGGCAGATCCTCAGCATCAGATTTCCAGACATCAAATGAGAACTCGGTGTAGCTGCTCACCGAAGCTTTTAGGGATAGTCCTTTCTGTAGACCCAGACTGCCCTAAGCATATCACATAACACTGAGTTGGCTCTCAGCTGGGTCCTGGCACAGACCTAACGAACAGTGGAAGGTTTGCATGTGGAGTGACCCTGTGGCTCAGCTCCTGCTTTTGCTGCAGCCAGCGAGGGCAGTGGTGAGCTCCAGGTTAGGTGGGGGTGCTGGCAGCTGGGCATTAGGGGCCCACCTCTACCTTCACCAAACATCTTGACAAAATTAAGCTCCCACTCCTCACTTCATGTTCCCCTGCATACTGACAGTCCTCTCTCTGTTTACAACTGTAGCAGAAATGCTCAGTCACAGTGATGGAGCACCTGGTGGAAGGCAGGGCCAGCCCAGGTGCATGCAATGTACCGGAGTGGAGGGGCTGGAGCCAGGATCCACCCCTGCCCAGACCTCATGTAAGGGTTAGCAGTGGACGTGGGGGTTTCTTGCTGGAGATCCTTGCATACTTGAAGTCCTGTGAAGGTGAGTAGCTTTTTTTTCTTTCATTAATTTGCCTGTGGTTATTGTATTTGAGCATATCCTCGCTTGCTGCAGCCTGGGGCTTTGCTACTATGCTGTTGTTGCTTTGGTTTCCATTGAGTTACAGTGTTACAACAATTCCACGGGAAAATGCAAGTACTGCATTTATAGTTCTTCAGTCAGGGCCCTTTAGTGTGTGGAGCTCTCCCTGGGGCTTAGGCCTGCTGCCTGCACCCTCCTTGCTAGGTGGGACTGCCCTGAGGTAGGCAGGGCACCTCGGGGTATGGTTCTGGGGCAGTGTGAGGCTCCAGGCAGGAGCTGCAGTCCCTGCTCCTGGTGTGGCTGCCCCAGCAGTGATGCTGCTGTGCTGAGGAGCTGCTTTCCTGTGAGCCAAGCGTGCAGAAGCCTCACAAGGATGTTTTCCCATTTTTGTTTATGCACATGTGAGTGAAATTGCTTCCATCAGCACTTCATTTCACAAGATGTTCTTAGGCTGCAAGGAAGCTGTCCACACATTTCTCCTTAAAAAGTCACAAAGGAGTGACGCAAGCAGTATTGTATCTGTGTGCTACTTATGCTTGTGTTGGCATTTGTGTGAGCACTCACACTTGCACCAGAACAGGCCATGTCCTGGATGTGTGCTTTGATTTGTGTGTATGAGTTTGTGAAAAGACAGGCGATGCTCTGGTTTTGTACAGGTGGGGCAGAAGGATGGGAGTATGTGTAGTATGAAGGATGGCTTATTATGAAGAGCAGTCTATGAAATGTTGCAAAATTACAAACAGAGTAAAAATGTTTGAGGGAATAAATGGAATGTGAAATGCTGCAGCGATGTTATCACTGCTTGGTATCATTGGTTTCAACCTGCTAGGCTTTGTGGTTGGATCTGCAGTGCACGATGGGTCAGCCCATGGGAACAGAAGGCTGCAGTGAGCAGCTACGCCCTTAACAGGGTCACTGGGATGGTGCTGAGCACGCTGCTGGATGCTGCAGCACAGAGGAGTGTTGGGGGGATGTGTAGGGTTCCTGCAGTGTGTCTCGTGGCTGTGGGTTCCCCACCTGTCCATCCCTGGCCACTCACTGGCCCTCAGTAGGGCTCTGCCTGCTGCCAGGGACCCATCCTGATGAGCAGGCCAGGAGGTGCTGGCATGGCGGGCAGCTCCTGCCAGCTCTGTCCTCAGTCTCCCTGCCTGTGCCTGGGCCAGTTCCTCTGCATGGCATTGTGGGTGTGGAGTAAATTAGTCTTGATGGCGCCTGCATTAATTTTATGTGGGAGAATCCCCAGCGATTCCAGGGCAATTACAGGGAGAGCAACTTTGCCCAGAGCAGCTTCCTCCCATCCACCGCCGCTCCGGTGGAGGCGGGCGGCCGTGGCAGCGCGCGGTCCCAGGCTGTGGGCAGCGCTGGGTGCTGTGTGGTGCTGAGCTCACCGAGCTGTGCTGGTGTTACAGAAGGGATGTAGAACAAGTCCCAGGCACACGGACTGTCTTTCTTTCATACACGTCCTAGGAATATTGGCTGTCTAGCATAATTGAAGCCTGTTCCAATTGTGGCTTATTTTTTAACTTCGAAATAAGCTCATATTTTGGCAGGGGTTGTCTGGGTGCGTAGCGGATACATTCAATGACAAGAGCTATAACATTCATTCAGTTTGGAAGCCGCAATTAAACCTCAGCTTTTTCACCCAGCCATTTGAAAGCCAGTTGCAAGTTGTCACTCGGGCAGGAACACATACAAACAAGGGCAGTGCAGAGCCCCAGCCCCTAACAATGTGATTTTCATCGCCTTACCAGTCTTTGGGGAGTCTTCAGCTTCCATCTGGAAGTACCTTCAACCCTTTCCAGCTACGGATCTTGAAATAACTAGAACAGAGAGAAAACCAAAATTACATGGAGTTTATTGCCATTTCAGAAGAAAAAAGTGTTTGAAAAAGTTTATTCAGGAAGCCAGGGGAAGTTAAGTGGGAGACATTTGCCATTTCATCAGTCTGTTGGTGATAGCCATTCATGTCATAAATGGCTTGTGTCATTTGATGCCAAAAATAACACAATTTTCCTCCCCAAAGGCCTATAGGGTTTTTTTGCAATAAATGTTTATTTGTTAATAATATACTTTAAACAGCCCAGTCGTGACCTCAAGTCTCCAAAAGAATCCATCTTCTCTCTGAAAAATCCTACAAAGTTTGTGTAATTTTTTTTTCTTCTGGGAAGGTGTAATTGATGGTGCAGTGAAGGGTAGTGTGTTTGCTTTAACTACTGCAGCTGCGTGGATTAACTGTTTATAAGGGCCTACTGTGCTTTGAATGGCCACTTTCTTAGATTTCAAGCTGCAGTTGACAGCGCTTCCTAATGCTTTCATGGATTTGCTCAAGTTTGATCAGTAAAAATAAATTTCTGCATTTAGGTCACCATTGTCCTTTTTCTGGTGGCTATTTCAGATCTTTTAAACGTTCCTTTGTGTTAGTTCTGTTCCACCAATTATCCTTTGAGGTGCAATGTTTCACATGGAGATGACCACTGCTGCTACCTGGTATAGCTGAGTTTGAGCACAGTCTGGTTTCACATCTGATAATTTCAGAAGAAAATGTAATAGGAATTTGGGTGCATAGCAAAGAACCTGTTTGCAAATGTTTTTGATAAGTTTTCTGGATTTAGTTAACAGGGATTTTAGTGTTTAACATTGAGCTAACAGGTATTAAATGTGTGATTAAACACTTGAAAACATAATTAAGCACATTTACAGAATATACATAATGTTTTATATGGAAGCTTATTTTGAGGGGGGGAAAAACAATACTAAGTCAGGTAGTTAATTTATGATATCTGAAGGTGCTTTGGAGTTGTCTTTCCGGAAGCTGGGGTTAGATTTACACTGGCAAAGTGTTTGTGAGGCGTCAGTGGCACGGCTTGGCAGCCCAGAAAGCTAACAGTTTGCTTTTCACTCGGTGACCAGCTGCCACCATTTAATCAATGCTCACTTTTTTTTGTTCTATCAATTACTGATCCTTTTCCTTTAAGGTTTTCATGTAAATTTTCACTAAAAATGCAAGGTATTAGGGCACTTGTCAGGGTTTTTTGCTCATTCTTAAATGTGGTTTTCTTAAAGAACTCTGAAGACTTTATTTTCTTTAAGATCATCTGACTTATGGAAGAGAATTACACATTGAATTTCTCCAAAGTGTTTTAGCTTAAAATGCTGGTTTGTTCTTGATTGGACAGGCACTTGGATGACATAAGGAACACTATGTATAAAATGAATGGAATTCATTTCTTTTTTTTGCATGTTTCACACTTGCAGAGCTAAGTTATTTGGGTAATACACACACTCAGGTGCTTTGTGTGTTCTAGTGGGACTCTGTGCCACTGAAATGACACCAGCAGTTTATAGAGAATACATTTGTAGTGTATTAATTGTGACAATTGTGTGACGATTTATATTTGTTTTGAGAAGCATAGCTAGTAGCTTGGGCTGTGATCCTGCGTTAATAACTGGTTCCTTTTACCCAGTTTCATCAGTAGCTATTTACACACACACAGCTAGCTGAAGAACCAGGGGCCTTAGGGTAACTAAACTGCATGGCAATTGCTGATTTACTTCTCAGAGGCATTTTCTGGGGCTGTCTAAGCCACTGAGTCCTGGACAACTCTCCTCTTCTGTTGCTGACAAAGTCTTGGCTTATCTTTATGTTCAGTTTGATTTCTGTGGGACAGACTTCTTGACCTTAAGTCTAGCCCCTGTTGGAGCTGTTGTGCTAAAACAAGGTCAAGTCCAAACTTTCTTTCCCAATTTCGAAATATTTGGAAAATAGCTTTATAACTTTTCACAGCTTCCTGCCATTCTGCTGCTTCTGACACTGCTGGGAGCTCCAGCCATGGCAAGCAGCCTGCAGGCAGGGGCTGCCATGGAAGAGGAGAAGGGGATGCAGCACAGTGCCCTGCCCACCCCAGCCATGCAACCTGTGTCATGTGCACTGGCCCCAGGGGCACAGAGTGATGGCTGGGCTGTCCTGGGATGTTTGAGGGACCACAGGTGAGGGCCTCAGTCCTATGGTGGCTGGGAGCTGTGCTTCATATGGCCAAGATAGGTGTGGGCTGCTGCGCAGTGTCTGCTGGCTGTGTGGGTTCCAGCTGCTCGATGCCCAGGAGCAGTAGTGCCACATCCTCTGCACCAGGGCTGGATGCTGAGCAACCTGTCTCTCTCCTCTGCCTCAAGGCAGCACTGTGCAAGCCTCATGTGCTTCTTCTCAGATGTGAGAGAGCCTCCGTGCTGCCTGTGTGTGCGGGTCAGTCCTGTCCTCCCCGTGCTTGTCCTGGCTTCGAGCTGTGCTCCTGGCTCACTCCTCTGGGTGCAGCCATTTTTCTCCATGGTCACCATGGGACAGTGCAAGGTGACTCACTCTGTATCAGCTGCCTTCCAAAAACCAAAAAGAAACAAACCTGGAATTGTGTGAGAGAAGCAGATGCATGTCTAAGACAAATATGGATTTGCTCCTTTAGAAGAATACTAAAAGTTCCCCTTTCTTTGTTGCACGGAGTCTGAGCTTTCAGTCTTTTTGCCAGCTTACTTTTGTATTAAAGCAACTGACATAATGTTTATCCTTGTGCATGAGTACTCTTGCTAATTCAGTTACTTCTGACCTTCTGTTTAAAAGATCACAACTGATGCTACTTCTGCAGATGCTGCTATCTTTCAGGATCCTCAGCTGTTCATTTCTTGTGAGCTATAGTGTAGGTGGCGTGCATCTTTGTCCCATTATGTTCTTGTAATAGCGAACATTAACAAAGTTAAATGGACAAATGAACAAGAGCAAGAGAAGAAAAGCAAAGGAGCAATTAAATGTAACTTTTCATCATGAAAAGGATTTCACTGGTTTATCTTCTAATAAGATTATGTCACTGACACAAGTACCTAGCAGCCCTTGATTGACAGCCTCCTGTACTTTTGTCAGGCAGTGTGACACTAAACCTCAGGGCCTTTTGTCCGATGGAGTGAGCTCACGGAAACTTGCCATCCTAATCCCCTTATTCATGTCAAGCACAGAAAAGAAGTCCTGATCAGATGGCACCTTACAACAGCGTCACCTCCACCCCCTCGTAGCTAGATGAACATGGGACATCTCTGGCTTTGTTCTCTGCCTGTGCTTTGCTCAGTCAGAGCAGAAAACTGCCTACTGTATTACACATCCTGCCCTGCTTGGTCTAAGCTGTGATTATTACATGGGTGTGATGTATCACGTTGAGCACTGCTGTGAGTGACTTGCATTTGCTGTTCTATTTCCATCCTTCCTAATTCCAGGAGGAGATGGATTTGTGGTGCAGAAAAATCCTAGGAGGACAGTAGGAGCATTCGTAGTGAACTTTTTGTGTTTAAATTTAATTTTTCTAAAGAAAGAAAAGCCTTTCAAGAAGATATTTCCTTTTTCTTTGTGTGTGTGAGATCATGTAGAGACATATATTGTGCCTTCCATGCAGAGGAAGGAGAAAATGGAACTAAAATCAAATAATCTCTTAAGTGTGGGATCAATGGGAAGTACAAAATAGTGTTGTTCGGGGGTTTGTTGGTCCAAAGCTCAGAACAGATTTCGGTGTAGTTCTCTAGGCATGGATACCTATAGAATTCACTCTTAAGTGTTGTAGAAGTCAGCAATTCATCCCAATAGCTGGTGTTATAAGTTTCGTAGCTCCAGTCCTTTCTTAGTTGTAGGAATTCCTTTGTGTGTATCTCTGCAGTAACCTATTTCAACTAGTGGTTCCCTGTGGTGCTTTATTTACTTGTCCAACTGTTTGGAAGTCTGTTAGTCTAAAGATCAGATGCTCTGAAACAAATCTTATTACTTTAACCAGCTCTGCAAATTCTTCTTTCTCCATTTTTATTGACTTCTCTTCAGCTAGAACTAATACACATGCAGCAGGTGGGCAAGTATGTCTCTCAAAGTTTAGCCTCTCAGATTTAACATGAGAAACTATAAATCTTTCTGTTTTTCTTGGAAAATGTGGGAAACCACAGGTATTTGAAGAGTTGCCTCCTCAGTGGGTTTGTGAAGTTTATACTGGTTGCTGTGATTCTTGAAACAGAAGTCTGGGAAATTTTAAAGGAATGCTGCATTCTGGGGTATAGACTAATTATTTTTTTTCCCTCGTTATTTTTTTAAACTGTAATCAAAAGCAAGGGAACGAGAGATTTAAGATTTTCTTTATTTTCATCCAGCCTGGAACTACCGGTAGAGATCCTCCAACCGATTTGCTACGAGGTAGTTTACTCAGCACTACCCACCAGCCCTAGTTTTAGAAGGTGTGTCCGGCTCCTCTGTATTCTTCATCTTTATGCACTTTCTTTAATAAGTTTAGATGTTAGAAGTCAGTGCTAATTAAGTGTTTTAAGAAATTTTCTTTCAGGAATTCCCCTTCCCTCCCAGCCAGTCTCCTGGCGACCTCATGCTCCAAAGCCTGAGCACACATCTGATGCATGGGAAATGTCTGCACCTCCTATGGCACTTTGCTCCAGCAGATATCAAAGTCCTTTCCAAAGCGACCTGCCCAGGCTTCCTGCAGGCTGGGGCCTGTCCAGGGTGCTCTCGTCGCCGAGACACACCATTTCCCATGTCTTCTGAGGACCTGGGCAGCACTAGGCATCGGGGTGGGAAAATTCCCACGTCTGATGTGCACGGAAGAGTGCACTGCTGCTTCCTCCAGATTTGTTTGTTCCACATGGAAGCAAGTGAAAATGCACATTGAATTGTTTAAAAAAGAACAGCAAGTGAAGGAATCTGGAAGGTAGCAGTGCCTCCCTTTGGCAAGCATGTGCTTTCTTCAAGCATAGCTCCCTCCAAATCTCAAAATCTGAATTGGTTTGGTGGCAGTCTCTACAGCAAGGGAAGGACTGGGGACAGTGAGCTCGAAGCTATATTGAATATCCAGGTGATCAGAAAGGAGTGCCTCTAAGACATCTGCAGACTTGTAAGGTCAGTTAGTTGATAGCTGAATCACAGCGGCCAGTGTGGTATCAGAGCATGCCTGGGGACAAGGCCTGGTGAAACTGTGATACTTCTGGCTCTGAAAAGTTTGTTGCTCTGAAGACTGTTTTAACAAATACTAAACGCAAACCAGAACAGTGCAGTAATAGGATGTGAATGCTTCAGAAACAGTGTCTTCAGAAAACCATCTGAGATCCCATTTATCTCATGGATTTCAGGTGAACTGCTGTGGCTCTTTGTTGCTCCAATCTGTGCACACAAGCTCAGCCAGTGGAGGTTCCAGTTAGGATGTCGTGCAGTAAGAAGTAATGTGCTGCACTGTCTGCTTCCTTATAATGCAGCTGTTTCTGCACCCACCAGGGACACACCTGGCTGCAGGCCCTGCACAACACCCACCAGATCCACTCAGTGTGTCCTCTGCTCCCAGGGACAGCAGTCCATCCACGGGAGGCTGAGGAGGTGGTGCTGCATTAGAAGCACTTGATGCTAAAGCATTCTCATTGAAAGAAAAATAACTTTTGTTTGGACCAAAAAAAACCCAAATAAAAAAAAAAACCACCTTTCTGGGATTGAATTTCAGAGCCTCCCAGCCTTTCTCTCAGCCCCCTCCAAAGGCTGAAATGATTTGTGTGCGAGGGCCGGTGACCCAGGGAGGCATGGAACAGCAGAGAAGGGAAACATTTGGAGTTCAGAGGGACAGTGGGTCTTGATGACCGGTGTAAGACAATGCAGATGTTTCAGATCAGGAGGTCGCTGATGATGACAAGGGAAGGCCCCCAACAGTCTACAGGCTGGGTTCTTTTCTGCAGTTCTTTTTCCTAGATGCCTCACCCCACAGGATTGCATTTTTAGGATTTGTTATGAAAGAATCTCTGTATTTACTGTATGTGACAGTTCTGTGAGGTGGGTTTGTAGCTGTTCCCTTGAGGGTCTGTTAAGGTCTGTGCCATGGGTGTCCTGCTGCTCCCAGCAGAGCTGGGCTGTGGATGCTGTGCTCCCTGGCTGTGGACAAGGGGGAGGAGAGCTGCAGCAGGAGGAGAGCCAGTGGAGGAACAGTTTTTGGACAAGAGTCCAACAATAACTGCATGTCCCATTGCCTCATCTGATATAAACAGAGATTTCCTGGAAGGACAGATTCTGGGACAAGGAAAGAAAAATACTGGCAGAAGGATGGTGGAGGAGGGATTGTTCAGGATCCCAGCTCAGCAGTAGGGCCCCCTCTGCCCATGTGCTGCTGCTGTGCAGACTCTGAGTGCAGAAGAAGTGGAGGGAAACTGCAGGCAGCAGCAAATGCTGAGCTCCAGGCCCTGCACGTGGCTGGGACCTGGCAGAGCATCTCACAGTATCTCTGTGCTATAGATTAGTTGGTATTTTATACCTCAGCTGTGCTGTGGAGGCTGTACAAGGTCTTCCCTGCATCTTGCTGGGAAGAGGAAAGATCTGCACATCTGCTGCATGCTGGGGGTGGAGATGAGAAGGGGCTCTGAGGAGTGGCTGGAGCTGCTGCCCACCCAGCACAGAGCCTGGACCTGGGGCAGCTGCACAGAGCAGCAGCAGCACAGACTGCTTCTGGGCTTGGCTGCAGTGCTCCCTGCAGCACTGCCATGCTGGAGCCTGGCAGAAGTCAGAGTGCCTACCTGAAAAAGGGTGTCTTCAATTGCAAGTGTTGTGTTCAGTTAGCCTTATTTTTTGGAAAAGCTGCCTCGTCTCTCCTGCAGCTTGAACCAGCTCTTCTCAGAAGGAGACTAGAAATTGTTCTTTTGCTTTCCAAACGCTTAGGAATCCATTATTTCTTTGCTGCCAGCTTTGACTTCTTGTGGTGCAACTAAGCCAGCGTGGTAATGTACCCTCCTGGTTATGATCTAATGCAGGAGTCTCTTCAGATAAGCTGTGCTTTACATTTGTTATACGTTACTATTTTCTTATCAGGTGTAGCCAAAAGAATGAAAACAAAACTGTGGTGCCTAGAGAACATCTACTGTAAAGGGGTGTCATTAAGAAAATCCTTCCCCGATCTTTTCTGACTTTTGGAAGAAGGTGATCACTTCAGCATGGTTTCTCACCAGTGAAACTGATATGGCTTTGCCATTCCATTTTGGCATTCACCATTGGGCTTATAATGGAGTGTGGCCTTTATTATCATTACGGTTGAAAGAGCATAAGCTCAAGTTTTGTAAACATATGCTGGAACATACACTTAAAATATTAAAGTTTTCAATAGCGTTTTTATTTAGAAACAAATGATCTTGGTTTTCCATTTCTGGACTGTTCTGTGAGAAGCCAAACGGTTGCCGCTCCAGGGATACGGTATCTGCAGCACTGAAATTGGAGTTTCAGACAGTAGAGAAGCAAAATGTCTGCTTTAAGATGGTACTGAACTACCAACAGTGCTTCTGAGGCCAAAACAGCTTCACAAAGTACCATCTCTGGTAATCAGCTGATTTTTTTTTTTTTTTTTTTAGGTCATATGTAAATTAAGAACACATCTGCTTTCCATATGTCCCACATACACAGCTTACATATGTTTTTGAATGTATTATCTTAATCATATTTATTGGCCAAAGGAAAAAATTGAAGTTTAAAATATTTTTGGATTCATGATATTATAAAACCAACAACTATAAAGTAAATGAGTCATGTTCTACACTCCAGTTATAGTGTACGATTACTGTGTGTATTTAATGGCTATATTTCTTAGCCGTAGTGAAATCCATAGGCAACAATGCTATCTCTCCTGTATTTTTGTCTAGCAGAGATCTAAAGAAAAATTAATTACACTTCTTTGACTGATTGTTATTCTGCTGAAGTATGGTTCTAATCCTTATTAACATTCTCTAAAGTCATGCATGAAATATGACTTTTGCACCACACTCTGTGGCATATGTTTTCTCTTTCCAGAGTATTTTTCAAACTATCTTCAACCCTCACTGCTGTTCATTATTTTAAGATAGGTTTAAAGTTTGCCACAGTCTCAAAACTGATCCAGTGCAGAGCGTTGCGAGGGGAAAAAAATGACACATCATTCTGCTCATGAACACAAATTGCTTCTGATTATTTAGCTTTGAATGTTCTCCTCATACTGTTTTTATTAAAAGCCCCAGTATATTTACTCTTGATAGTGTCTTCAATTAAGTTAAAAAGAGTCCCTTTTCTATAGCAGTATGTAAAGAAAATAGTTGTTACAACCGCAGAATTACCGAAAAAACCTGGTTCTAGTAAAGTACTACTTCAGTTCAACAACCACAGCACGAAGTTTGCTGTTTTCTTGTAAACTTTCCAACCATTAGATAAACAGTGTCTGTGTCTTCACATAGAAGGAAGCACCCTCTCTATAAGTACGGTTGTTTTTTCACGTCTCTCTGTGAAGTATGAGCCCCGTGACTCCGTTTATCGGTACACGAAGCTTGCTCGTCCTGAGCTGGTTGCTCGTTTTCTCCATTGCGGGCAGGTCTTTGCTCAGCGAACAGTTCTGCTAACAAATTGCTCAATGGCTGAGGCAGAGTGCTCTGGTTCTGTTCATTTGCCTCCTTGTGAGTGCAGTTAATTTCAGCTGTGACAGGGGGAAGGAAAGTTGTTACAAGTGGGATCCTGTAACTTCAGCACACATTGCATGCAGCCAGGAATGTTTTCCTTTTCCTTTTATAAAGCGGTGATTTAGGAAAACGCTCTAAGTTTAGCACTTTCTGGAGCTTCTATGCTGCTGGCTTCACAATAACTGATTTTCCTTTTGAAAACATTGTCTTTTAACGCTGTGATGTCACAGTCTAATATTGTACAAAGGCGTAACTGGACTAAACATGTCAGGAACATGTCAGTAACTTTCCATAAATTATTCAGTCTCTTTGGGAAAACCCCTAATTATGTGTTAACTCATTTTCTACTTCAGAGAAGTTTTGTCTTGAGCTTCAGAATCCAATTGCTGGGGAGCATTTATTTATTTATAATTTTTGGGTTGCTGCGTTTCTGCTTCAAATTCTTTGCGTGTGAGCTCCAACAGAGAGCTGCAAGGATCTGGCAGGAACGGGATGGCAAAAATCAAAGAATGGTGAGAGTGAGGGCGTCAGCTTTAAACTCCTTCAGACAAAAATCCTGGAAACGCGCAGGATAGCAGCGGCTCTGCAGAGCTGCACTCTGTGCTCAGCTAAAAGCAACTGCACTGCATCCCCGAGCGAATGCTTCACATTCTCCAGGCTGTAAAGCTGTTTGTGCTTTGAAGGCGATGGGGTACGCGGGAAAGGACTGTTTGAAACGTGTCACTTTGAACTGTGCTGGAGGGTCCCAGGGAGCTGGCCACCTCCGTCCGCCCGCGTTCCCTCGGAGGTCTGCTCGCAGCCTGCAGGCCTTGGAGCCAGCCCTGCGGTCTGCTCAGGTGGCCCCACTGTGAGATGTCAGGCTGATAAGTGAAAGTAGAGACCTTCGAGGGAAGATCAAGAGTTTATGGCTTGAGCCGAATCTCTTGCTCTGTGTAACAGTTCAGTGTGGTAACAGAAGGGTTTTCCTGCCTGCGGAGACAGATGCTGCCTTTTCAAAATGTTGCTTTGCATTTGAGGTCTTAGCTTTTATTACAGCATGTGCTGTCCCAAAACTTCAGTGGATTGCATCATGGGGAAGCGCTGAGGGGAAAGAGCTTTAGGTGGATGAGGAATCGTGTATGAATGGAAGCCCTATTAAAAGAATGGGGCTGCTCGCTGCCCAGGTCAGTGCCAGGCGTGGCAACGCTCCTGCCAGGGCTGATGCTCCACTGCCCTGTCTGCTTCTGAAAGAAAAACTCTGGGGTCCTACGCTTCCTGTCTGAAAGGTGGCATCACTGCAATTAGCTGATGCGCAGAAGCCAGTGTGAGCAGAGGACGGTGTAACATTTGGCCATGTGCTGTGCCAAGAAGAGGGAAGTAGCTGAATCTTCCTCTCGGAAGGGGTTTGCATGCACGTTCCAATATCGTGGAGGCTTCCAGCACGCAGAGGTGAGCGCACCACGTTGGCCATTGTGCTGCAGTGCCTCACTTGGCTGTAGTCCTCCCAGGGGCAGGGCGTTGCAGCCCGAGGGAGCAGACCCAGAGGTGGTCCCTTGGTGGGCAGCACTTGCTGCGTTCTGTGCAAAGGAGGGTGAGAAATATTCTCCTTGGCTTTCTGTTTTAAAGCTGCTGTCCGCATTGTGCTTTTGCATATCCTTTCTGAAACATCCTGTCAAATAAGCTTTAATTGTACACACGCTAGTGAAAAACAAAGCATGAGTTTACTCTTGTTCTTTTCTTTTGAAGTGAATTTCGTGGTGTGCGTTCAGTAATTGGGGCCTTGGTCCGAGGCACTGCATGGAAGCAGCATGCTGTGGCTGACGGCAGATAACAGACAGCAACTGGTGGGGTTAGAAAACAGAGCATGCGTTACAAAAAATACAGAGCACTTCTAATACGGAGATGTGGGAAAGGTGTATGCAGGCTCTGATTACTCACAATGTGTAGAGAGCCCTCTGACCAGCAGGAAGGATGCAATCGGACAGATTTGTTACTACTTTTTATTTATTTTCTCTGTGATGATTCTGAATGGAGGAAAGGCTGTAAATTCCTACTTGTTTTAGCACTGACGGTAGGGAGCAGTACTAAGTTGGCTGCCAGCTGGAGGCTTGGAAGAAAATGGGTTTAAAAAGGCAAGAATTTTTAAAGTATTTTTTTCCTGATCTTTGAATTCAGTTCGTGTTATGCTGGAACCTTATAGAGCTAGATTCATAACTTCACATTTTTACAGCTGATTTTTTTTTTCTCACGGCAGTGTACATCTGCGCTAGTTTCAGCAGAGCAGGGCAAAGACCGTGCAAAGTTCATGCAACTTTATCTAGCACAGACCTTGCAGAAAAGGCCATCAGATGTGTGAACTCTCAGGCCCCCAATAAAGATGCTGCTATTAAATATAAATACAGAGTTGTTTTTTTAATAACTATAATTAACATGTGCGGTTGTTGTAAATGAATAGAAACTGGTTTTTGTCTCTCCCATTTCATAGCAGGGATTTGCTTGAGTCACTGAGGAGCTTTAGAAGCGTCAGAAATGGGGCTCGGAGCAGGTCCCCCTGCTCCAGCAGAGCCTGGCGTGCTCACGGCTGGTTTGGTGGTGGAGGTGCTGGGGCAGTGTGCTTTGCTGGCCCTGGGCCTTCTGCACGCACCAAGAAAGCAGTCTGTTCTGCAGGAAGTGGGAGAGGATAACGGGGCTTGTCACCCCGCAGTGTGTGAGAGGGTCACACCTCACATTGTGTCCCGATGGAGGCAGTAGCTTGGGTCAAAGCCCAGGCCAACCCTGAGGAGCAAAGCAGCCTTGGGGGCAGCTTGTTCTCCTGGCCCACCTGGGGGGGCTTTAGGGTGCCCGTGCTGCCCGGAGCTCTGCTCACACCCGCAGTGGGGTCCTGGGGGGGGGGGGGTGCTCCTCCACCCCTGCCCCTGCGGGGTCGATGTGGTAGGCTGCTGAGCACGCCTAGCACGCTGACAAGATCGGGTTTCTCACAGAATGCAGAGGCAGCCAAAACTTTCTCTTAAAGCGCTGCCAGAGGAGGAGTCGGCTGTGCTTCTCCCCTCCCGCGGCAGCCGGGCACGCCGGGTGCCTGGCCGAGCTCCACAGCCCCGGCGCACCGCGAGCACCGTGGCCCGGCCCTGCAGGTGGCACCGGCTGTGCTCCGGCTCTCCGCTGGTGCCTCCTCCGAGGTGCGGCTGCCTGCGGCCGCCTTTTGGCTGCCGGGGTGAGAATTCTGCCCGTGGCCAGAAGTGTGAGGCTGTGCCCTTCGCAGGGGTGAGGAGGCGGCTGGGCAGGCTGGCCCTGTGCGAGCCGAAGGAGCATCAGCGCTGCTGCTGGGACTGCTGCCACTGCTGTGGTGGTGGGCGCTCCAGTCCCAGGGGAAGAATGAGTGTGCACATGCGAGCCTGCCAGGCTGATCCTGCGCGATACCGAGTGTGAAGGCATTCCTGAGGCTTCCTCGGGATAGGCTGTGTGTCAGCTAGCCTCTGTCAGCATTTCCCAAGCCGTTTCACCCCCTGTCCCACTTCCAGGTGAACCTGACTCCTACACCCCCGCTTTTCTCAGCCTGGGCACGGTGCCGTGCTGACACGGCTGTTCCAGCTCCAGGAGCTTATCCAAAGCCCCCAAGCATTCCTGCATCCTGTCAAGAGGGAGTGCCCATGGTTTGAAAGTATTGGCATGTGTAGAGAATACTGGTACTGTGGCCTGCAGAGCTCCTGGAAGCTGTTACTTCTGCTGCTGAGTGGCAGCAGAGCCAGCAGCCCGTTAGGAGGGACCCTGGTGCGGTGGCCGGGGAGGGGACGGCCGTCAGCATGCTGGAATGTGCACAACAGTGTCTGTGAGAGCGGCGAGCAGGGCCTGGTGTGCCAGCAGCACTCACCTCTGCACACCCACAGCCGTGTGCCCGTGTGGGGCAGCTCGTGCTCCTCAGCTGTGTTCCTGGGCAGTGTTCTGTCCAGCACAGCTCCTGCTCCAGTGCTCACTGCTGAGGCTCATGGCACGCAGGACTCTCACGCACAGCCAACTCAACCTTCTGAGGTACATGGTTATGTATCAGCATTTAGAGTCTACAGTGTCAAACTTCATCTAGTTACGTGTGAGCAGTGTGGCTGATATCTGCCACGTTCTGTTTGTTCTCCCATGTCCTTCCCACGAGGAGAGTCACGGCAGTTCTGTGTCCTTTCCTTCATGAGGTTCCAAGGCTCTGCACTTGGAAGAGGCAAGCTTGAAGAAAGGTGGATAGCAGGAAGGAGAGGAGTGGGTTAGTCCTTTCTTTTGTAGGTGATTGAAGTGAACTCAGTGTTCTTTCTTTTTCCCTTTTTGTGATTGTGCAAGCATTTCTTAGGACCTGCAGGCTAGTAGTAGTTTGGTTACTGCCATAACAAGATGGATCGTCTGTCCGGACGGCAGTAGAGGTAGAGCATCCTCCTTGCTGCTCCATGGCAGAAGGTCAGTTCCAGAGTGTGTCTAAGGATGTGGGCAGAACCAGAGAAGAACACGAATCCTGGGAAGGAGTCTTAACTTTGAGGCTGGTGAGCAATGAAACCTCCCAGGAGAATGAGTCTGTGACATCTCCCTCCCGTTGCAGAGAAGATACCTGTGAACTTCTTGGTGAGTCCTTTAGTCTCTGGTGGTCTGTAAATAAGCATAAAATGCGTGTTAGTTTTGGCTCAGGTTTCTATTCTCAGATGAATGAATTTGAATGAACTTGTCTTATCTGTGGAATCTCTTTTGGAGCTGATATTTGCAGAGAAGATAAATGTGCTGCTGCCTGCCTGCTTGTCCTGACTTAATCTGCGATGCACTGAGCAGTGTCCTGGGGGGATTAGGAGATCTAGAAGAGAGGTTGGGATGTCAGCCTGCCAGGACCTGGTGGTGCGACCTGTATCAGTATCTCCATCAGTGATAATGCTGGGGATTGCACGTTAGCAGCGCTCTGTCATGGTTATAATGTTTTTCAACATGTTTTGTTGTAGGCAGATGTCATGCGTTTATGTCCTGTTATTGTGGCGCCCAAATGAAGATATGTACTGGAGGGGAAAAAAAATCATTCCACACTGATGTGGAGGGAAACCTGCCTGTAGATGCCAATGTTTTTTCAGGCTAGTTTCTGCAAATGTTAAAAGAGCTCGAGACTGAGCTGGCCTCTCTTTCCAATTCCCTGCACAAATTTCTGCTTCCAAGGGCTTGTGAAAATCCTAAGTGAGAGCACTGTACATTGCAAATGTCACTAAGTTACATTTATTAAATGTAAACCACAAAGATACCGTTGAAACTGTTTTATAATGGAGGTCCTTATTGTACGTATTCAGATTTATTTAGCATCAGTCCCCTTAGAAGGATGCAGCATAGTCTCAACATTTTTTGTCCTATAAATGAAGTGTTTCACTGGAGAATTGCTTAAAGCATCTTTTAGACTAAGGATTAATTCAAGGTAGAAGTAAAATGAACTGAACATGACTGTGGGGTGAGCAATGAGCAGTCCCATAGGCTAAATCTCAGTAGGAGAAAACACTTAAAATTTCTTTAGTGCTGGCAGGTTCAAAAGTCAAGGCTGGTTTCAATTAGCCTGGGAGAGTCTCAGTGATAAACAATTCCTGTGGTCTTGAAGCAAAGGGGCTAGCTGCATGCAGCCCTTCTAACTACTTGAGCTGGCCCTATTCCCTCAGCTCGGGGAGTAACTGTCTCTTTGAATGAAGTATTTGTCATCGTTTGTATATGAATTCTTCTGAGTTTCTGAGAGCAAGGAAAACACAAAGTTTTTGGGTTGAGGCATTTTTGGTCTGAAAATCCCCCAGGGTTTCAGCTTAAAATATGCATGACGTTCGTGCAATTTATTTTCTTTAAGGGGTTGGAAAATGTGAGTGTGTGCAGATGTTTGTGTGTATGGCTGAATGGTCCCCCAAGTTCTGCCTACAGATAAATTCGTGGGAATGCTTGCTTTGCAATTGGGCAGTGTAGAAAAACAGGTGGAGGGCTGCCACTGCCTGTGACGCACCGTCCTGTAGACAGCCTGGCTTCGGAGAGTACCCGGGGCTGGAAACCTTGTTCTCCTCTGCCTGTATTATTTTAAGAAAGGGGCAGGAATTTCAGGTCGTTCCAGCCGTGTGTGTGGCATAGGAACCTATTCAAAGCTCCTGGAGCATCTCAACATTCTGTGGTTGCTCACGCTGACAAAGCCCATTGTTAGAGCACTTTGGGCAGGCATGCTGGAGCACTGCAGTTAGGACAGGCATCGTTTTCACTGCTGCTTACACTTCATGCATTGTTTTACGTATTGTACGTTTTATAAAGGGGTAAAGTGAGAAGTTAGGATTGGGAATATTACAACTCTTATTCAGAAAGGTTATGTGATCAGTGCTCAGTGCCCATAGGCAGCTAGTAAAGGTGATGGCTTCTGTGCCGTTGCCTTGAGCTGTGCTCGGGACTGATGCTGGTCACTTTCTTCCTGTGCTGACTGGATGTGCTTTTGTACTTGTGATTTATTTTCACATGCCCAGAACATCATTTTTTTCTATATACCCCATTCTCTGTCTGCTCACCTCTCAGGAATTGTGGTGCTGAATATATTTTTTCTAGAATTAACATGAAATCATTTCAATTTGAAGAACATTCAATAGTCAAATGCAGGGGGGAAAAAAAAGTAACTAATAGTCCAGTTCTCCGGTTGGGTTTCTTACTGTATTTTGGAGCTGTCTGTTCTTGCAGAATTGCAAAGTCTGAAGTCACCTGAAATGCCTCCTCGTCATCCTGGATAACTATTCGGACTTACTGTTAGAGATTTATGGTAACTCCTGCCTAGGGATGGGTTGGAGGATTATGTATATTAATTATAGACCACCATATGCTCTTACTAAACAGAACTTTTAGCTGAAATGCTAAGAAGTGCAAGCTTGCTGTTTTCATTTGAAAGAGATGGTAATGCTTTCTCTTAACGTGGCCAGTACAGCAGAACCTATTCAAGCGAATCTTGGTGAAAGAAAGAAATGTTTGATAAATGTTTTCTGTGCAACTAAACAAACTGCACGGGATAGCTCAATAAGCCCCCTTAAATCATGCACAATACAAATCCTTTGGAGCAGGAGGATCTATTTTTATCATGTGAGTTTCCATAGCAAAAGCTGATTTAACTCCTTAGGGTGAAGTTCACGCTGGTGCACGTCTCTGTGAAAGATCAAACTCCCTTTAACACATGGATGCGAGTCCTGCAGAAATCTTACGTTTGGAGTGGGGAACAGATGTCCATGCACAAACATCCAAATGTGTACTAAAAAACTTCGTAACTATGGTATGGTATCTCCACTAGCAGTGATGAAATGTCAGGACTGTGCTCAGCAAACACAACGGTAGTTTGTCTGTGAGCAGAAGCCCTTTCCACTCTGCTTCAGGACGGACGGCCTGGCAGGGATAGGCTAGGAATTGTATTCTGGAAAAATAATTCTTAAATATTGTAGTTCAGCGGAGTTTCTGAACTGTGTGGAGTGCAGTTACCACAGAAAAATATTATTCGGGGCAGAAAACTGTGCTTTGCACAGCTACTGGTTAGTCAGGCACACATCACCTCCTGTGAGTAGTGAGCACGTGGTGCCAGACATGGGTGGCACGGAGCAGACCCTCCTCTGCGCGGTAGCTCAGCATCCCGTGGCAGGCTGGCCTGGCCTGGCTTTCTCCAAAACGGCCATTTGCTGTTCAGAAGGATAACTTACACACGGCTGTACACCCTGCTGCGTTTCCTCTCATGTGTGTTCAACCTCTGTGTTCAGAGCAGCGTTTCTGTATACTTCCAGCTCTACAGAAGAGGCCCTCTGTGGCGGAGGACATTGTCTCCACGGTGGTGCAGATGATGTCACAGCTGTGACATCACCTTCTCACGCGGATGCATCAGGAGAAAATGAGCTCGTCAGGGTTAACTAAAAGAGTTCTTGCAGCAAGTGGCTATAAAAAAATGGTTCTGTGTAGGACCTGTGTACCATCTCCAGTATGTGATGGATGTGTTGA
This sequence comes from Callipepla californica brunnescens, assembly GCA_023055505.1. Taxonomy (NCBI): domain Eukaryota; kingdom Metazoa; phylum Chordata; class Aves; order Galliformes; family Odontophoridae; genus Callipepla; species Callipepla californica. The sequence continues at coordinate 351,972 of JALIRH010000028.1, read as the reverse complement.
GCTGGGATACCTGGGTCTCATGGCCAAATCCATCATGGGCTCGGGCTGCGTGCAGGGGAGCGGCAGGATTATTTCCCTGGCAGGTATGATTTACAGGGTGCAAAGCGAAGCAATTAGGTTCCCAGGGATGTAAATCAGCCCGGATCTGGCCTTCTCTGAGCCCTCCCCTCCCGTGACGCCAGCGGGGGCTGGCAGCGGCCGGGCCGGGAGGTTTGGTGCCCGCCGCGCGGTGGCGGAGCGGCTCCGGGCTCGGGGCGCGGTCCCACGCCGTCCCCGCAGCTCCGTGGGAAGGCCGGCTGTGGCAGGTGGGCTGTGCGGCTGCGTTCGGCAGTCCCTCCCGCTGCAGCACGGAGCATATGGAAAGGATTTGTCCGTTTTTGAAGAATTCTGGAGCAAATTCCTTCCCAATAGAGCTGGAAGGAACTTCAGTGAAGTGATTCCACGACTGAATTTTGTGCACTGTAATTGCTTGGAGATTCTCCGAATCCTTTTTTTTTTTTTTTTTAACATAAGCTGTACAGTGAAGTCTTCCTACAGCCGTGAAATACACAGATGAAGGTGAGCTGCAGCACTGCCTCAGTACCCGGGTTTTTGAAAGATGATTATGTTAAATAGCATCAGAGAGTCCTGGTTTGGGTGTCGTCTCCTTCCTGGTTTTGATACACATATGCCAGTTCACACTAAAAGGTGACATTCATACGTAAAATATTCCCTTCAGCTCTCAACAGCTTTAAGTAACTAAAAGTTGGATAGCTGTGTAAACAATTCCAGGTCACGACTTGTTTATTGGACAGATAGTAGAGCAGTACAGAAACTGCAGGAATCGTTCTGACGCCTCTTCGCTTTTATCCCTCACCAGAGAATGGTTCGGTTCTGAACTTCTCTTCACGTTGAAGTTCTACTGATTATCTTCAGTCTGAAAGAACGACTGTGGGAGTTTTGCTTCGAGGCCCTGGAACAGGAGCTGTTTTTTACGAAGGTTCTGTCGTGATCTGTGGCAAAGCAGGATTTCTGATCAATTCCATGGAGGCTTTATTCATTTTAAAATGCGCAGAATTCATTCCAACTTCAAAAAATTTGACTTGTCATGTGCAGATAAAATTCAAAGCAATATGCAAGCTCTGGTGTTAAAATGGCTCGGGGTGTCAGTGTTGAGTTGTTGAGAGTGTATAAATCATATGTATGTGTGATTCTGGAGCCGGTACCTGGGGATTTGCTTGATATGATTATACACACTGCTCTGCTCACTTAGTTCATTTCACGTCTGCCTCAGGAGCGACCTCAGGAGGCGTTTACATTGATTATTTCCCTCACAACAGCCAACACAGTTCAAATAAAGCAGACTATGCATAATTAAAGGCATCATTGCTTTCTCACTCAAAATAGTAATGGAGCAGTGGATCTAATTTCCTACTTAACCCATAAAGGCTGTGCTTATTAACTATTCTTATGATTATTGTTTACTAAACTAATTTCAATAATGGTCAGTGAACCCCCCCTCCTTCTGTTTCTTTCCCCTTTGAAAACTGAAGCTGTTTCCTTTATAGAGTAGGAGGGTGACAGGGCAAACAGCCGATCCAGAGGGATCCCAGCATCTCTGGGGACAGCACATCCCACAGGAGCTGCACGGCCAGAGCTCTGTGCCGCAAGGACGTGTTTATGGGATACTGTGAGGTGTGCAGTGATGGAGTGCTGCAGAAAGGAGAGTCAAAAAGAAGTGGGGTGGGGAAAAGAACTTCTTGTGTTTAAAAAAAAAAAATGAATAAAGTGGGGAGGTGCTTCTGTACCTCAGTAATCTGTCTGGGGAGGCAAACAGGAAAGCTCTCTGTGGAGCAGCTGCCCAGGTTGTGCTGTTTGTCCCTGGGGGATGAGGGGGTGGGCACGGAGTGGTGCGGAGCTGCTGCGCTGTGGGCGCAGGACTGTCAGCAGTCACACTGGAGTTTGCTCACGTGGTGGACAGCTGTGGTTTTCTGACAATGCGGTGGTTAGTGTAGAAGACGCCCACTCTCAAAGCCAGCCTTGTATCTGTTTTTCCTGTGGGAGAAGTTTTAGCACTGCCCCCAGACTTTGGCTTGCGTGCTTCTGAGGGCTGTGGTGCTCTTATTTCATTAGCATAATAAAATCTGCACCTCACAGTTTATTCCTCTGAGAACCAAAGCCAAAAAAAAAACAAAACAACAAAACCTTATACAACGACACTTGTGCCACTGAAAGAGAAAGTTGGATGATGGGGAATGGCTGAAGGATCATGCTGATGGCACGGAGAAGCAGCTGATGCAGCCTGATGTCAGGCAGAAGCGTGTCAGCTGCAAGCCTTGATCCAGACACCATGCCCTCACAGCAGGAAATGATTACACCACGCAGACTCTCGCCCTGGGATTCCTGCTCAGGCAAGACTTGCACGTGGTGTCAGGCCCTAAATTATCAGCTTTCCAGATATAAATTCTGAAAGTTGAGGCATTCTGTAAACTAGTCTTCTCATCTGATAGAATTACTAGCCCAAGGATCTTCTGCTAACCTAAAACTGCCAGGAAGTTCAGGGCTAAATTCTGTGTGAACGTAGCCAAAGTTGGCAGGTAACAGAGTGCAGGGACTTGCAATGAGAACACATCTGGGCTTTGTCTTGTTCTCACCCCTTGCTGATTCTGTCCAAAGCTGTGTCTTGCTGTGGGGCTCTGAGATGAGGTGGCTGACTTGTGTGCTTTTTCCAATGCTTGCCCCACTGGGGGCACAAATAACAGTAACTTTATGGCTATTTGTACGTGCTGTCATGTGCTTGAACTGTTCCAGTTTTGTGGGAAAGACAGATATCCACCAAGGCAACATATTCTTCTTGATGGGTAGGACAGCCTACATCATAAAATCACAGAATGGCTGGGCTGAAAGGGAACCAAAGTTCCCCCGGCCCCACCGCTGCTGTGGGCTGCTTGTCCCCCACCAGCTCAGGCTGCCCAGGTCCCCATCCACGGCCTGGGGCACCCACAGCTCTCTGGGCAGCTCACATGCCTTTCTGTTTATGAGCTTCCTTCAAGTATTGGAAGGCCACAGTGAGGTTCCCTCCAGAACTTCTTCCTCCACAACGCTCTCAATGAACTCTTCTCCCAGTCCATACACATATCTGGGTTGCCCTGACCCAGCTGCAGCCCCTTGAACTTGTTGTAATCCTTGTGGAAAATCCTTCAGATGTTATTACTCTCAGTGAATGCACACCCACAAATTTCTTTTTGTCAAGCATCCCTACCAAAGTTAATACAACTCCCTGTTCCTCTGTGTAGGGCTGGGTCCTGGGGGCCGTGCCCAGAGGATCGGACTGGTGACTGTGTGGGGGGGCTGAGTGCAATGGGTGGGGGGCTGCCACGTGAACCATGCTGCAGAATGGAACGGTTCTGTAAATGAAATGCCCCATACCTGAGAGCCTCACATTTTTATGGACTTGAGTAAACAAAAGCAAACGAGTGTAAGAAATAGCTGAGAAGTCACAAGCTCAGTTTTCTTCATAGGCTGTTAAATATCTGACAAACTTCTGGTTAGCTTTAGCAAAGACCAACGACAAGTAGATTATTGCCATTGTAAATTGTATCTAACAGTTTAATAGTTGTAGTACCTGGTATGTTCTTTCTAATCATATGTGTCTGGAGTGTTGCAGAACAGGGAAAGCATCTGGAGCTATAGCAGCTGAAGTAGAAAGTTGTTTTCCTGTTTACAATATGACTTTCTGCTTATAAGAATGTCCTTTAAGTGTGTGATAAGTGCCTATCTCGTGTATAGATGACATTCACAGTGTGAAAAAGATGTATTTTGTGTGGAAGTTGTTTAGATCGTGGTGGATATTTTTTTTTCAGGTTTGTAATGAGAAAACAAATACAGTAAACAGAACCCACGTTGTTTTCAGTGCAGAAGGGAAGGTGCACCTGGAAAGGTGACCTCTGTGTGCAGCTGAAGATGTGAGATGAGGGCTGTCTGGCACTGCTGCGATGTGTCCGCACAGCCTGGCCGTGCTGAGCCCAAGCTGTAACTGCTGTAACAGCTCCCACTGCACAAACACAGAATGGGGGGGTGGAGGGGGGTTGCTCTAGGAATTCAAACCATCTCAGCCTGCAAGCAAATGCCCATGTCAGCCCTTTACTGAGTAATTCATATATGTGTATATTGGGGTGTTTAGCTGACTGGAAAGAGGTTGTAGATACAGTCATGCCATTCCTGAATGTTGTTTAGGCACCTTAACAGCTTTTCCTATGGGCAGGAAACATCAGTTTTCACTGATAGATAATCCAAAGTCATGAGTGAGACTTGGCAGAACGCTGGGTCCTGCATGGTTCTGCTGTTTCTCCATATGAGACCAGGCTTGAAATGGAAAAAGTTTCTGGTTGTCTTACTCTGTTGGAAAACAAAAGCCTTGGTATTTAAAGGGGTGGACGGGGCCTTTCAGCACAGCCTGGGTGAGCTGGGGCAGACCTGCAGGACGCATCAGACAAGACACTGAGACACAGCAGAAAGAGTCAGCTAAAATTAGGTATCTGTGAAATGTATTAGAACTTTATTTAATCATTGCAGATACTCTAATTTAAATACAGATTTAGTTCATTCAGTAGTTTAAGGTCCAGCCCCAGCTTTCATGTAGGAGAAACTGCACTTGGACTTTAGCAATGCACGCTGCTAACTCATGGGTTGGTGTTTCATCTTGAGGCTTCCAAGTGACCTCATGGGAGCCCCGAGGCGCAGCTCTGCTGGTGTTTTTCTGCCTTCCTTTGTGTAGAGTGGGGCAGGACTCACCGCAGACCTTCCCCTTGCAAACCCCTTGGTATTTTGCTGATCTGCTTTCTACCCGCTCCATATGTGATGCAGAGCGGAGAGCAAAATCATCAATACAGAAGCTGTTGTGAGATGGAAACAAAGTAAAATTTGTCACGTGTCTGCTTTGCTTCCCTCTGTCCTTCACTCTCTTCTTCAGATGCAGGTTCTCAAAGTAGTCTGTTTCCAAAATTCAGATCTCTGGTAGGATCAGAAGGACCAAACCTGTTCTCTCTTGCCCATTGCTTAATCAAGGAAGCTGGTGTTGTGTACAGTTCCCAGGCAGGGCTTTCAGGTTGGCAGGGTATCCCATGGAGGGTGGGCTCCATTTTTCCATATGATGTGGGTGCTGCAGTCCCCAGACAGGCATCAGTGCCCAGGCAATGCTATGCAGGGAAGATTGTATGGGTCCTAGAAAGAAGGCGTGAGAGCTGAGATTGTCATCTTCCTTCCTATGGAACCATACTGGAGGCTTCCAGCAGTCATCCTGTCCGTTTACATCCATGGAGGTATATCAACATTGATTTTTGGCAAGATGTGCACAGGAGCTGCCGCTAGTGCATGCAGGGGCTGCAAACCAAAGCTGTGCAGCAGCTCGGAGGGATTGTCCATGGCCATTTTGGGCTGTTGAGCTTCTATGTCCCAGTGCTGGGAAATGTTGATGCAGCTTTTTGAAGCGGTTTATGCAGTGCTGCACACCTGCTTTGCTGTGGTTGTCATCTCCTATCTGCTGGGCTGATCATGGCATGCTTTTCTGTTTTGATTTGGAGTATTTCTTCCAGACTAGTAGGAAGTGGTTCCTTGTTTCACTGCTCCATCAGATGTGGCTTTAGGATACTCCCAAGCTGCTCATGCAGCTGAGATGCACATACTTACGCTGACTTTTTTAGAAGCACGTTTTCAGTGCTTCACATCAAATGGGATTTGGGATGTATCCTATCACTTAATCCTCGCACTGTCTTTTACTCTGTAGAGCTGACCGAAGTATGTAAGCTGCCTAAAATTTTGGGCCAAACAGTACCAGCAGTATCTCACCTCGGGGAACTGCTCCTATGGAGTGAGATGCAGTTATGGAGTCTGATCTGCTTGGTCCCAAAATTATACTTGGGATCAAACAAGTGGAATTGACTCATAATAATAAGGGTCCCAGTAGGCCTAAATAGAAATTGGTCTTCTCAGATTCTTGATTTGAGTTGGTGTTAAACACAATCACTGACACATCATTTGTGTCTGCAGATGTTGACACAGTGCTTGTGAGGGCCCGAAATGTGGCTGGGCTGCTGCTCCGTTTGCAGCCACGCTGCTTTGTGCTATCCGAGCTTTCCAGCTCACAAAAGAAAAAATAACTGAGATTTGTCTTGTCTTGGGCTGACAGTATAGCCAAGTGATTGCCAGTCCAATTTGGCAGTTTTTAATCATTTTATCTCTGTTCTCTTCTCTCTGGGGAGACAGTCAGTGTTTAGCAGTCTGCTCAGAAAGACCTTGGGGCTAGTTTCAGCGGCAGTGGCTCAGAGCTCCGATTATTAGCTCTGCTCTTAGGAGCACACTGAGATCTTTCCCAAGGGAGTGGTGTGAAAAATTAACACAGGCTTAGAGCAGCAGTGCAGCAGCAAGCTATGTAACTGTAATTACTCCATTGATATTCCTCACACAATAACACTGTCATCAGTCATTTACATAAACTTTTTCTCCATGAAGAGGGAATGGCTGCTTATAACCCTATTGGGTGCTTCCAGAGCATGCATTATACATTTTATTTGCTCTAATTTCAGTCTCAGGGCCTGTAGGAACAGAGAGAGGAAACATGCCTTCTTTCCGTTGTTGTTTTCTCCTATTGTAGCAGAAGCCATGCCACCCCACAGACGTAATCGTGCAAACAGACTAAAATGGATCTTGAGAGGATATCAGGAACAATTTCCAGAATTTGAAATGTTGGTTATAATTAAAACAAACAAAACCCTACAATATTTTAAATAGATTCAGCTACTCGTGCTCTGTCCCAGATCTCTGTCACTCGTTTTTTTGGGTCAGGTCCATTAAGTGTTGTCCTGTTGCAGGAGCCAGAACTCCTCAGGATTCACACTTTTGGTTTTTTCTTCCAAAGTACACTGCATTGTTCTGTGCCAGACTCCTACAGCTCCGTTTTTCTCACTGCTCCCAGGGAGAATGGCTGCATTACCCACAATTGCTCTCATCCTGACAGCAGGTAATCCAGGGGAGTAACAACAAATAACTGGTTAATGAAATACGGAATTAACACCATACTGTCTTCTGTCAGGGCTGCTCATTTGCTTTGCATCTCTTTATGCAGTGTAGAAGCCAGAGCTGCAGAAAGCAAGCGATGTTTCTCCCGGGCCAGAGGCGAGCACCCCAGGGCCGGACCCAGCAGCACTTTGTGGTCCTGACGGGCCATGATTTACAGCGGCTGGCTCAGTGAGCTCTGTACATAAGCGTGTTCGTTGGAGCAGTGCTGAGCCTTAAACAGCTCGGCCCCATCCTTCCTGGGCCGTGCAGGACACGGTCACTGCATCGCTGCACCCATGGAGGAAGAGAGGAGGAGACGTAGTGCTGAGCTCCTTCAAGGAGCGTCTCATGGGGGACGAGATGTCCCTACTGCGGGAAGTGCTAAACTTCGGTAGATGCAACACTTTCTCTAATTAAAGTCTTTGGAGCCGGCTATTCCCGGGGCCAGGGCTAATAATGCATTCTGAAGAATAATAACCCTGTCTGCGGCGCAGCCGTTTATTGATGGCACTGTACCTGACGGCGCTGAGCGCGTCCCCTCGCCCGGCGCTGCTGCTGGGCCTGCAGGGCACGGCCGCATATTGCTGCCACGGACAGAGCTCAGCGCTGCAGCTCCGCGCATCCAGCGGGGAGAGAAGGCGCACGATAGTCAAATTTCACTTGCTGAATATTTAATGAAGCCTGCAGTGTTTATTTGGTTAGCCTGTCGATTTTTATCGTTCTGTCAATAGCTTCTCATATGTGGCACGGTGATGATCTTTAGCAGCCTGTCCCCTGGGAGCTAAAGCGCTAAATGCAATTATGGATTTTATACCGCAATGTGTTTGATATTTCCACTGATCTAATTTGCAGTCTGGTAGTTTATTGTTTGGCATTTTAATGGCGTTCAAATGCTATGGAAAATTTGATTTCTCTTTATAATTCACCCTAACGTCATTAATGCTGGTAGCTGGATGGCATGGATTTTAGAGGACTAAATATATAGGAAAATTATTTTTTTCAATATGGACCAAAACGATCAGAGTTTTAACTAAAAGGAAATCCATGTTCTATTTTTCCAACACTTCCTCTTTGTCACTTTCTGTTTAGCACTAGGATTACTTTAAGGAAATGGTGAAACAAATGCTGGACCTTGGCAAACAAAATGCAAACGCGTTGTCTTCTGATGGAGGCTTTGCTGTAGAGCTCGATCCTTTGACAGAAACAATGGGAGCCATCTCTGAGAAGTCTTATCGGACTGTTTCTCTTTTCTGTTCCAGATCACTTTTACTTCATAATTATCCCTTCCTTCCCTTTTTTTTTATATCTTCTTGGTGGGGGAAGCCCTGAGCCAACTGCTTAATCGGAGGCATTCGTCTGAACACCACCATTCCTGTCACAAATTAAATAAGTAACAAATAAAAATGAAAGAAGTCCACATTGCAGTTTGGTGGAAGGTCCGAATGTTGGGTTTGGGCTGTTGGCACAAAGAAGGGGTGCACAGAACCGCATGGGCCAAGGTGGCTTGGGGGAGTTAATCATGGTGTTATTTTACACATCTACAACACTTTTATTGTGCAGTAACTCATGAGTTATGGGTCCTCTGCAATTGCAAAATAAATCCTTTAATTAACCACCTAGTCAGAAACAATTTAACCTCCTGAGTGTATCTCATAAACTACATTAGCCCCAGATTTATTTAGAATAGTGTTGTGCAAGTGTGATCTATTTATATTAAGAATATGCCCTTTGTTATGTCAAGCATAGTGGGACAAGGAAACAAATCTGGTTTATGTGGTTTCATCCATGGCTTTTAATGATTTTACTGAGAGTTCCTCAAATAGAAGCAAATGTATTTTTCCACTGAGTAGTACAAGAAAACACATGGGCAGAACGATGGCCATTTCACTGACACTGACAGGCCTCCATACACGCTGCTTCTTGCTGAAGTCTGCTCTACAGATAGCGGTGTTTGAGAAACCTTCCTCTCCGAGGACATCCAGTAAAAGCCAAACCATGCACTTACATGCTGACAAGCAATGGTTCTGTTCCTTGAATGCTGAAGAGTTTGTTTCTGTCTTTCAACAGAGGTGTGAACACAAGGCCAGTCGGTGCAATAAATCTTACCGGCTGCCAGAAATAGAGCATGCTTTGTGGTTTGTGAGTTTCAGAACATTAAAGAGGTTCAAGAGAGTTCCTCTTCTAATGTAACCAAGTAGAAAAGCCGACAAAAATAAGTCATAAATGAGACTGAATGAGGTGCCAAAAGCACTAATGAATGGGTACAGAGCAACCAGCTCTGTGCCTGACAAAGCCCTTCGGTGGTTGCGCAGATCGATGGACCATTTTGTGTTTTGGATGTGATTCATTCCCTCCCAGAGGTTCTCGGTGCCTCTCTGGAACGTGGCTGTGCTGGTGTTGCTGCTTGTACTGTATCTGGCAACAGCAACAAGCGCTGATTATATTTGTAAGTCATCTCACAGTTCTTTCAGGTATCAGCAGATTTTTGCAGAGGGAGTGTTCCCTAAAATGTATTTTCTCTTGAGTGTGTTAGATGGTATAAGCAATAGTGGTCATGTAGAGGACAGACTCTCAACTCCCACATTTTCTTCCCCGGGGTCTGTGTATCTCTCAGGGTGCTCATTTTGTACCAGAACGATAGGCAGTGCTGTTGGATTGCAGCAAGTTTGGGTGCTCAAGACCTGCAGAGGCTGTGTGGAGGGCACCTGGTGTCCTGCTGCGAAAATAACTGCGGTGTGCAGGAGCAGCACTCGCTGGAAGCAGGACACAGTGTTTCCAACAAGCTATAGATTGAAAAAATAAACCTACTGTATTATTCAGGCTCTGGCCTGTGAGAAAGTCAGGCAGAAGATTTTCAGTTGATGTTTTTGTTTGCGGGATCTAAAGCTCACATTCTGTCACAAAATTGTCAACAAACCTAGTTAGCAGGAATTAAAAACTGCCACCAAGTTCTGGGGAGAGGCGGGCTAATGACATCAGGGCTGCCCCTCCAAGTGCTCTGTTAGCAGATGATAGATGAATGCACGCCTCACTCGGCAGCGCCACCAGCCTTGCTCCACTCCGGAATATCTGTCAAGATGTTAAGTGGACGACTGCAATCAGCAGTGAAATAAGACCTGTGTAATCTGATGTTCCACTTAGAAAAGAAAACAAAATTCCTACCACCTAATATGAGACTACACCAGTCAACACACAGAGGCCTTTCAAGGAGGCTAGGTGTCTGATAAAATCTTTACACCTCATTATCATTTGTAATTTAGAGATATGGGTACAGCTGTATCTACAAACAGTGCATGATGACATTTCCAGGGATTTTTATCTGTGTCCATTTCCAGTGAACAGCTCTTTATTCACGTTGTACTTTTATATTCCTTTTAATGTGTTTTTATTCAAACTTTATCTTGCTGGGAAGGGTAGGCTGCCTGTTGAAAATGCCCCTTTGGTAAGAATTTACGTAGATTAGCAATAAAGAGCCTTCTAGTTCTGTACAACACAAGTTTGGTTTTGGTTGATTCAGTGTATAGTCAGGTTGTTCTCTGTAAGATGATAAAAAATGGAGATATTTGTCACCTTTAGATGTAGAAATATCCTGTCTCTTATGGAGAATCTGAGAGAAGCAGCAACAATATGAGTGTTATGTAAAGTGCAGTTTTCAGTATGTAGCACACGACAGCCCAGAAACAACATCAAGCTTTGTTACTGTTTAATCTGAGCCTTCCTGATTGCTTTCACCCACATAGTTTGGATTACAAAGGATATTAGCAGTTGTAGTCAGCTGTATAAGCACATTGGCTTCCTCAGCCTTATAACAGAGGTTTGTGGGGTGGATTTGAGGCCTGGGAACCTGCACCTAGAGGACTGATGGAACATTTCAGCAGAAAACACTTAACGAAGTAAAAATGCTCATACAGCTGAGTCCTGAGCAGAGCGTAGTCTTGTTAACTCAGCGGTGCAAGGCTGGCTTCCACCCCTGATTGCTCTCATGCAGACCTTGGGGGTACTGCTGGGATGGAGCACTCTGTATGTCCAGGAGCATGTTCCTGCTGCACCCTGGCTGTATGGTTCAATCTGCCACTTTGTGCCTGGGCTCCTTTCCAAAGGAGAAGGATGATTTATGTCCAGGATTCATCCCAGAAAGCAGCTGGTGCACAGTCAAGGCACCCTGTAGGATCAGCCCTGGGAGGCATGGTGGAGCTCACCATCGGCTGAGCTTCCAGGAGCAGCGCTCTCCTTTGTGCTCTCAGCACAGTGCTGGGTGCTGTGTCTGATGTTTTGCACAGGTCAGCAGCTTATTATCACTGTGACATGGTGCTCTGGAGCACTGATGTTTCTCCATAGTTCTGTGGAACACAGAGTTCTTCCTCTTCCCTGCTGCAAGTCATGGGCAAGGCAAAGGGCCATATCCTGCAGGTACGGGGCAGGTCTCCTTACGTGAAATCAGTTTGAGTTCAGGTGCCATAGAGGGCATGGGACAGATCCCTCAGCAGTGTGTGCAGAGCACTGGGCATTTTGGTTGGGCTTTATTTTGTGGATTTACCTTGTGCAACACACTGGTAAGTGCAACAGTGACAGCAGAGCAGTGAGATCCCAGGCTGCAGCAAGCAGGGATTTGCTCAAATGCAACAGCAGTGGGCACAGTAATAAGGGAAAGAAGCTGCTTACGTTTGGAAGGCCTCAGATATGCACTGGCAGCCCTTACATGAGGTCTGGGCAGGGGTGGATCCTGGCTCCAGCCCTTCCAGTCACTCGGGTACACTGCATGCACCTGAGCTCCCCTGGGCTGGCCCTGCCTTCCACCAGGTGCTCCATCACTGTGACGGAGCATTTCTGCTATGCCTTGTAAAACTACACATAGCTTGATCTGTAAAGTCGGGTTTCATAGTAAAGGAGAAATATTCTTGTGACAAATATCCAACTATAATTTCTAATAGTCATGAAATTTTAAGCAGGAGCAGGCATTCTGGAACAGATTTTTTTAAAACTGCTTTTTTGGCTTTGTGCTTTTCTGCTCTCCCAATATGAGCTGACTGTAATTTTAGGATTATGCTAGTAAATAAAAAGGAGAGATTGGCAAGGATGAAGTCCATAAAGTCTTCTGCAAAGACCTTTATTCCCGCCTGGGTCAACCACTGGAACTCAAACAGCAATAAAAATTATGATTACTGTTATTGCTATTAGCCATGTCGTGTGATTCTGGGAGAAAAAAGCCTGAAGAATGTACTCCCCCAGTATTCGAGCAGTATTCCTCCTTTCCCTTCATGCTGGAGAAGCTTCCAAATTATCCCCTGTGACCTGTAGGAAGAGGCACTGAGGTGCTGCTGTCTGCCGTTTAGGGGAGCCCAGATGCGCTGTGCATATTGTACCATCTCACTCCCTGTGTGTTGCAGTCTTTGTCTTAACACCGGAGAGTGTTGGCACGATGGCATGCAGGTGATGCATCGCCTTTCGTAATGTTTTCATTTTCTCTCTGTTTTAATGTTCTGGGATGGGTTGGTTTTTTTTTTTTGTTTGTTTGTTTTTTTTAATTTCTTTTATTTAATGAATGTGACCATCTGCAGTGTGTTTTGGCTGAGATAGGGTTAAAATCCTTTGTAGAGGCTCATATGATGCTGTGCCTTGGATTTTTGGTGATAGGTGTGGTGATGCTGTGTTCTAGGTTGTTGCAGAGAAGAGGTTACAGTGTCAAGGTCTTCTACACTGCTCTGCCAAAGAGACAACCAGGGGGAACTCCTCCAGGGCAGCTGACCCCAACTGAGCAAAGAGATATTCTCTGCTTTCCTGTAAATGGGAAACATTTATCTGTGGATGGGAAGTAGTGAGTGAAATCCTTGCTTTGCTTCCATGCAGCTTTCACTTTCCCTGAGAAGCTATTTTATCTCAATTAATGGTTGCATGCAGTCTGCCTTTCCAACTCTCTTCCCCATCTCACTTGGGGAGAGTGGCTGTGTGGTGCTGAGCTGCCTCCATAGTTAAACCACATCATCCTGAGGCATCTGCTGTGCAGCTCCTCCCACTGTGAGCACGAAGGGACAAATAGAGACCTAAATTAAACTGAAAATAATGATTGAAATGCATATACTGCACTTACTGCGTAAAGAGACTCTTGTTGACCCCAGATCTATCTCTGCTGTTCAGGAGTACTATGCTGATTGTTATTTATAGAAATTTTCCCTAAAAAAAGAAATAAGAAGGAAATGAGATTGTTTAAAGAGGAGAGGAATGGAGGAAAAGAGGAAAGAATGAAGGGTGTTGGGGAGGGATGGAAAAGGAAGGAGGGAATGAGAGCTAAGCAGACAGAGGTATAGATTAATATGGATATAGACTCTTTCTCAGGTACTGTAATACAACAGCTCAGTGAAAGGCTGGAGCAGGGCCCCATGTAGGCTGCAGTCCTGGGAAGGAGGGTCTGTGTTGTTGCATTAGGAAGTTTGCATTACGTCGCTGCTATTTTCTTACTATTTTCTTTGCCTGGCATTGTATTTAAAGACTTGCATCTTTCCACAAATCTGGCCTGAAGAAAGTCTGTACACCATTTCAGACAACACAGTACAATGCACCATGAAACTGCTTAATGCTGTAGAAAATTGCTAATGCAACAAAACAGAGCCCCTTGAAAAATCAGCTAACACTTCGTTATGCCTTCCTGGGTCCCTTTTGACCCCATTCACAAGGAGCAACACTTCCCACAGAATAGCTGCAGCACAGAGGAGCTGTTTGGATTTCTGTTGTGGCTGCTTCCCTGAGCCCTCCCCAGTGTGTGTGCTTTTGCAGCAGAAAAGAATGCAAAAAAGCTTCTCTTAGGGTCACTCAACAAAAGGCCGTATCAGGTGATTGTAACTCTTCAGCCAAGCTCAGGGTAGTGTCCTGCTGGGGAACCCAGAGAAAAAGACTGAGAGATCTTCAGCTTCCTTCCATTTCCCTGGCCTGCCCTGATGCAGTGACTGCTGCTAGCAAAGGAACAATAGATGGTGGGTTGAGAAAAGGGTTGCCAATGGATGCTGGCATTGGCATTTTCTCTTGGCAGGCTTTATTTGGTTATTTAATTAGTCTTAGGTGAGTCACCTGAGCTATAGCAGTAAAAGCAGAAGCATTAATAAACTTCATCTTACATTAGATGATGTTTTATGTTGGACTGGCAAAAAACTGCCCTTTGAATTAAGAACTGACCTTCAGCATTACACTAATTGAGATCCAGGATCCCAGTCATTAAGCAATGACACGCGTGTTACATAGCAAAAGAAAGTACAGTTTCTGTCATTCCTAACATTATTTGTATTATGACCTCTTCTGAGGTAGTGCTGTCCTGATGATAAAAGCTTAGACAAAGAACCTTAAAAACCCAATGGCTTTGAGTCTCTCCACTTTTTAATACACTGCTGACAAAAATAGGTATGTAAAGACCCCTGATTCAGCAATGAGAAATAATGCAAATGTGCATATCACAAAGCTCATCAGGCCATAAAAATACTCTTAACGGCGATTACTGAGTAAAGGAACTGATTCAAAATACTAAAAATTGCATATTCAGTATATGTGTAAATATGTTGCAGACAGAAGATGTAGGGGCTCCTATAGGAGAAGATAATTAAAGATCTCTGTACTTCATCAGAGAAGAAAGGTTCATTGAGATCATCCCAGCCCTTCTCAGGGGGTTGGAAAAGTCAGAACAGCAGAAACAAGGCTGTGGTGATTCCACAGACATTTTTATCTAATGTCCTGCACAAGCAGGAATGCCTGAGTGGTTGCTGATAATGCAGACAAAGGGAGTGAGACAGAGATCTCGAAGACACATGCTTCTGGTTCCTCTTGGTACCTTAGCTATGGATGGAGGTCTGAAAGGAGCCTAAATATTCTTGAAAGCAGCATGACATTTTGTGCATTTCTAGAGTGGTGTAAAGGGGTTCCACATCATTGAAAGTCAGGCAACATAAAAGGTGCTTGGACCGTTCTGAAAGGAGGGGGGAGCTTGTGGTTGTGTTGATAGACTTAAGCTCCTTCCAGCCTCTGTGCAGCTGGGTAAATCTCCCTAGGATTGGGCTGGCTAACAGAAATATTGGCATTCCTTAGTGCTGGGTGAGTGAGTACAACTGATTCATTTCTTTGCTCTGCAGCGTAATTCTAAGCAGCTTCTTTTTAACAAAAAGGATCAAAGTCTCCAAATGAGAATGTGGTGAACTTGATACTTCTCCACAAGCCCAATAGGCATGGACAATATACATTCTGTAACCAAAACCTTTTGGGGTTTGTGTAATACAATACCCTTTCTGTAACCCCCACCCTTTTTCTCCATCCTTGTGACCCTGCTGCAGCTAAGGGACCGGACAGTAGAAAAACATGTCAAGCATGAAAAGCAGCAACTTGAGGGCAAACATGACCCCTCCACTGCTAGTTACTGAACTTCTGAAAGTACGTCAAGCAAGCAGAATCAGCTAAAAAGGGAGGCCGGGGACACCTCATGTTGTGCAAGATGGGAGGTTAGGTCTTTGCTCTTTAGAACTAAAGTGTTTTGTTTTAATCATGGGGAGAGCTGCTGGCTTGGCACAGTGTGAAATAGCTTTAGAAATTCTGAGGAAGGAGGAATTTCTCAAAACAGTAAGGAAAACAAAAGTCAGCAACAGGGAAAAATTGGCCAGCATTTTTACAACAGGAAATGTGGAGGATACTGGAAAGAGAAAATTAATGACACTGGGAGTACGATCCTGTTAGCTGTTATTGTTGACACCTCATTTCAAGACTATAATGCCAGCTAGGGCCATGTTTCACTTGACACTAACTTGAGTCATCTTTGCCTCACCCAGAGAAAAAGAAATATCAAGCAAGAGGGCAAAACTTTATAATAAAAATCCAGCGCATCACAAGAAACTCATTTGCCTTTGGAATCTGATCAGCAGCTGCAATATGGCTGCTGCAAGAACTCTGTGAGTTGATTGCACCAAATATTTTGCTGTATTTTATTTTCTGAGGTAGAATAAATATTCCATTGTGAGCATTGGAAAATGCTAGCCATACCTATTTTAAACACAAGTGTAATGCTTTATAGCCCATATAGGGATAATTACAAAGTACAAAATCACAGATTTTATAGCAGATTTTCCCAGGAGTGCAGTTAGGAAAACAGTATGTGTCATGTAGCCAATTTAGATAATGATTCTGATAAAGATAAACTGAATTGTTTATAATAAGTAATTGGGCCTACAAAGGCCCAAATGACACAGTCGAATATGCAGACTTGGAAACGGTGCAGCACACGACAGCACGTTCTCAGCTGCAGTGCTTCTGCCCAGATTGTGTTTGGCTGCATTTGATCTTCCTGATGCACTTAATTTTCTCAGGAATTGTAAAGATTAAAAATATTTCAGTTTGTTTTTACTTTGAGACTCTGAGGCGGTGGCTTTTGTACGTCTGTGCCAGAGGAACTTCGCAGGACAAATCAACGGATTCACATTTCCCAGTTGAACTGGGAGGGACACCTGAGTGCCTGAAAATGCAAAAGGAAAGCTGCAGCCTTCACTGCTCCTTGCAGGAGTCCTAGGGCACATTCAGAGCTGAACCATAAAGAATAGTGGCCTCGTAAATACAGCATTGCTTTACCACAGGCAGGAGATTACTTGTTGAGTAGATTATCTCTCTTGAGATAAGACAAAATCCTTCAGTCTGGAGTGGAGTATCTTGTCTGGCCTATTAGTATATGACAAGATGCAGTTTGGGCCCAGTAAGCCTCTATCAATCACAAGATGAAGTAAAGCCCTAATTATCATTTAATTGCTGCCTTCAGCTGGAGCTGCCCTTCTTCACAGTTTTCTGCATCCATTTGAGATTAGGTTGCACTGAAATGAGAACCGTAAAGGGCCTGGCAAAGGTGTGAAATTCCCTGGGTAACTGAATTAATGACAGCGTGCTCCTGCTGCTAGGGGGGTTTCTGTTCTCTATGAAGACAGAATGAGTGAGGGCAAAGGGAAATAATGGGGAATTGGCAACGATAGCTCTCAGCCATTTGTTCACAAAAAGAATGACATAGAACAAGCTGTTTTGGCCAAACTTGAGGAGAACAAAGGAAATACCACTCACAGACATTTGAATTTATGCTAATTTTGTAGAACTGTGTTGTAAATTATTTTGTTAAATAAAAAAATGTTGTAATATGTCCTTGTAGGCAGCAGAGCACAAGTTGTGATGATAAGCATTGTTAACAGTAATTTTTCTTTCTACATAATTCTATCAGAGCAGTTTGAAATTGATTAACAGGGAAGCCCGGGGTATTTGGGGTTTGGTTTGGTCTAGTTTTGAAGCAACACTTGTTGTCTTCCTATGCTCTGCATGGCAGGCTTGTTTTCTAAGTAAACTGCAGAGGCAGAACAGTGCTTCGCATGATGAAATCTTCCCAGCAGCCCTGGCACTGACATTCATCATTAAGACGCTTGTCTACACCATGTAGCTTTACAACATCAAATTCAGTTTCAAAGATAATTACACCCATTAGTGCCTGACACAGGGAGTTTAATAACAGAGAGTAAATATTGCGGTGATTTTGGAAATGCATAAATAAATAGATAAATACACAAAACAAAGTTGTCTGGCTTTAAAAATGAGCTCCTTCAAACTGGTATTGCCTGAGAAACAAGCATAGTTGCAGCTGGTCACTTAACCTCATTAGATGAAAGATGTAGTCCTATTAATCCATCATTTTTCTAGTCTGCCTGGCAAGCAAATGCTACTCTTCCTAAACCAGTATTGCACACTAAGTGTTTGCAGTCCTCTGGAACAGGGTGAACTGCGCAAAGCGAATACATTGGGGCAGCCTTTCCAGCATTGTTGGGTTCCAGATGTTTTTTGCGTATTTCCAAAAATAAGTGTTAAAAGCTTGATACATTTTTAAAGCTTACTTATTTTCATTTAAAATAAAACACGGAGCATTCCTAACAATGTAATTGGAATTCCTTTGTCCGGACATTTCTTCAATTTAATGAAGATTGTAGAATATACCAAGTCGGAAGGGGCCCACACGGGTCATTAAGCCTAATCCCTGGCTCCACGAGCACCACCCAAAGCCCTGTGCCTGAGAGCATTATTCCAACGCTCCTTGAGCTCCAGCAGCTCGAGGCCAGCAATATCTGGATTTAAGATCAAGAGTGGTTGGGTGCCTTTGCTCACACTGAGGTAACTGCACAGGCCCTGCGTGGCTTCTGGGGTAGCAGCGCTTCAGGAATTGGTGATGGAGCCCCTGTGGGTGACTTCTGACAGCTGAACTGCTCCCAGGCCTGGATCAGTTCTGAGTGTTAGGAAACTTCTGTCAGGACGTGTGGCGTTGGGAGAGCTGCCTGCTTGGGGCACTGAGATGAAAGTTGCAGAAGCTTTGAGACAGAACTGCTGTTTTTGCAAAAGAGCATTAAGTAGCATTTAACACATTGTGAGAGAAGGGAGTAGGCTTGCCTGTATTTAACTTTCTCTTTGGAAAGAAAATATCCCTTCAGCTCTAACACCAAGGTTGCTTGGATCTTCTGTCTTGGAGGAATATTCATTTTATCTAGCACCTGTCAAAGTAACTGTAGAAAGCAAAGGATGGAGCTGCAGAGATCATCATCTGCCAGAGACTTCTCTAGAGCTTTTCCTTTTTTCTTTTAAGAATATTCATTTTAACCCAACAAAGCTTGTTATGGCTATCTTCCTCTATTTTTCAGATGCTTGAGAAAGTTCCCATGCTGAGACTTTGTACAGATGGATTTAAGTTAACAATAGCTTTTGCAGCCCACTTATAAATCATACACAATTAAGGCTCATAAAAGGAGAGATTTTGTTGCTTTATCCATGAGACCGCAGTGGTCTGTTAAGCCATTTGTTTGGCTAACATGTTACAGTAAATGACGCCTTATCTGCTATAGCTGTAGAATATGTCCTTATAAATTCTGAGTTCTCCTTTGTTGTGTTTTGTGTGCTGTGACTTAAAGTGCTTGACAAGCCACAGTGCATCTACACTGCAAATAGAAAAGCCCTTATGTTAAGCTGGAGAAGACAAAGTGGCGTGATGGTGGTGGGTTGATGGTAGGACTAGATGATCTTAGTGGTCTTTTCCAACCTCACTGCTTCAATTAAGTGCAGTTCAGCAGTGGATGCTTCTAAAGAGATGTGCTGGAGCTCAGAGAAATATGCAGGTCATTGTCCTCAGTTCTCTGCTCCAAATGCACGTGTGGGCATGGTTGTTCAAGGCCACCAAAAGCTCTGTTCACTGTCCGACTCTAACAGTATTTTCTTCTCTCCCTTTTTACATTTTGTAAATCTAAGCAAAGTACCAGGAGCTTTCAGGGTGCACCGCAATCCAAAAACGAAGTACTCATTTCAGTCCGCACTGGCCAGGAGGTAGCTGTTTTGTTTTCCACCTTTCAGAAATTTGCTTCAGAAATCATGATATGAAATGAAAAAGCATAAAAGGCAATTAATGCTGTCTTTTCCCCTCCTCTGTAGCCTTTTATTCACAACTGTACTTTGTTCTTTTTTCATGTTCTGCTGCATGTTCACATTCTAAAAAAAAATCCTAATTCAAAGAGAAGCAAATCAAATTGCATTTCTCCTGCCGGGCACTGGTGGGAGTATCTGGGACTTAGCATTGAAATGGCACGGAGATCTCGCATAGGGTGGCATGTTTGCACGCAGATCACAATCTCTTAGTATGAACACATTGCTTTGGAATACAACTTCAGAAAGCCCTCAGAATACACCTATGGAAAAACTGAGTAGGGCTGGATAGCACTTGTCCTGCCCTGTGCAGCCACCACTGAAGGTGGTGGTTAAAGGCAGCATTAAGGAGGACGCTGGACGGACTCCTGTTTGCTCAGTCCAGCACTCCCTCTGCTGTCATTAGGGTTTCTGAGTGTCTCGTTGCGTTGAGTTTGACTGCATGAAGCTTATTTCTAGCTGTACAGAACATCCTTGGGAAGGATGGTGATTTGAATGATGGCGTGCCACGCGCTGGAAAGACTTAAATTATGATCAAAACAAGAGTCACACGGTGACTGGCACATAAAAAATTGGTCAGCAGCTTTCAGCCTGGTGCAGGATGTCCTCGTGGGCCACACGGGGTGTTTGTGTCCTGAGAGCTCCTCCGCACCCACGGTGTCACCGCACAGGAGCAGGGATGTAGAACAGCCCGCTGTGCTTTAGGGACGCCGATTACAACTCTGTTTTGCTGCAGAAAAGTTTGGATATAATAAATGGGAAATCGCTGCCACGGCTCTGTTTTCTCACATGCTCCGATCCCTGCAAGCTTTGAAAGCCGATGGCTCATTGCCCCGGGGCACTACTGCAGGCACACAGCACGAGCCCGCTGTGCCGGGGCTGCAGCTTGTTGGCTTTTTGTCATTCGCCTCTTCTCGGCTTAGGGAGCTGCGGTTGTTAGCGCTCAGAATCCTCCGGGCATTGTTTTGTGCGCTCAGCAAAAGCTCCGGTGGAAGCGGGGAAGCCCATCTCCAGGAGGCGCAGCCGTGGGTTCCGCTGCCCTCTGTGCCCGGCTTCTCCCGCACACCGCGGGGAGCTCAGAGCAGCGGAGCGGGGCCGCAGGGCAGCGCAGTGCAGCGCAGGGCAGCGCAGCGCAGGGCAGCGCAGCGCAGGGCGCACCGCTCGCTGCAGCACCGGGCTCGCGTTTTCCCAATGCCATTTCGTCTTCGGAAAGACTGTTGCTACCCCGGCGGTGTGAGCCTTCCCCCTGCGGACACCTTTACCACCGCGGCCCCACCTGTGCCCGGGCTGCGGGGCGGGGGGGAGAGCTCTGCGGAGTTGGTGCTCCGTAAATTACATCCAGCCAGAGCATTCTGCGGCTGGGGATGGATCTCCAGGCCGTAAATAAGGATTAGGAAGTGATGTCCTTTTAAGACGAAGCTATTTTGCTAGATTTAAGGGTTGTTTAAATTGTAGCTAGGTAGAATGGATCGATATTTTAGGAATATTTTGTAACGCTTAAGATCTATTTGGGATTTTGTCTTTAAAAAGGATTTATTTTGGCAGTAGCTACAGCATCTCAGGAGTCGGTGTAATTCGTTGTCCAGCTGACTGCCTGACATTCTGGGCTATGTTTGTGCTTGTGAGTTCGCTTTAATCTTATGGCCCCAGTGCAGAAAACTGCTCTTATATATGAGTAAAATATGATTTGAAATTTTGCTTCTTAAAATAAATTTCTAGCTTACCAGCTCCCACCATGTAACAGCAGGAAACATTTTTCATCTGTATATTTTTGTGCTGTTTTTCCCACTCCAGCTTCTGGATGTTTTCAAGAATTTTTTTGTTTATTAAAAATTCGGATTGAAATTTTTCTTAACTCTGTGCTTCAAAAGCTCATCGAGACCAGTTTATCTCACATGGGGTCTGATTTGCTTACGATGACAGCAGTAATTTCCCGTCCTTTCCCTAAAACAATAAAATAGAGCGACAGGAGTAAATAAGGAGTTTACATCCTCAATGGGAAGAATGCATCTGTGGAGATGGATGTCATTAAACTGTTAAGTGGAACAGTGAATTTTCAGGTTGGTGTCTCTTTAGGAAATGTGGTCAGCCCTCAGCTCAGGGCTGTATTGATGATAAAGAAACAAAACCAAACCCTGGAAGGAAGCCTTCTCTCCCTCTTTTGCTTTGTCTGGGTCAACATTTCAACCTCTTGATTAGATTTGGAACCTACTAATTAGATATAATTCATTATCTGCAAAAATGAGATCAGAAATCAAGAGCTTCTTTTCAGAATAAGGCGATCTTTCCCCTCATCCATCATGGCTATAAGTAACCAATTTAAAGTCAGACAAATGCATAACCAGCATTATTACCTTGTCATAACTAGTTAGGGAGAAAGACCTGGAATAAGCTGGCATTATAAATGGTTTTTATCACATTATTTTGCAGTTATTTGTCAGCCACTTTGCTTAAGATAAATGTAGAACAATAATGGGATTCTAAAACCGAACTGAGGACAAGATTTTGTTAATTGGAAAAAACCACCTCTGCAGAATGATTTTTCTGTAGTAGGGCACAATTTGTACATTTTCTTTATGGAGAATTGTACTGATCATTTGATCTTGAAAATCTGATGGGCCAGAAGATAAGAAGGGGTCTTCTCCTTTGGAAACACAGTGGAATCTCTCAGAAGTCAGCAGGTGGACTGCAAAGCGTAATGGCCAAGGGGAAAATATCAGCTCTCGGCTGCTCCTAAGCATACTGATCTTAGAGCAGTGAGTGGTGTAACTCACGGGAGGGGCTGCAGCTCTGAGACTTCTCCCAAGTGCAATCAGATGCCTACAGCTGGATTATCAGTGATCACAAATGCACGAGCTGTGCTTTCTTTGTTGGAACAAAGCACACAGTTAAACCACAACCAGGGCAGGATTTTAGTTTGAGAGCAGCTTCAGAGGCTGATTGATGTCCACAGCCCCTTCCTTGTCTTCTTGGGTGCAGGCGTGATCCCTCGGACCACACGGCCGTGCTTCCCTGTGTGGCAGAGCTGGGCTGTTCCCAATGTGGCTTGGGGAAACTAGGGCTGAAATTCACATTTAAAGAGGTGGACTGAAGGAAATGTACGGGCAGAGTTGTAGCAGTATAAATCCAGAACAACTCCCTCTGCTATACCTCCTTTTATACGAGGAGCAGCTTCACATTTAAAATTCTCCTGTGGAAAGCAGGATCAGGCCATGAATTAATGAAACCATTCTTAAACTTGAGGGACTTCAGGTGTGGAGGAAGGTTTCCTCAGGCTTGCCCTGTGAGGCCCATAGTCCCAATCACTCTGAGCATTGGTCAGTTACAGTGCTGGAATTAAGGACCATTGTTCCTCTTTGTTAGAGGGAAAGAAAAGTGTCCTCACGCTCCTTTTCTTCTGATGACAGAAATACTCTGTTTTGTTTTAAATTTAAGCATAAGAGGGAACAGTTTTAAAGCAACAGAATTTACTGCCAGTGTTACTGTGGGGGTGGAGAACATGAATGCTGAGGTCTAAGGATGTGCAGTTATTGAACTGCAGTGCTGAGATGCCACAGTGTCGGCTCATCTGTCACCTGTAATTCCAGGCTGTTATCACACTCCTTTTTCTCTCTATGTAAGTAAAGGCAATACTTCGATTTTTATCTCAACTGTGGCACTCTGAAGATTTCATCACTAGATATTTGCTGGATTATTTGTTTTATACTAGAATTTCACTGGAAACTCAGCTATGTACTTTATGTACCATTAGTGGAGTGCTATGTAGGCATACCTTACTAAGGAAAAAAATATTTAAATATTTACTGCCTGGATTTCTTCTTGCTTTTCCAGGAGGTGAGCCTATTTAAAAGCGTTAATATAATTGCAACTCAAGGGGAAATGTAGCAGGAACAGGGACAATTGCAAATGACGGGTCATTAAAACCTGAATTATTCTTCTGCCATCTCAGAGCTTAAGCCATCACCAGGCAAACTGTTTTCAATTTTTTTACATTCAAACGGGAATGATGTGCCTTTTGTCAGCCGGGAGTATCGGCACACTACGATATTGAATCCAGGCTCCCATCCTCTCGCAGCCTTTAGCAGCAACAAAAGCAGCAGTGATTCTGAGCGGGCGCTGCTCGGCGCAGTGTGGTGTCGGTGCTTCTGCCTCCAACGCTCGGCGTGCGTTTGTTTCCAAATAAATATTTTCTGAAAAGCAGCGGTTCCACCTGATGTTTGCATTCGGGATTCACTTGGAAGGGCCGACCAAATCTCAGGCTTCACACAAGTTTTCTTTTTTTTTTTTCTTTTCTGGTGAATGCAGTTTAAGTGGCTGTAACATGAAAAGACTTGACAAACTGGTAGCATTAATGTACTGAGCATAATGAACACCAACCATACAGCACATGGTGCTTGTCTGCTTATTGGTGAATTTAACTCACTTTAATTGCAGTGTTACTTACGTGATGGAGATGTAGTCCTCACAGGGATCGTTTGAGGGAGGAATAATGTATTTGTTTAAAATAAAATAACTACAAAACTAGCAGATAGCACTACTAGCTGTAGTAAATTACAGTTTAATAATTATTACCGAGATAGTATTTAGCTTAAGGTTAAAAAAGAGGCACCTCTGGAAAACAGGATAAAAGCTTGCCTAGAGCACAGCCACCAGGGCTGTCTTTTGCAAGCTACACTGGTGGCAAGACGCTCCCTGGAGCACCTGGGAATAAACAGAGTCTGCTGGGAGGGGAAAGTGTCTACCCTCAGGGCACGTCAATGGAAATAGAAGGTGACAATGAGCCCAAGGCCTGCTTGGCCATATCACATGGGTCTCTTGATTCTATTGAAGGTATTGCACAGAAACCTGCCCTCTGAGCAAATTTGACACCTGGGAGGTTTTCTATGCAAGTGGGAGGTGTAGGACCTTTACCCTCTAACACAGAGCTAGTGCCGTAGGCAGTGGGACGCTGGTGGTGTTAGAACCTCCTTATGTCTGTCATTTGTACCCTGAACATTGAATATCTTCCTCATTATTCATCCTACCACACTAGAAACAGCTGGTCTTCAAGGGAAATTACCTAATGAATCAACAATAAGACTATTGTGTAGGCGTGACATTTCTGATAATAAATTATAGCTTTCAGGAGGTTGACCACACTCGTCAGGGTTTTGTGAATTACAGACTCAGCTGCCTTGTCTTCTGCTGCTTTACATAACTAACAATGTAAACCCATGGTGTTTGACTGTGCAAGTCGTTCCCTCAACTTCTAGATCTGTATCGTAGCATTTCCTTCATCGTTTATTCAGAATAATTTTACCGAGCATTTCCAACCCA
The DNA here is from genome assembly GCA_023055505.1 of Callipepla californica brunnescens. Lineage (NCBI taxonomy): Eukaryota > Metazoa > Chordata > Aves > Galliformes > Odontophoridae > Callipepla > Callipepla californica. The sequence continues at coordinate 327,171 of JALIRH010000028.1, read as the reverse complement.
TGCTTAAAAATTGTAATATTTGATTTTGAATTGGTTATCTTTATTACGTGATACCTTAGAATTAGATGTGAATTTAAATATTTTTATACTAGAACTGTAAGTATGCTGTAAGAGAGACTGCATTTCACTTTTATTTCACGTAGATAAGCGATGTGGTTGTGTCGTTCATGCTTACACTGGAAGGAGCTTATTCAGAAATCCATGATGTGAAGGAAGATGATGATATTAACTTGCTAACTTACAGAAATGCCTGCTTCTAACTAATTAAATTGGAACTGCTCATCCCACAAGAAATATGCTTCAAGGATTATTATTTTAAAGCTTTTTTTTTTTAACTTGCAAGAGCTGTTTGCCTTTTACTTTGTGTATCTGAGCATGTGACCAGTTAGTGTTTCAAAACAAAAGCTTTTGCTTCCTCTAAACTGAATGCAAGTGATACTGAAATTCAGGCAATATTTGCAACAAACGGTGTGCTTTATGTCAGTGGAATTCTGTGGAACCAGTTCCTTTGCTTTTAATACTGCGAGTCTTTTCATAAGTATCCAACGAGTAGAAAAGGACGGCACTTTCGTTTTTTGCCAGATTTCTTGGGGGCAAAATGCATACTTTGAAATATGAATGAAGTAGGTTAAGGTAAGACAAGCTGGAAAGGAAGTCAGTATTCCTGCACAAGTAGTTGTGGAAGTTAAAAGTGAGATCTAAGGCAGTGAATATGTGTCCTAGCAAGTACACCAGGTGACTGTTGCTACGCTATTGCTGTTCACTGGTAGTTAATATCTGATGTCTGGACAGAGCTGCTGCTTCCACCCTCTACAGAACATTTTCTTAATTTAATTCAGGAGAGCATGTCAGTATGTTAAGAGGGCTCGCTCACTCTAACACAAGTTGGTGGTTTTTGTGGTGGGGTTTTTCTTTTTAAACAATTTAGATTTTCAATGGGAAAAAAAAAAAAACCTAACAAAAAAAACCCACTGTGTCTCAGAAGCATCTCTTCTGACACTTGCCATCTGAGACAGTAGGAAACCAGCACGGCTCAGTTTATGGGAGCCGCCTTAACTCTGCCTCGTGTCTGAAATGGTGCCAGGATCCCTTCTGTCCAGGGTTTTCTAGGAAGGCTGCTTTTAGGAAGAGCTAACCCAGCAGCTGTCCTCACAAACCCGCGCGGCCAAAACTCCCAAAGCAGAAAGTCCCCCGGGAATCTGTAAAGTAAAATCCTTCTCTAGGAGAATTGCACAAAATTTCGACTTCACTTTAGAGGGTGCCTGGAGGCAGTCTCATCTAACTCTTGAAACACAAGTACAGCAGACAGGAGCGCTGGCTTTGGTTCCCTGCTGACCCTTTGGCCCTGGGGGGGTTTCTTAAGCCTGCCTTTTCAAGTCTTTGAAAACTTTTGTTTCCTTTATATTTTGTGCCCCATTTGAGGCACTCGAAATTTCACTTGTGGGAGCACCGAGCGCTCACTAATCTCACCAACTGTATAAGGCAGTATCAGTCTTCATGTTTCTGGTGCTCTCCCCAAGCAGGAATCCAAACCAATGGAACCTCAACAGCTTCCTCCTTTGCTTTCCTGTGTACTGGAAGGTGTGAGCACAGAAAGTGACCTGCCTAGTGGTTGCATGGGTTTAGCTGTGTGCTGGGGAAGGAGGCAACACAGCCCCGGCACCACTCTGTGGCCTTCACCGTTAGTCTTGCCCCAAACACCAGCAGTTTGCAAGCAGGTTCCCAGTCATAAATCCCATAATAGATTCTGTCAGACTGTTTGGTAAGCAAAAGCTGTGTTTTGTGAGGAAATATGTGAGATACTATGATCTTTAACTTAATATCTTGGCATCAGTTAATTAATTGTGTGCTTTAAGTGGGCTGATGGGGATGAGTTAGAGGTGGACTAACTGGATTGTCGTGGACACGTTCTGTTTATAGAACAACATCTAACCTGCACCAGGTACGCTGGGCAGCCAGAGGTGGATAGGCTTCCACAGGAGAAGCTCCCCTGGGAAGTTCTGCAGTTTGTGAGCCCCTTGTCCTACTGTTGTCCTTCAAGAGGGGTCTTTCTTACCACCTCTTGCTGTTGGCCCACAACTGCTGCTATTCTATTCCTCCTTGCCCTGGAAGGAGCCTTTGTCTCCTGTCCCCTCTGAGAACATTTAGGCTGCATGTAGTAGCCGAGGATGGAGAGTACAGCTGAGAGTGCCAGGCGGTCACCCATGTTTATTGTGAGTGCCAGAGCAAAGCACCGGTTTGGAGGGTGCAAGGAAGCAGATCTGTAAGTGTTTGAGCAGTCTCTTGAGCTTATTATGAATGTTTCCATCATGCTCTCCAAATTCCTGCTTTGGCTGTCTCATCAGGACCTGGTGATTTGCATGGGCACCATTCAGTTATGGTGTGGAGACTGGATGATTGATGAAAGAAGCAGAAAAAGATAGATAACTGAAGACCACTTCTGAAAATTTCTGGGGTGAGACTGTGGGAGTCCAGAAAATTGAGCTAAACGACAGTGGCAGCCAAGGTCCTCAAAAACTGAATTCTGTTCCTCTAAAACTGAATTCTTTCTTAAAACTTCGGTAATTTCTGGAGTCCATTGTTGAAAGCAAGAGCCTGCTATGCTCTTCACTTTTTCAGAGAATGGAAATTCTGCAGAAGTAAACATAGCTGTTATAATCACGTCACATTGTCATTTAACTTTCCCCACCGGTCTTCTGATAAAGACAGGTTGTGTTCGGCTGCATACAGACATAACAGAGGTTCTGTCTCCAGAATCTGGCTTTGCGGAGTAAGGCCTGTTGAGTTTCCATGGCGATGGCCACAAATTCCTCCCCAGCTCTTCAAAGTGAAAGACATATTTGTTTTGCTAGTGCAACTTTGTAGCACAAAAGCTCTCTTTTTTCACATAACACCTGCTAATCTGCGCTTGGTCCCTTTGAAGGCTCCTGCTGATCAGAAATTCAAATACATTTTTGCATGATAATCTTAGTAGTAATCTAGAGCTTGCGTCTTTCATGTTCTGTCTGTGAAAACAGTTTTCTTTATAAATCACCAGGAACGTTGGCCCTGCTTGCTCTCCGCGGCAGGATGAGCCGATAGGGAAATCACACTGTCAACAGCTTGGATGTTGATTTTCTCAAGGTACAACACAGCTTGGACGATGCTATCAGATCAGGGCTTTTTAACCACCCGTATGGTATTTGTGAAAAGAAAGAGGAGAGGGAAGGGGGAAAAGAAGAGGAGGGAGGGCTTTCATTAGCTGCCTGCCACCATGAGCACTGCGTGTGGCTGCCGACCGCAGCGTGCCAGCTCCCGCAGCACTGAGCGGCTCTCGCAGCATTTGCACTTTATCTGTCATTTTACGCCCTGTTCCTATATGTGTCACCTCGACAAAGGAGCGAGTGTGGCTGCAAAGGAGGACAAATGAGCGTTTGCTGCGGTGCTTTTCTGCTCACCTGACAAATAAGCAGGCAGCTGCTCCACGCAATGCACCGGCACTGCGCAGCACCGTGGGCCGGGCACGCTGTGCTGGGTGCAGCTGCCGGAGCGGGGCAGGATACCCCTCAGCCTGGAGCTGCTGGGACAGGCAGGGCTGCCAGCGTGGCTCTTCCTTTGCCTGTCCCTGGCACGGGGTCCCCTGCGCTGGGACAAAGTCTGGTGCTGGCAGGGACGTGGCATTGGCAGCTCCCAGTGCACAGGGGACTGTCACCTGCTGGCCTGTACCGTGGTCACAGCAGTCATAGCTGTCATGTGTCAGGGATGCTTGGTGGTGTCTTGTTTGCATCAAGAGGAAAGGATTCAAGAAACTCTCTGCCCTCAGGGAAGTGCTGTGCCCGTGCTCTGCCTGTGTCCACCAAAGTGCCCCACACGTACTCCAGCCCCAAACTGCCTTTAATACTCCCTCCTGTGGCCCTGCGTCCCGCGGGTACCTGTGTGCTCGGCCGGCAGTGGCTCACAATCTGTGCTTTGTTCCTGCTGTGCTCCTTTGTGTCTCGGAGTCCTGAAACAGAGGGGTTTGAATTTCACTGCAGCTCGGACATAGGTGAACCTCTGTGGCATGATTATTTTAAATGAGCCGTTCCTCACAGAGCTTTACCTTGTTTAAAATCATCATATTTTTTCCCCACTAAAAAGAAAACTTCATGGCGAATTTCTTAACTTATACTTCAGAGAATACGTACAATTTTTCTCTGTGAAGAGATGAAGTTTCCTCACGTACCTGAGACATTTTACTGCTCTGTGCTTTTTGAATAGTGCAGGAAATCATTGGGTTAAGCAGTTCCTGCCCCGACGCCGCTCGCTGGCTGCAGAGCAGGGCTGGCAGCAGGCAGGGCCCTGCGTGGGCTGCGTGTTCCGTGGCTCTGTGAGCTGAGCCCAGCAGCTCTGCCTCCACATTCTGCATTTCTAAAACAAGAAAAAGCGAAACAACAAAAAAACAGTAACTTTCAGAAAAATACTTACGAAAATTTATGTATTTCAGGGGGAATTCATACTTGCCATTTCATGCAGGATCACTATCAAAATAGTTGGAAGAGGTTTTTCTGTTCGTTGTCTGTTGCATCTCACTGTTATTCAGACTGTGTTCCATTCAAATTCTCTTCCGTTCCTTAGGAAGAAGAGCCTGAGTGCACGAGGCCATGGTTTCAGCAAGCAGATAATGTAACCACGTAATATAAACGTTGCATTAATTTCCTTAGGCTCTGTGAGCCGCCAGACATGTTGAGAACAGTTGGCAAAGGTCTGGGGAAGTTCCCAGCACTGCACAGCAGCCACAGAGTGGGTAGGAGACCCTTGTGCCCTGCTCTGCTGCAGGACCATGCTGCCTCTCCTGGCAAAGCTGCCTTCAAAGCCACATGTCCACAGCTTGCACAGTTCCTTAATATACCAGTACACTGAAAATAAAAAAAAAAGAGAAATAGAAAAAAAAATCTTGCATCATAAATCTTGATCTGTCTTTATTCTTTTACTATGTTGTGTGTTCTTAAAGGAAAAATGCTGACAGCATGCTTGCTGACAAGAGGCCTTTAAGTCAACGCCAGTTCACTCAAATCAGGAACGAATAAATAAATAAATAAATAAATAAATAAATAAATCAGAGCTAGAATCTGAGAGCTGCACTTGATTTTCCTCTCCCTTCTCCCTCTGTTTTAATTTTCCAGTAGCTGAGGGGATGCTCAGTATGCCAGGTGTACCTTGGGTCTTTTGGAGCAGGCGGTCACTGGGGTCCAACCAGGGAGGATCTGTTGGAACTGAGTATTTGCTTTCTCTGTGTCTGTTACTCTTCAGTCTGGTGAGTGTGACTTTAAAACAATGTTATTTGGACTGAAGAGTGCAGCCAGGCAGCACGGGGCCTCGTGCCTCCAGGAAGGGCTGTTCCCCCACTGCAGTGAGCAGCCTCAGGATTGGTAACATCTGCAGGACTGGGACGTTCCTCTCCTCTCAGGCAGGGCCAGGTTACTGCCATAGTAACTGGTGCAACTGAAGCAACAGTAATTTCACCTTAAAAATCTTTCTACACTGCAGAAATCTTTCGGTTTCTGTGCACTCTCAGCTGCAGCAATACTGCTGGGTTTGTTTAGTGTCTGAGATACGAGATCCTGGCAGCTGGCTCTGGGTCATCACTGGGATTTCAAGCCTAATAAATCACAAGGAGTAGTTCTTTGGTAAGGTGTGTGCTGTTTTTATTTTTTAATTATAAAGACTTGATGTGTACAGAATGACTGGATCCCCGCAACTGCGGCAGTGAGAGCGTGCCTTTTATTGCTTCTTGTGCTGCATCATGCACTAGCTTTACAGCCATGCTCCTCGAGAGAGTATAGGGAAGGTTCTTAAACCTCAGGGGCTTTTGTGATCTTCTCACTTGCTATTTATAACTGATTAGGGCTCAATTGTGATATAATGATAGCTCCCCCCGTGCTGTATTGATCCCAGTGGGAACGCAGGGCGTTTGGTATCTCACATGATCAGCCCCTTCACACCCCTGTCTCACTGCTCATTACAGAGTATGAGCAGGAAGACGGAGCACTCCTCGATTTTCTTATTCAGACTCATTTCGAGCTCCAGCTCAGACTGGAGATTTGCTGAGTAAATAGTCTCAACAATAATCTCAGCCTGATTCCAACTAATTAAATCCTGTACAAACATCCCTCTCTGGGCCAATATAGTGAAAGACAACGAAAACACAGAAAACCAGACATAGCTTTCCTCCAGATTTTGCCCAACCCTTTAATCCTGTATCTTTTGAAAGATAGTAACGTCCGTAAGATGAGGGGTCAGCCTTCCTGCCCTCAGCATCAAGCAGTGGAATTTTTCAATAATGAACAGCTGGGTCACCAGCGACACAAAAGCTGCTGTAATATCCTGTAGGCTTACGGGGCACAACAGAAATCCCAAAGCAAATCATGATGTACACAGAAAGGGACCGTCCTTTTCTATTAAGGAGGCCACTTCAAACCAGTCTCGACACCACCTTTTCTCCAGCTTTTCGGAGGCTAGATTATCCCCTGCGTATTTTTAATCACGCATTGGGGGGTAGCTCTGATTGCCTTTTTAGAGCCTGAGAAGTTAAAGAACATAGTGTGAAGGCTGTTATTGTCAGGGCTGCATGTGCATGTTCTCCACTAGAAGTGTTTACAAACAAGCTTTTAGATCAAGAAGAATGGTAACACTCCTTTGGGCTCATGGTTGGGTTTTGCACCAGTTTGACAAAATTGGTTTTGTTAACCCAGACTCCAAGTAAGTGTGGTGAGAGCTTTTCCTGGAGGTGGGGGTTGCGTTTGTTTTTTAATTTTTATGAAACCCCATGGAATTCATGGCCTTTTTTTCAAAGAAAAAGTCACATTGCAGAGCTTTTCCTACAGTACTCAGTTAAGCAAAAAGTAAACCATGGTAACGGGACAAAAAATATTATAAAAACTTTTTAATGTGCCACAAAAGTCAGTCTGAAATGTATGTGAGATATGTTGGGGGTTCCTGATTAAAAGCAGTTTGTGTCAAGGAAGTTACCACTTGCAACATGTAGAACATCTGACAGTGATTAAATGGAGCTAGCTATTAGATTTTTCCTAAAGAAACAATAGTTAAACATATCTCCACAAGTATGAAACACTTTATGTACTGTATCTGGTACACCTCATTTAAATTGACTTAGATGGAACAGACACACTAAGTCTAACTAGTAGGTTATTAAGAATATAAACCTGGTGCCCAAGAATTTACAATCAGTTATATGGGAGGTATCCTGACTTTCCTCCCTTTCCCAGGGCTTTCATTTACTAAGCATATGCTGTAAAGATGTCACATTTACCGAAAGGGACAAGTTTAGGATGTTTCTTACAAACAGTTTTAAGTTACATACCTGTAGCAAACACATCTTGCTGTTCTGTAACGTGCTGTGTAGAAAGTCTGCCACGGGCTCCAGAAAGCATGTGGTAAAGGAAGAATGTACACATCAGGAAGAACACATTTGTAATTTGTTTTTCAGTTTGCTTGTTAGAGCTTGTGAATTTTGATAGAAAAATGATATAAAATTGTTTTCTAGAAGATGACAAGCCTTTCAGCTTTCTGTTAAACCACTTAAGGCACTGAGAAATATGGTTTAAATTAAGTGTATCATACTTCTAATTCTAGTAGGTAACAGAAAGAAGAGCTTGGAGATTCATCCAGCCTGGAGTATTTGTTAGCTGCAAATAAGCTGAGTGTTGTAAGTAATAATAATTTCTAAGAGTTCCCTAAGAGTTTTAGTTTGCATTTTGGCATTTTGGTCAAGAGATGTGTTTAGATGGTCACTGCAGGGCTGTACTTGGGTGCTCTAACTCACGTCCTCGAATTGCATGGCAGGAGCAGGCAAGCCTTAGAGTGCCATATTTGAATATGATTTTAATCGTTGATTTTTGCCTATTATTTTGTGAGATGAGCAGGCAGAATTGCTGAAGTAAATCACTACAGTACAGTTAGCTCAATCAAAATGACTGTTTGGAGTATGGAAATCAGTGTTCATTCCTTTTTTCTTTGTCACCTACAATGACAGATTTTAGGAAAAAAAGAAAACAGTTGCATCAACAGCCAAAGGGGTCTGCTTTCTGCTCTCACTTCTGACACCCAAACCTACCTTGCTTGCTCTATCTGCACAAGGTGAAGTCAGAAATTGCACTCGGCTCCTCCAGAGCAGAAGGATGCCAAGGGTCAGTGTGTAGTAGATAGGAAATCATGTGGGCCGTCCTCCAGGAGCTGAGAGCTAATTTATAGTTCAGTCCAAACTTCCCCAATTTGCATAATGCCAAGTTCAATAAAATATCCATGGTAGCTTGTTTTCCTTTCAGATAATTTAAGACAGGCAAAAATTAAATTGGAAAATAGTGCTTCAAGTATAGGGAAACACTGAAGAATATGACTTGAGATCAGGAGGTATTTTACTACTTCCAATTTATCCATTTCAGATTTACAAAACTTCTTGCAGACTTAAAGCTCTGTGCTGAGTCTCTGCCAAGTGAAAGCTTGCCTCATGCACAAACCAAGTATGGTCTTCTGAACCAAGTTCCAAGGGCTGATATAGGTCAGCTGGAGGATGGACTTAGAGATGTGGCATGTACACTTCCCGGGGTGCCAGGAACGGTCATGCTATAAGAAATGACAGCTTTGAAGGTACTTGTGTTCTTGTGGTTGGAGTCAGTTGACATGATTAGGGCTTGAAACTTTGCCAAAAGTTTACTCTTAACCAAGAGATCGTTACTGCAATTAGGTGATAGTTTTGACTGATGGTCTCTGTGAAATGTCAAATATTGAAGTGTCTGTGGGAGCAAAAGAAACTCCAGGGCTAAATGTCAGTTCTGAACTGAGTGTTCTATTCCATCTCTACTTATCCTACACCATTTCTGTCGTTTGGCAACTAATGATGAAAGATGCATTATAAAGTACATGAGAAAAAAGGAGGACCCATAGGACTGTCCTCTGTGTAACTGTGAGTGGGGCAGAGCTACAGATGAGCACCAGAAGTGAAGCTGGCCTCTGTACCAGGAAACCAATGGAGCAGGCATTTGCACAGTTGCCGGTCCATTCCATCGATCAGCTCTAAGTTCTTCTTTAAAACTCAAGTGTAGCAATTCTGTTTCCTAAGCCTCTTGGTTTTCCCAAACTGACTGCTTGGTTAAATCAGTACTATTGATCATGTTTATTGTAAGAGTGATCCTAGTTTGCTGTGCTAGACACTGCATGACACAGGAAAGCAGAAAATTGCTGTCACAAATAACTCCTTGGCCCGGCCTGGCCATGCAGAGGCTGTGGAATACAGTGTGCAGTGAACTGGAGGCAAATGCTGCATCAGTGTTGGTGCTCTCGGAGAGAAAAATAGAACTGATACCCTTCTTTCTCTTCTCTGCTTCTCTTTTCCTCCAAATACAGGCAGCAAGGGCATCATTCCTTGATGCCAACAGAGCTGTGGCAGAGCAGGCAGGGCTCTGCAGTCTTCCAAAGAAGCTGAATGGAATAAAAAAGTAATTCTTCCTCTGCTCTGTGATCTCTCCTTTCTTGGTACGGTGTAATTCTAGCATGGCAGAAGTGTTCCAGTGTTCACATAAGTGGAGACTGCCACTGAGCACTGAGATCACCTTCCTCCACTAGACCATGCATTTAACACCAGGAAAGAGAATACCAGCAGCTATGGGAGGTTCACTTTTGTGTCCCTTTGCTACCTGAACTGCTTTGTGTCTTTTTGCATGTATAGTTTTTATAACCCTGGTCTTTAATATGGTGTAAAAAACAAAACAAAACAGGAGTGTAGCCTTCTCAAGAACAGCTTTTGTTGAAAGACACTGATGAGCTTTTATATAATTTGTCATGAGCCTACAAATGATAGAAACTTTTGGCAAGTTGTTAGCTGGTGTGTGCTAGTACTAGAGTGCACATCTGCAGACCTGCATTGAGCTATTTGCATCTTCAGAACATCAGATCAGGTGCTCCCCTTTTTAAAAGTTATTCTTTTTGCTTTCTGTCATTATCATCCCAAGACATCTCTGTAAGAACTGAGCAGTTCCTTTTTACCGCTGTTGGGATTGTTCTTTTCTTTAAATTCCATGCTGTTTGTCAATAAGGGCTCATTTGGAAAGGTGCACTGCTGATCTACTCACCCTGTAATTATTCACAAAAGGATATAGACTGCTCTTGGCCAGTTCAGGAGCTCCCATACAGATAATTCTTGCCCAGTCTGAATTCCAGCATCTTTCCAGAGCCTTTGGGAAGTGCTCATTTCTGCTCTGCTATTAACTCCTGAGCCCAGACAGTCGTTCTCCCAGTTGTCTATTGACAGGTTTTGGAAATGAAGAAGTATGTCTGTTTTCTAAATCAGACTGCAACATTAGTGACTTGACTGATCTGTCATCTCACTGAAGTATGTGTCTCAAGGAGTGGGAACAGTCCAGAACAGGAGAGGCAGTGAATCCCCACTGGTGCTATCCAGGTGAGGGGAGAGGCGACGTTTGTATACAGAGGCTTCATAGCTAGTGTCCAGATGGGATTAGAAGTGCACTGAAGGAATTAATTCTGTTCCCATTTTTGAATTTGTGGACTAGCATGGTCAGGACTGTACTCACTTATTTGTTTATTGCTGAACACTGTTGGTTCAGGAAGGAGGGTTTGGTGTAAAAAGTCATGTATGTGGCACTGCTTTCTGATTTTATTTGCTTTCAGCTACGCTCTTCCTAGTGGTCTTTCAAGAGTTCAGATGTTAGGACCCAAGCACTGTTCTTTCTGTGTTATTGTAATTATTTGGTAACTTCTGATGAATGAACTTTCAAGTTATTGGAGAATCCCTTGCCTTGGTCAGCAACATTTATTTTGGACTGACATTTTCATCTGCTGAGACTCTGCTTTTCAAACAGAAAATTCACGTGTAGCCTCTTACTTGTTTCTGTGGAGCAGCTGCTGAGTCCAGCTTCATTATGAGACAAAGGGTGGCGTGAGCTTTCAACAACCGATAGTTGGATATTCTTCCATATTGCACTTTGCCAGTATAAAATACACTCCCACCAAAAAGACATTAAACAAAAGCACTCACTTGAGGGGGAAAAAAATAGTGGAAGCTGCCAGCAGCGATCAGATGACAGATATTTTTGTTAGGAAATAATACCTTTCTCTGATTTCCTGAGAGGTTGAATATAAAGCATAAAACAAGGGACAGTGATGAAATCCAGAAGAATTACCTCTGTGTATTCTGCTGGAAAAGAGTAAACAAGTACCTATATGCCACCCAGGTAAAACAGGCATTGTTTGGACAGCTGCACTGCCCATTGAAAGGTGCTGCTTGATAGTGGTGTGTTGATAGTAATGCTCATTTCATATAAGGTTCATATGATATTGTACATCTCTATAGAGATAGCTGTGTTAATAAGCCTTACACAGCAGAGAAGTTGGATTTTCAGATGCATACCAACTACTAATGTAAAACATGCTCCACTGAGAATACCTTGGAAAAAAAAGTGCATTTACTGCTGCAATAATAGTAAAAGGTCACCTTGGATCACATTTGGAAAAGGTCAGATGCTGCTGGAGATAACAGCCTGTACACACAGAGCAAAAGCTGCTAGGTTCATCGTAGTTCCATCTGCAGCCACAGCTGAAAGCCAACCAAGATTAGATGTGGGAAAAGTTTTTTTCTGTTTTGACTGATCCTGTGGTAGGAGAGGGACTACTTATGTAGTATCTTTCTGGACCTCGTAAAAAATGTCAAAAGCGGGAGAAATCTTTTTAAAGGCACCATTGTGCTGAGCTCCTCTTGTATTTTTGCCCTTGCAGTGCACTGGGATGAATGCATACCTTAATGATGTCATGCTAGCAGTTTCATAAAGTAGCTTGTTTCAAGCAACAATGGCCTAGGATATGTAATGCAAAGTGGACCTGTGCACACTTTCCAGCATGACATCTGTACTGTAAATCTCATGGCAAAGGGAATTGTTATCCTCAGTGTCCTGGGAAGTTTTCAGTATGAAACAGTTGGAGGTGAGTTGCTTGCAGTGGATTCTGCATCCTTAAAAGTCAGTTCTGCAGCAATTTGCAGAGCACCTCATTGAGCTGCTGGAGTCCACTCCAGCTTCCCTGGAGCCCCACCAATAGCTGACAAACCTTAAGCACAGAGATAAAGAAGTTTGCATGAATGCTACCTCTCCAGCTGTTCTCAGCCAGATGTGTTGAAAATATTGCAAGCTTATTCTCAATATTGTGGCATTTTGCTTTAGAGAAAATATATTCCCCAGAGGACCCTGTAATTGAAACAGTCTCAGGAGGAATTACCATTTCAGGCCCAGCAGAGATTGTGAGAAAAGAGTTTGTAGGAATGAGATCTCATCTAAGAAAATCTTAACATCATCCTGTCCATCTTGCAGACCAGCCTCTCTCGTTCTTATATCAATTATGTGTGATCCACTCCCAGGTAGTGCAGGGGAAGTTAATTCGGTTGTGATGGATTTACACTGTTCTGAATGATTCTGCTGGTGGGATTTATCTGTGGCAGGGTACAGTCCAGAGACTCCCAGTGAAGTCTGTAATGCTCTTCCCTGTGCAGAGGGCAAACATGATGGTGTTCGCCTGATGAATTTATATTCCATTATAAGCAAACCACGTCCTTCTTTCTCCAAATTATTTGCTATCAGTTAAGAGACACACACAGTGTCATTTATCTTTGATAATGAAACGTTAAGACACATACTGCAGGCTCCTCAGCGCTTCAGTGAAAGAAGGCAGCATGTACTCATGGCTAGAGTCTGCCCTCAAATCCAATCACATTGTCTGTTGGCCCCTAATTCCATCACTGTGATCCTCACAGTGTAGGGTGAAATATAAAGGAGCAACTGACAGTAGTTACTGCAGCTGCCTAAGACCTGGCAGGCTTTTACAGAGCACACAAGAGCATTTGGTACCATTTATTGCTAGTCTCTGAAGGACGCCGAGTGATCAGCACACTTGGAAATGAATGGTCTTTTCATGTTGTTGATTTCATTTTTCTGGATGGACGCAGCGCTCCTGAAAGTGAGGGATTAATAGTCCTGGCTGGATGCAAGCAGATCGCAGCCAGCACTTGACACTCTGGCGCGCAAATCAGACCCTGAAAATAAAGCGTGGAGCTCAGAAAGCGGTTTCCAAATATTTGACAGAAAACTAATCAATGAAGCTGCGCCGTTCCCATTTCCAGGCTGCCAGCCATTTCTGGTGCATTTTCCCAGGGAGTGCTGCTGTCCGTGGCTCTGCTTAAGATTTACCTTTGCCTCTGGGGCAGTTTGATGTTGCTAAGCAGAAAAGAATAGTTGTCTTTCAGGCATGTTTGGGATACTCGCCGCATTCAGGCAGCTAGGCAGACATTTCAAATAAGCGTCAGAGGCCGCAACGCTGACCAGGGCCGCTACCTCTGGCATTCAGTCAATTCTGTCGTACAAAACGCAGCAGAGGCTCCGAGGAGGCATCGTCAAACAGTGCGCTCTGGAGTTAACAGAGAGAGAGAGAGGGGCTCTTTGTGTGAGCATCGGAGCAGAGCCGGGAGCTGCGAACAGGCGCGGAGGAGGGAGGGCCGCGCGGTGCGGGGCGGGGGCCGGGGGCTTCCCCGCAGCGCCGGGACGGGGCCGTGCGTGCCTCGCTGCCCGCACCGGCACACACCGGCCGCCCCACGCCCGTCCGCCGGCGCGAACCGGGCGGGCGGTGTGGGCTCGGCTGCCGGCATCGACGCATCGTCCATCGTCCCACGGCTTCCCCGGCTCGGGCCGTGTGCGCGCTGCCCCGCGCGCTCCCAGCGCGGGAGCTGCGGCGTTGGTCTCCGCCGGGGCGGCCGCTCGCCGCTGTGTGGTTGCCGTCCCACGCGGAGAGCTCCTCCTCACGCTTCGGTTGGGAATGGGCGCTCGGAACGGGGCGGATCGGCTCTGCCGTTTCAACTCCGCAGTGTTTCGAGATGGAATATTGATGGATTTGGGTTTCAGAATGACTAATTAGCATGTAGGATTCCTCAAAAGGGTTAACGTGGGATCTTTTTAATTGTCAGAAGAGTTTCAGGCTATTAGTGTTGGCATATTCTTCAATAATCTGTTTTATTTTTACCTGCTGGGAGCTTAATTAAAAAACAAAGAGGCTCAATTTAAAGCCCATTACTATGCTAATTTTGTAAGAACTGGGCGGTGATTAAGAAGCTTTAAAAAGAGGAGTTTAGTTTGCTCTAGGGAATGGGTTGCAGGCAGGTTTTATTTCGTTTCATTAGCTAGTTACAATTATTTATAAACTAAATGGAAATGATATTAAATAGTAATGAAAAAAACAGCATCTATGTATTATTGAACAGCAGAACTTTTTTTAATTTAGCATCGATGTGTGCAGAGCCTTTATTACTGCAACTTGCAGTTAACGCAGCTAAATGCAGTTGTTAAATATAAGAGACTTTTAAAATATGCCCATAAATATAGAGCTGTCTCGTTGCTTTTCCTATAGATCACTAGAGTGGGTTTATAAAAATATCAGCGTGACAATAACGATGAAGTACTGTCTCTTTAAAAAATAAAAAATTTTGAGGCTTTACGCATGAAAATTTCTTAACAATAAATTGCTAAGATGGATATTTTATGCTGCGTGCTTAAGTGTGTTTCACTGTATAATCTAACAGCACCACAAACTTTCTACTGTCTTTTGCTGTCATGCAAGCCCAAAATAATGTCTGCAGTGACAGCGGTGCAAAGGGTACCTAGGGAGGAGTGGATGCATTGAAGGAACGTTCAGAAGCTGAGAGCTGGACAGACAGCGGCACAGAAAATACAAAACGTTTCTGAGGACGAGGCCTGAAGGGTGCGGGGCACAGCGGAGCAGAACCTGAGTGCTGGCACCGAGCCTTGGGCTGCCTTTCTCCGTTGTGGGAGCTGAATCTTGGCTATCAGTGGCGTGGGCCGTGGGCTGGAAATGTCATGTGGTTCCAGAAGGGAGAGCTTTACCACCAGTAGGAGGCTGCAGGCAGCCACACACGGCGAGCAGGGTTACAGATGGAGCCGCATCAGGGGAGCTGGGCAGCTTTGCAGGGGCAAAGCATTGGGGCACCAGCCGCCTGTGCCAGCGGTTCACTGCCGCGGGGCCGGGAACGCAGTGCGGAGCAGAGGCACTGCCTGGGCTGGATTTGTCCCGAGGGTGTCGGGTCCTCTGTTCCTTCACAGATCCTTCCCAGGGTGCCGGTGCTGCTGGGGATGTCATCTTAGGCCCTTCCTCAGCCTCACTTGGATGTAGCCCATCGCTGCCTGCTGGGCTGGGATGTATTCCTTCTGTACTTGTTGCCTTGCTGAGGAGGCTGAACCTGAAATGTGATGCTGGCTTATGGAGAGCTTCAGCACTGAGCTGAGCACAGCATGACAGAGAACTGCCTCTTCTTGCTTAAATGTTATGAAGAGATCCTTTGGGAATGCAGGAGAGGATTTTCCATGGAGGAAAACCTCAGGTTGGGTCTCGATAATTAGTTCCACGTACAGTATGTGGATCAGCTGGAGGGGCTTCACTCAGTTTACTCTCAGGGAGAAGAGGTGTGTGAGGACTATACCACGCTGCCATGAAGCCGGTGAAGGGCTGGGGATCTCCCCTGGTCCCTGCAGGCACTGGCTCTCCATGGGAGGTGTCTGCTGCCCTGACCCTCCCAACCCCAGAGCAGTCAGTACTCTGTGTTGCTCTGTGTTGCTGAGCATTTCAGAACAGCAACTGTAATGCTGCTGCTTTTTGTCTGTATTAATACGGGGGGCCAGGAAATGGGGTGGCTGTGTGCTGGTGTTCCTGCCTGCTGACAGTAGGCTGCGAGGAGGTGATGCTGGGATGGCACCAAGGGCAGGAACCCCACTGCTAAGAGCCACATCTGTCAGGAGCCCCATCTGCACAGCTCTTCTATGTGGCAGCGATGGAGCACAGCCTCAGCATCAGGCAGTGCAGTGCCTTGTCATCATCCTGGCAGTTACCCTTTTTTATTCAGCAAACACAAAGTTATGTTTGTGCTAGCTTTTAAAACTGTAGATTGGAGAATATCATTAAATTATTTTCCCGTGCACCTAGAAGTTTGCTTTCTGATGCAGGCAGAGAAATATGTTGGTGTTTGTGCTACTTTGTTGAAGTAAACTGTTTGGCCACCTGGCAGTTATCATCATGGGCCACCACTGCTAGAGAGGTGCTTGTGAAAGTCAGATAATGAGGATTCACATTTCCACCACACTATGAGAAAGAGCTGCATGAGAGAAGCGGAGATTGAGTGAGTGTCCATTAATGCGTTTGTGCTGGTACTGAAGAGATCGCAGTCCTTTTCTCCATCACCAGTGACAGAGTGAAATAAAACAAGTTTCATTAATCCAAGTTCTCAGATCAAGGATTTCAACTTCTAAATGATTTCAGACTTCCAGACATTAGAGCCTAATATGAACCACTGAGGTAAAGTTCTTCATCTGATTTTAAGAACTTGTATGAAGTGTGTATTCTGTATTTCAAAAATCAGCTGTCAAAGGAGATGGAGTTATTGCATCCTTGTTATGAATATGGGCATTTGGCACAGAAATATCTTTTTCTATATTTTGGCATAAAAGAGTGGGTGTCTGACCTTCTGTATTGCTGTTCTTGGGTGGAATTTATTCAGGTGCCTTGAAAGCACTACAACCAATTAGAATTAGGACTGCGCTGGAAATCTCACGTCTGCATAGAGAACAGGCACTTGACAACTGAACAGCCCTGGAGCTGTTCACATCACCTGGCCCTCTACATGCAAACTTCAGATTCTTCAAGGAAACCCGAGGAGCTTTGGAGTTGTACATTCTCTTTTGATCTGGGTCTGAAAAGCTTTTTTCCCAGTAAACAAAGGGTCATTTGCTTTCCTTGAGTAGCTGCTACTGGATGCTGCAGGTGCTGCTCTTGTCACCAATGGCTTTGCTTTCCAGTTACAGGCAATTTTTTTCTTTCCAGTAAGAATCGTAGCTGTGTTGGAGCATGGCAGGTCTGCGCTGAGAGCTTACAAATTACTACCTGCTCTGTGTCCTGCGGAACTGGCATGTTCTGCCTCACAGAATGCTTCATCAGTCAGTGATGAAGCACGTGCATTTGTGATGATGCACCCTCATTTGTGCATTTATTTGCATGAGACCTAATCCAAGTCTGATTAAAGTAGTGGCTGGACTAGTCCTCTACAGGAAGCACAAAAGAGCTGTTACTGTGAGCTATATGACAAAAATGGGACTGTTTGCTTTCTTCTGATGAACTCTTCAAAGTCTTCATGTGAGATCTCCTGTTTTCCAAGCGGAACTTGTGAATTTTGTAGGCACCCTAAGACTGTTGTCCTGGGATCTGGCCTTTTGGCCAGCCTGTATCCAGTTACAGGAGGATTTATAATTGTTCAGATGTGTATGACAGAGCTATTGCTGTTGGTTCTAAAAGTTATTATTATTATTATTATTTAATTAACAGTCATATGCTTCCCACAGCAAAATTGATCACTGGGCATCTCTGACTTAAATAGTTATTACAGTCATTAAAATTACTAATGATGAAAAAAAAAAAGTTACAAGAAGGGTTCATATCAAAGTTAAAATTATTTAAAGTGCACTGCACTTCTGTGACTCAATTATCTATAGAAACCAGCAGGTCTTCTGCTATCAGAGTCTTCTGTGTAGACTGTAGATCCTTAATATGTAATGTGTATAGCATTCTCTAGTCATTTAGTCTCTGCCAAATCCTCCTTTTGCTTCCACAGTTGTGTTAAGGAGAAAAGCCTAATGCTACAAGTCTGCAAGTCTGTTGTTTCTGCGGGTAAGCCTGTGGCTGGGTCTAGCCACAGAATTGCCTCTTGAGATAAAGGTCCTACGGCAGAATACTTGAAAAATTTCTTTAGGTTCTAAACAACAAACCGGCTATCCAGGATCCCTGAAGTCTTAAAAGTCCCTTGGCCTTCTTTTGACCCTGTATACACCTTACATTCTTCCTTTAATGATTGACACTCAGTGGGTATGTGCCTTCAGGCATATTGAAGTTGTAGCTGCTGCTTCATCAAAGCAACTGTTTACAGCTGGTTTGAGTTGGATGCCAATAAACAGTATTCTTTTTGTCTCAAAATAAAAAGCAGCTTAAGTCCTTAATGATAAGGATTTTGTGCTTTGTAGAAGAAAAAGTCAGCTGGGTTGGGACAGCCAGCCACTCAGCTTAGCAGGTCAGAGTACTTTATACTTCCAGCTAAACCTCTTTTATCTCCTCAAGTGAGTGAGCTATAGATTCTTATCATTGTGGCAGAAGTGATGAGGGTAACATCTTTAGCTGGAAATCATTGGCAACATGTGGAGAAAGCTTAAGATGTTGTCACACTTTAACTTGGTCCTAATCTGTTCAAAGGCAGTTCATACTTTCTAACTGTGCCAGCAGGTAGTGAGAGAGAGTCAAAGACCATCAGGGTAAAGTAGCTCCTGCTTTTCTTTGGGGAGTTTATGACTTTCATAAAGAAACTGCAGCAGTAACAGTTGTTGTCTAAATGAAGAGCTTATGTTCACCCAACCATATTTCAATAACCTGTACACCCAAGCTCCTGCCTTTCCTGACTAGTTGGTGCAGTGCTAGAAGCAATCTTAAATATTTTAATAGCTATTGTCAGTGAAATGGGAACAAGAGAAATGTGTAACTCGGTCACGCCCCTGACACGAGACCTGTCTGACTTGCCCACAGTGATCAGCAGGTAGTGTATATGAGCCATGTGCTGGAGTGCTGTCTATAGAACTTGCAAAATTCCCAGTGCAAGCTATTTTGTGACTTGCAGCATGTTGATGTGACATCCAAAAAAGAAAGCATTTTCCTTCCAACAACAAACTGGGATATCGCTGACAACACTTTAAATGTTGATTCTTTGAAGGAGCAGTAGAAAATAAATTTAGAATAGACCCCTCAATGCAGCTAGACATCCTAAAGCCTTCTTACCTGTGGATGAAGTCCCAGTCCTCTTCCTGTTGGTATCAGAGGTTCTTCCTTTCACTACTTGAAGCAAAAACTGATTCATTGCTTCTCATCATTTGTAGATTGCTCTGAAAGTAATGCCTCCTCTTTATTTCAATGGAAACTACAAGAGATACAAAGAGCACGATAGCTCTATTTGGTAGAGCACATTCTCAGCTACAGAACCTTTTTCAGCAGCCACAAGAACCAGCTGCACATTTTCTCCAGCAATGAACAAGAGCCTGCATGCCACACTCCTAACAGTCTGCACCAGCAGAGGTGATCCACTGCCACTGCCACCACTGCTGAAACCCCCACCCACCCCTCACTGTGCTCACATCCACTGTTTTATCTCCGTAAACGTTCAGTGAGTGTCAGTGGATGTCAATGGGTGCATTTTTTTCCACATGGAGAAATTCAGTGATGCACCTTTGCTCCATAGATGTTTCTGTGTCAGGTGCCATTCTGTCACACAGCAACAAAATTTAACACTATTGGTGGGAAGGTTCAGCCCCTACTGCCATCCCATTGACATCCACCTCCGATGTCATGGACTGACATAATGAAACAGGAGGCGTTACTTTTGGAGCAGCCCTTGTTTACTTGTCTTTAGCAGATGATCTTAAGAACCTCGAAATACTGGCGAACAAACTTCATTCTACTTCACCAAATACTCTGTTAAACAAACAAACAAACAAAAAACAACCACTTCATAACTTCAGAGAAAAGTCTGTACAACCAGAGCAGGATTTTCTCAGTCAGATATTCAACAAAGCACCCAATTCTGGAGAACAAATATGCAACACTCGGGAATATCAGGAGGTGCTTCAGTGCTTTTATAGAGAAATGCTACGCAGTGCAAATTTTCTCAGCATAGGAAGGAACAGCATATCCATGGGTAAGGTTGTGGAGGTGATTCTGTACCTTTCTCTCTAAACAGGCATCTCTATTTTTTTCACTCTGGTTGAATTTCTGTGTGTAATATACATCCATACACATAACGAAAAGTTAAATAATATTGTCCAGCTTTAACATACTTACAAGTTTTCATTTAATTAAAAAAAAATCTGGAAAAGTTAATAAATGTTTAGACAAGCCTTTCAGTCCTGTGAGCTTAAGGAAATAATCCGCTTTGCATGCCTAATAATGTTGTTGGTATCTAATGGGATTTCATTTTCACACATGTGCTAGTGTCCTGCGTGATATATATAACTGCTGTAATAACTTACAACCCATGCTAGTGTTCCAGGCGAAAGAAGAGTCCGGCCACGCTACAGAGCCTTGCTTATTTCTTTATCTCTGTGTTGAGACAGTTTAGTGTACCAAATCCCAAATACAAATGCAGATACTGATAGCTAAGTCTTTAGGACTCTATTGCCTACATTTTGACCATACGGAAGTTAGCAGATTTTGTTAGTTCTCTGTTAGTCTAAGAATTTGACTTGTAGAGCAATTAAGTTAATTGTTCGTACTATAATAATTAGGCAGGTCTGTACATTTACATAAAAAGTATGAATCAGATATTTGGAGCCTTCAAAAATGCCTGTATTAAAAGAGCTGTATGTTTTGCATCATAATATTAATAACATATAATTGACATGATGTTAATAAGAGGGAGTCCATACAGCTAGAATAAATGATGGTTTTTAAGGTATTTCTGGGAACACCTTGGTTGTCTGAGTCTCTCTTACTCTTTTTTAATTCCCAGTAGTCCTTTCCCATTGCTCCTTTTCTGATTTTATTATTTTCAAAGCAATTATTGCCTCCAGGAAAATGTTTTTGCCGATCTGCCTTATCAGATGAGTGAAATTTGTGGGAGAATGACAGTAAAGAGAAACTACATTGAGATGACTGGGTGAAAAATAAGTTTTCATCCCTTAAAGGTCAAGCTAATAGACCATGATTTACAGCAGAATATAGTAGGGACTTTTGTAAGACAAACAGCAACTTTTCATGCTCAGATGGGGATTCTTGGGTTAAATTGCTATCTTTGAGTTCTGAACTTGGAAAGGTATTAAAGTGGAATTAAACCTTTACACAATCCGGCTCTTGTGTCATTCAGGATTTTTTTTAGTTCTGTTTAATTGTACATCACAGCAGGGTTCTGAGTGACTGGTGCTCTAAAGAAATGAGGGGTAGGGTTAAGTCTGCAGCCCACTGCTCTCTGCTAATCCTTCTTGTTCCTTGAAGAAGGATTTACTTTTGCTGCCAGCTTGTGAAAGACTTTCCTCGTCCCGAAGAGATTGTTGTGGCTTTCCTGGGGAGGTGTGGTTGCTATAGCAGGGAGTCACGCCTGGGTATTTTCTCAAACCCTACTGAGAGCGGGCCAAAAAAGAGCTGAAGAAGAGTAAAACTGGGGATTAAAAAATGGAACAATAGGAGACAGGAAGATAGGAGTGGGAACAAATGGGAATTACAGCACCAAAAATAATGCAAAGTGACAAAAAGAGGAAATAGAAAAATAATAGCTGACAGTCTGACTGAAAAGAGAAACACTACAAAAGAACAGTTTATTTTCTACAGGCAAATAATGAAGGGGCATTTGGGAAATAAGACACAGGCCCTTGTGTTAAAGGTTTTTCTTTATTCTTACTGTGTTGCAAAAGCAGATAGATCAAATATTAAACAAAACTGTTCCCCTTTTGTCCCCTTTCCTCTTCCACCTTTGCTGCAATCTATTAAAAACAAAATCTCTGATTTTCAGCTGTGTGTTTACTTATTTGCTGTTAAGTTATATTTCTAATACCGTCCATTCCTACAATCTGAGTGTAGACAGTTCTCTCCTTTCATATAGAATACAGATATTTAGATCAATGGCAGAGGAAAAGACCCAGCTCTCCACTCGAATCCTGATCTTGAATGATTCCCAAAGGAAAAATTCCCTCCAGGGAAATGCCTGTGGGCACTTATTTTTTGCTGCTGTTTACTGGAGACGAATTCTTCAGTTCTTGCCATGGCAATGCCCCTGACATAAATACCTGGTCCTGCCTCTGTGGGGGCCTCAGCTTCTGTCATCTCACCACAGTTGTATGCTGAAGTTGCATTTATGGGCTCATGGCTATATCTCAAAGAGCCTGCTTTTATCTCTAGATGCTGCGTTTTGCTCCTTAACTCCTTTGCTCTCCAAATAAAGCGTGGCCCAATTCTGCAGAGAAATAAACTTTTTCATCTCAGTAAATGAAGCAGGAATTTTCATTCAGATGAAAGTTTGTCACATTACAAATAAAATTTAAAACGAAGGCACTCCCACATCTAACAGCAAATCTCTCTAAATGCTTTTCCTGCACCCTACTGCTTTATATATAGGAAAGGCAGAGAGATGTAACAGATGAAACATTTTGTTTATGAAGTGTCTATGTTTTGTTTTATTTCACATGTTTTTGCAATATAGATAACAGATTACACCACAGAGCTTTCATTGCCTTGTGCAATAAAGATACTATAAAGCCTTTCTGGGTATTAATAATAGATTGTGTTGATGAGTTTGGAGAAGCTGGCAATAGACCCCCCACTGTAAAGACATTAACACCACAGGACTAAGGTATCTTTCCCTTGCAAATCAGTTTCTAAATTGGCTGTGCTGATGGGTTTGGGCACAAGCTCTTGTACAGCATCAGTGCAGCAGGCACAGGAAGTTATTTTGTTTTATACTAGCAAATAACGTTTCTTCCTCTTAATGCTCTCAGTCGAGAGGAAAGGCCATGTATAAATTCTTTCCCTAAGTCATTCTTGCCAGCCAAGAAATAACTTAGAAATTACATTTGAATTGTTTTGACACGATTATTTTTTTCTTTAAAAGTGAAGGCCAAAGCAGTGAATCACCAACAGTACAATTTCCCTGCTTATGGAGCCTTTAGGGTGAATTTTCATATAAAAATTACATTAGAAGAATTTCACTGTGTTGCTGGCAATGTAAATTCAAAGGCAACTGTAAATTCAGTATGCCACTTAGAGAACAAGAAAGATAAGACTTCTTATCAGACTAGTGAATATTCAACGCACTGGAGAAAGCAGTTCTCGCAGATCTGGTTTAGGAAATACGGCCCCCACTGCACACAGCATCGTCCATTTTGTGTGCTCAGAAATCAGCGAGGTTGTACAGGTAGTGAATAAAGATGGATTTAGTGTAATATGTGTAAATAACTGAATATGAATCCAAATAAAGAAAAATGGAGAAAATGTCGTTTGCCAGTAATGAACTTGCTTAGCAGAGTTCCGGCAGAAATACAAACTCCCAAAACCTATTATGCTTTCATAGCACTTTGATATAATTTAAAGTTATACAAAAAGCATAACAGAAGCCCATTCGCCTTTTTTTTTTAAACTCATAGACAAAATAACTTTATTTCCCAAATGTTTGTGCTGCCAAAAATATTATTCTAACAAAATCATTGTATTTTGTTAATCCATTAGGCTTCTTAATTGCAATCCTGACTTTATCAATTCAATTGGAGCCCTTAACTTTTATAACAGTTTCTATTCTCCAGAACAGATTAGGAGAAAATTGCAGCCATAATCTGTACAGTGCAATTGCCATGCTATAAAGAGGAATGGGAGTAGCTGGGAAGAGCAATTGGATTCCCAAAGGTGGAGCACAGTAGAGCAATATCAGTGACTTTGTAAATGAAAAATTGTTTTAATTCCCTTCTAACAGCAATAATTCGATTCTTCATAAATTTTTCCATCAAAGCATTGTAAGGAAAAATGCTATAAAATAGGGCTGCATGGCAGTGATGGAAGGCAGTCAAACGAAATGGTCAATTAAGGGGTGAAAATTAAGCAAAGAGAAGAATCCATTTTGTCGCACTCTGCTTGAAGCGAGAAACTCCTCTGTGCTTCACATTTTATGTTTTACTTTATAGTTGAGGAAGATGCAACTTTTCCCATTGTTCTGTCCCCACTTTGGCAATTTGCCTTTGCCTCTTTCTCATCAGTCTCAGAACGGTGGGCTCAGCCCCGGGGCTGTCGGTGGGACTGGGCCTGGCTCCTCGTGTGCGAGGGGAAGGTGCCTGGGAGGAGCCGCCGGGTGGGGGCTCCCAGCAGCCATGTGAAGGCCAAGATCCCGTTCCCATTCATGCAGATGGGATCCCTTCCTCATATGTATTTTATGGAGATATTCAAGACCCAGCTGGACATCTACTTGTACGACCTATTGTAGGCTGCCTGCTTTATCAGGAGGGACTGGACTCGATGATCTCTTGAGGTCCCTTCCAATCCCCATGATTCTGTGATTCTGTGATATTCTTCTGGGAAAGGAATCCCAAGTGAAGGGTGCTGTTTTGGTGGCATGGATGCCACCATTCACCCTCTAGGTCAGGCTGGCAGTGGAGCTGGGGAGCAGGGCCTCCGGAGCACACCGCTCTCATGGGCTTCAGGGCATGAGTGCGTGGTGGGACCATGTAGGAATGTCAGGTTACCCTCCTCATGGATGTGCAGGTAGGGTGTTTACGGGGAAAAAACTTGGTGCCATGATATCCACTGTGAAGCATAGCTTTAAATGCAGTATTCGTTAGTCAGTATTCTTAACACAGCACCTGTGGGTAGAGGGCTCCTAAGTGCTGTCCTCAGCCTTAACACTAGAAAAAGGTGGGCTCTTTTGTTTTGGTTTCTCTGTGTACATTACTCTTTTTTTCCTAGAAACTTTTAATTTTTTAATGTTTGTAATGTTTTATTACTGTTCAGTGAAAGGGAATTAACTTTATTTTGCTGAATTTTCATCTGTGAAATGGGCTTTAATAAACTACATAATTACTTTTTCTGCAGGGAAAATATTTTAAATGGATTAGTTTCTTTTTTTTGAGTTTCTTCTTTTCCAAATCATAACATTGTATTTCCATTCTGCTTTAGCGCATTTGAGATTTTTTGAACATTCAGGATTTAGAGCAACCAAGGAAATTTTTCATTGTTTTTTTATGTGCACCCATGAGCTGTAAGGTGCTACGAAAACATTCAAGTTCTACACGTGAAAAAATGCATGGTGTTTTCCCCATTCTGTGTCATCTAAAGATCGTGGAAGCATCAAAATTTCTCCTGACGAAGAAGTAACAGATGTTATTTGTTAGTAATTTAATTTCTTCCCTTAATAAAACTCAGTTGTGTGAAAAGCATAATGTATTTTACTTTGTCTCTAACATATTTTGTTCGGTGAGTGCCAAGTGAACTCCCAGTTGGATATGTAGGCACAATAGGGATGTCGTATACCAGTTTTTATCAGAAAGAAAAGTATCAGAGCTTGATACTACACCTATACTATTAACAAAAGCTTGTGACCACAATCTTTGCATAGTTATTAAACAAAGAAAATGCAGGTATCTGCTGTGGTTTCCTTCAGTACGGAATGTCACAATAACATGGAAAGGAAAATGGTTTAACATTTCAGATGTTAGACAGCAGCATCTGCGCTCTCGCATATATCAAATAACAATTAATAACTTCCTATTTACTGCTTTGCGGCAGAGGTCCAGTAAATAAACAACCTGACTGAATCAGTCTATTTTTATACCTCAGTCCTATATAACAAACCTCTTGAACCACACTTAATGTGTACAGCAAATTTCACACTGCACATTGAGATCTCTCAGCACAGATTAAATTAGTTATAATAAAGCAATTAAAATATGTTTGCCCACAAACAGGAGGAAATGAAGAACCTGGATGAGTAATAGAAAGGTAAAGTGTGAGTTGTCAGGACATTATAGGAGTAAACAGCAGAACAGTGATTCTCAGGAGCATATCAGGGTCAAGCTTACAGCAAGATAGCTGTGCAAGAGATAATAAATCAGTGATACATATTAAACACCAGATGGTTGTGCCCATGCAGGAAGGCACAACGGATCATGTAACTGTGGTTGTTCCTAAGGATTACTGATGCAGCCTGACTTCACAGGGATATCCTAACAAATAAAATCTTTATGGCCTCTTCCGCTGGTGAACGTTTTCCTCTACTGTTTAAAGACAGGGCCACATGTCTTAGTATTTCACTGCAAAGTCCGTCCAGTTTAAAATGGTGAATATTTTTTGTTATCTAGTACTGTAAATTTACTTCCCAGTGGTTGTTACAAATACTTGAATGGTCAAATAGGCCTTTGTTCCAAATTTGAGCTCAGCTGAATCTCCTCAGTGTTTCAGGCATGGAGACAAACACACTTAAAAACTTCTGAAGTTATTGAGTTGTCTTTCAAAATAGCCCAGGCAACAGAATTTATTTATAAAACTCTTGCGATCGTTGATTCAAAACAAGGTTTCTTGTTCTGCTTTTCTCCTTTGTCCGCTTTGAACAATTTTCTTTGGAATGTTTTCGTTGTGCTTAGGAGTCAGAGATTTCCTGGGGCTTCTAATAAAGGCATTTGATTTCCACTCTCTGCATACTTTAACAAGTCCAAGGATTTTGAGGTTTGACATTAACTCGAGAGAGCTGGAGATAATCAGCCATGGGGGTAAAAAGTCAGAACTATGCAAATTATTTGCAAAATGCATAGAAAGTAAAAGAAATAGTTCTTTAAATTTGGTTGAGTGGGATGGAGTATTTGTCTCTGCAGATATCTGCATGCTCCTCATCAAATGTGTTGCCCTGATTAAAACCTACAAAGGGGTGATCTGTAAAGTATTCTTGCTATCCTACACTTCTCAACAGGTTTATTACCATTCATTTATAAAATGAACAGTCTAATGAGCAGTGTTTTAGGTCACAGATATCAAAGTCTGGTCATTTGTCAAGATTAGTTTCCTGTTGTGAGACAAAAAAAAAAAAAAAAAAAAAAAAAAAAAGAAGTGCATAACCCTGGGTTATTTTCTAGAAGCTGAAAAACGCCTATAAACATTTTAAATGGTAAGTGTAGAGCAAATGTTATAAGTTATAATTACAAAATTAAATCCAACACAGTGCAACTCATCTGAGTGCATTTGTGTAACTGCATGCAGTGTACCCATGTGCAGTTTGTGGGATTTCTTTAGATCGACAAAAGATAATTAAGGATATGAAAATAATGCAGTATTGTCAGACAAATGCACCTTAATTTGAATGATTTAATACCACACTGACAATAATATATTTCTTTATTACTAAAAGCCTGCATTTGGAAATATTACTGTGAAGGAACTATCATCCTGGCAACAGCCAATTGCCAATAAATAACGTGAACTCTTTCCTACATGTGTGTTGGCTATCTTTTATTTTGAGAACAAAGAGGAAGAAAAAACACTTGATAAAGGAGTATGTATAGAAGAGAAGACACTGGTCACATAAACAATACACTCTGTAGCACAAGGATAAGAAGATAACAGCATATTGTGTTCCAGCTAGGAAATACAAAGGGGAGTATATGCTTTCCTCCTTAAAATTATTTCTAAACTGTGCTACATTTGTGTTTGCACTTTCTCTGAATGGTGTAAGATTTTGAAGTCTGCCTGGGAGAAAACCAAGGACAGCTGCTGCCTTATCTCATATCGTGCACCATTTATGGCAGTGTCAGTCTGGCCCCGGCTTCAGAGGCTCCAAGCTGCTGATGTGCTCTCTGCAGAAGAGCTGCTTTGGCCTTCCCCATCCAGCCTCCCACAGCCCTCCCAGGGAAGCTGCTGCCCTTTCAGGGAGGTTCCTGCCTGCTCCTTTCTGCCTGGGCTCTCTTGGCCCTGATATGCAATCTCACAGTGCTGCCCACGTAGTGCTGATGCTGGTCCAGTGGATTTGCAGTAGGAATGGTTTGGTTCAGGAAGACTTAATGCACAGTCTCTTGGAGCCAGCATCTCTGCTAGGTTCTTCTTTCAAAGAGAAAAAGTCCTTATTCTTTCAGTGTCTGTCAGAGCCTGGCCTCTCTGGTCTGCCTACAAAGGGGGGTGGTGGAGCAGACATCCTGCTTTCTGTGAAAGCCTCCGTATGAAGTACACCGATCGTTCAGCACTACTTTTATTAACAGCACGACTACAATGCTGGGTTTTATCATCATCGCTGCAGCATTGCGAGGGGTTTTAGACAGATCAGTGCCTGTGTCTGCAGAATCACAGTCGCTTTCTTAAGTTTCTTTCTAAGATTTCTCAGGCTAGTAGCACTGATTTGAATTTCAAATGAAGTCAGGAACCTGGAGACTGTAGAAACAGAAATGCAGCAATGTTTCCTGGTCAGGCCGTTACATCTGCAGTCCAGCAGAGCAGCTACCACATGTAGGGTCTGTCCCATCCCTCCTGATAGCCCGCCATTGAGTTTTACTGAAGCGTGCATAGGTTAACTGTCACACCAGTATAAATGAACTGATGCCAGTTAGGGGAGCCGGATGCCTTCACACCAGATTTGCTAATCTTCAGATTCTTTAAGTGTGCTCCATCATCACAACAGTCTTCAGACAAAAGATACAAGCTTAATTAAACTGAGTCAAATAGGTTTAAGCAGTTAAACAGAAACAACTTTTTTAAGTGCTTAAAATGTTTGCTCTTTTTTTCCCCCATTGTGTTTTAATCCTTTCAGATATGCTATTGTGTATAGATAGAAATATTTCCTGTGTAGGAAGTTGCTAGCTAAAGCAGTGTAATATTCTTGTGATTCTTAGTAGCCAGAATGTAAAATCACATTTCCCTCTTGCTGTTGAAGGTTGCATCTAATGGCAAAGAAAAGTTCTGGACAGACCCAGTGGATGGCATGAAATTAAGTGGGCCTTTCATCAGCAGTGGCTGATGGTCCTGAGTGGCATACGTTTTCCTTTAATAAATTTAATCCATTATGTACCCAAGGATTTGGTCAGTGTTCCTTCTGTGATTTGTATGCTGCATAGCTGTTGTGCTGTAGCTCTGATTGCTCAAAGATATGCGCCAAACCAGCGAAGTTAATACAGTAGATTTCTTTTATCAGATCAAAAGACACAGATGTAAAAAGCCACGCAAGTTCTCGCACAGTCTGCCTTCCTCTGAATGCAGTATGCAAATGTATTTACGTTTTCTTTTCCCTCTCGCCTATTTTGTGACTTCATTGCTTTGCAGAAGAGCTGCTGACTGCCATTTTGCTGTGTTTCCTCAGCTCAGACAAAATGGAGGCTTTGGAGGGCTTTGGGTACCACAGCCTGTGCCTTCTAAAATTAACCCTGTTTGCCTTCTATAACAAAGGTGATAATTTTGAAGATGGAAAAACAAACAAACAAACAACAAAAAAAAAAAACATCATACGCCATCATCAGATGTAGAATCTCCTCTTTCCCGTGAACACATCACTGCAGTTGTGTTAATTTCATTGAAAAAATGTAAATATTAATGCACCTCACCTTTTGATGTATTGCCATAAAAGCCACTGAATTTCAAATTACCAAATCCACTATGTGGTACAGGGACGTAACTTAGCTATTCATCTTGATTTGAAGCAGCCGTCTTCCTAAAAGCTCACTTAGGGAGATTCCCAGTTGCCATTAGAAAAGCAAAATAAAATTAATCTGTATCGTTCTAACTTTATCTTAGAAAATTAATGATGTATGAAAGAAGGGGTTTATAAAGGTTTAATAAGAACTAGTCTGGAATATAGTGTATATTGTAGAGCCTGTGATTATAGTGGTAATTTAGCAGATTGTATCACTGCCTGTCTCTGCCAAAGGATGTTTCACACCATTTAAAATGCACAGGACTGTCTTTGGAAACAGGTTATTCTGGAATAACTCAACGTCCAAAGAAAAGCCATGTTATTTCACTCCTCTCTTTATCAATTGCATGTGTATGACTGCATGCGTGTGTCATCTGCTCAGCAATAGCACTGCGTTTCCATGCTTGTTTCTGTGTTCATTTGTTATAGCCTCCTCAGACACAGGCAATACCAGAAAGGTAAAGTCATGAAATCTATTCAGATTAGCTTTTAAGTGCTGAAATCAACGCACTAAAAGATATGCACAAAGAAGGCTCAGCCCTTCAAAAAGTGAATTAATATAGATTTGGCTTTGAAGGAAGTTATCCAAACTCTGAAAACTCCTTAATGTTTCTTATCCTAAAGAGGAACAAAACAGTGAGATGAGAACAAATCTTGATATTTGTATCCGGCATGGGCGGTTTGGGAGTCGGCAGTCCAAAGTGACTGAGATTTGAATAAATTGTGATGTTTCCAAGGCTCAGACTGCAAGTCCCCCATTTACAAAAGTATGAGACAATCTGATCAGTAGCTAAATTAAAAAATTTGGTGTGTTTAAATTCATGCCTTGTGTGGATCTGATGTTCCCTTTGACTTTTCTGCCTCTCTTTCTTGCAGGCTTTTTGCTGCCAAGTGCAGTGGCTGCATGGAAAAAATTGCCCCAACAGAATTTGTGATGAGAGCCCTGGAGTGCGTTTACCACTTAAGCTGCTTCTGTTGCTGCGTTTGTGAGCGACAGCTGAGGAAGGGGGATGAGTTTGTTCTTAAGGAAGGACAGTTGCTCTGTAAAAGTGACTATGAAAAAGAGAAAGACCTATTGAGCTCTGTCAGCCCAGACGACTCCGACTCAGGTGAGCGTTCCCACTCCTGTCCTAGCTGGAAAAGCCAGAAGAATTTGCAGAGCATTTTTACAGAAAAGTATATGTATTTACACATCTACTTTCTCTATATGCATTAGTCACCCCTGACGTTACGGCTCTTAGCAGGCATGGCTAAAAATCCCCACTACCAGTTGTTCCTCCTAATTTTGCTCCTTTCCTTAGTTTGCTGCTGTCTACTTAGTAAAGTTAAAAATGTTGGGGGTTCTTGAGGGGTCAGTGTTGTGTGTTTCTATGAGATCACAGCACGTGAACCAAACTGACTTCAGTTACCTGAGACCTCATTCAAAGCGTACTCTTTTCCACAGGCATTCTTTCCTCCTAAAATATTTTTGCCCTGATATCAGGGAATCTTCTGCTCTTATACTTTTAGTAGCAAGCCAGAAAAATGGACAGAAGGTCACCATGCTGTGCAAGCAGAGCTTCTCATGAAGAAGGCCCTTGGGCCCTCCCAGCTGATAGCTGCTGGGTGTCTTCCCCACAATTGCCACAGTGTGGAAGGGGTGAATATTTGCTGTCCTCCAGCCACCCCCAAGGGAAGGTTTTGACAGAGTGAGCAAAGCTGTTGCTGTCTGTCTGAAGCTGAGAGCACAGTACTGTACATGGTAAAAAGATCACACATTGGGTCTGGATTCTGCAGTCCAAAACCTAGAGCATCTGGCCAGAGTTACAGTGAGGGCTGCCTGTCAGGCTCAGGCATTAACAGGAGGTACAGCATTACTCCTTTCTGTGCCATGTGCTCTCACTGGGACTAGAAACTTCTTGTTGTGTGTGTGCCCTGGTTGAGTCCAAGACTAGAGACTGTGCGTGTGCAGGAAGGTGCCAGTCATCATAATTGCTCATTTATTTCCCAAGAAAATGTCCAAGAAAATCAACAACTACTATTCCATTAAGCATACACATAACTTGGATCTTTGCCTGTAGTTTATGGGAAAATAGGCACAGTAATTGTCCTTGCTGTAATTGTCTCTAATCCAAGAGCCATATTCACCACATTGCTCAAATTTATATTTTCATGTCGGGAATGCAACCAGATGAAGGTCACTGCTGTGTCAGCAAGACGTGCAGGACCAGACCTTTTCTTGTTTATTTCCTTGCTGTATTTGCAGGAGCATGAATGCTTTGCTCTGTAAGCCTGATATCACAGGGTTTGGGCTCTTGGTGAATTTGCATGAAGCGCCTGAGCTTCCTGCTTGCCCTTCAGCATGTTGTTCTGCCACCCCAGATTCAGCAACCTGCTCCAGTCCGTCCGTACCCAGACAAACCCCTTTGCAAAGAGCAGTGCAGAGCTGTGCCCAGCCCTGCAGGCTGAGCGTGGTGATCCTGCGCCTTCCACCAGCGAGTGTGAGCTTGCCACACCAGGACTGGAGGTTTCTAGTTGCCATCTGCCTGCCTCGGAGAGCGGTGTCTGGCATGGACACACGTTCCTTCACTCCCAGGTTTTGTATTTTGTGATCAACTGGGCTGCTGAAGCAGTGCAAAACAAACTTGCTTTCAATTTCATTTTCCACTGGCACAAGGGATAGTTTCTTACTCCTGGAGGTGCTTTTTGCTTTTTTTTCCATTATTCTCTGTTAGCCAGACATGAACCTGAAAAGCAAGTTGACAAATTAAATGAGATGTTTTGTCTCCCATTCTCAAATGCATTGAAAACACGTATCTCTTAAGTGCCTGCATGAGAGCAAATGATCTCCTGTACCCCTGGCTGAGTATGTGTCCTTCTCTAATCAAATATTTATCCACTGGACACAAAAGTAACTCTCCAATGAGCAATACTAATCTTCACTAACCTTTCCTTAGAAATGGCTTGCTGGAAAGTTAATAATGTCACGGTTATTAAAATGACTGAACTTCTCTTTAATCATTAGGCAAAAGATGCTTATTAAAGTAAAAGGTGATTAGATTGCTAGGTGCATAATAATCAGAACCAATAATGAATTAAAGTCTAATTTGTTAATTCCCCAAGTGTAATTTCTGCATATATCAAAATTGTGGTGCATTTCTTAAGGTTGAGGTCCCTAGAACAGTGCATTGATGTTTTCTGGTAGAAAAAAATCAGCAGTCTGTTGAAATGAAGTATACTGAGCTGAAAAGTTGTTTTTCACATCAGAATTCAGGCTTACTCTTTAATGTTTGCCACTGAGAATGAAATTTCACAGTACAATATACTAGCATGCATAATATCACCGGATTGTAAGAATATTCGTAGTCTAACAATTGAAGATACAAATAATCTATTTACATAAGCACATACATATTTGTGTTTTTACTAAGAAAGATAAATTCGTGCACAGACATATTGACAGTTTGTAATAAATGGAGAAAGAATACTGAAACAACAGGGAAAGGGCTTTATTTAATATTACCTCCAGAGCATCAGAATATTCAGAACAATATCTGGAATCTATATTTATCTAATCAGACTGTAAGATTTTTTGGAAGTATTTGCACTTACACTGTTTCGCTGCCTCAGCCTTGGGGTGGTGGCACCTCTCTGGAACTAGTTCAGTGGGGGAAGATGCAGCTGTTCTATTAAGGTGAAAGTGTGTGTTAGTTGGTGTGGTTGCAGCAGGGTCAGCAGGCGAGCACAGAGGGAATCAGATGATGGTAGTAGGGTACCAGGGCTCTGTGCCCACTTGCTGGAGATACTGCATTGTATCCTGAATTTACATCCCCTGATCTGTCCCATGACCTCAATTATAAATTAAGCAGAAAAAAATATTCTTCTCCTTTTGTGAAATTTGATTTAGAACATGCACGCAGATTTCCTCCTGCCCACAGTAAATGTAGGTCTTTAGATAAAACTGGATAATAGTTGAGCTGTTGATGAGTTTGCAGCTGAAGAGCAGTTCTCAAGCACCCTTTATCTTGGTGGAACAAGAACAGTTTTATACCTTGTTGATTTTTCACCAGTTAAAAGTGATGATGAAGATGGAGATGTTAAACCCACCAAAGGACAAGTTACCCAAGGAAAAGGAAGTGATGATGGGAAAGACCCAAGGAGACCCAAACGACCAAGGACAATACTCACCACGCAGCAGAGACGAGCATTCAAAGCATCCTTTGAAGTGTCTTCCAAGCCCTGTAGGAAGGTAGGTGCTTCAGTAAGGGACAATTCTGACACCAGGCCAGGAACAGGGTGAGTGTGTCAGGTCACAAAGGTCCCTGCCCCTTCCTGGACCAGCAGCAAGTGCTTGGGGGTGAACATAGAAACCAGAAATCATCTTGGGACCAGTTCTGTATCTATGTCATTTTTGATTATTCATGATGTAGAGCAGCTCTGTGGCTGATTCTTATGGAGTAACATATTTTCCTTTTGTAAAACATACTCATGGACTTTCAGAGCCTGGGTAAAGTGGATTCATGTCCTTCTCCTTTCCACCACAGAGCGATTCACTCTCTGGTGAGATGGGTGCACAGACCTGGTCCTGCTCATGTTCTTCCTGTTTTTTTAAGAAAGTTAATCTTGGTGTTACCTCATTTATAGCAGCTAGGGAAAGGTATGATGAAGCTGGTGAAAATGAAATCTTTGTGAAAACTAATTGAGATAATTATTTCATCCTGAGTTTGACTGGAAAAAAATGAAGTTCTGTCACAGAATTTGTCTTTGTTGCAAAAAGTGACACTGTCCTGCAGGTGTGTAAAGTACATCTCCTGGGACAGTGACATGTGCCCTGCTGCTGTTTTCAAGTATTGAGGTATACGTGAAAAGCATAAACATAGTTCATAGCTAAATCTGTAATTTTGCATGCAGAACTAGTTCACTGGTAAACTCAAAATAACAAAATGATTTAGTAACATTTTACATTTATGAAACTAGTGATGCAAAGGGCAGAAACTGCTCAAACTGTGCAAAAATATGAGGAATTTAAAGAAGTAATTCTGTGCATGCAGTACTAATTGTAAGTGCAAGTATTGTCCTTAAAATGTAACTTGCTAGATGTGGGGAAAAAAAAATACAGCTTTAAACATTTCCTCCTCTAGGTCAGAGAAACTCTAGCAGCTGAAACAGGACTCAGTGTGCGAGTTGTCCAGGTTTGGTTTCAAAACCAAAGAGCAAAGGTAGGTTGTCTCGAGTTCTCAAAAGTAAAACAGTAATTGTCCTGCAGCAGGGACTCCCTTCTCCCCACCCTCAAGATGTTGAACATATCACAAAGATCCAGGGGACCATATCTTGCATGGGCTGCTGTTTACATCCATACAAGAATGCAACCTTTAAGTTCATGTCCCCCAAGCACCACAAGGACAGGAGTAAATTTTACTTGAATGTAAGAACTGGAAACAGAAATGTTAAAGCTTAGTGTATGGGAACTGTTGAATCACGGCCTGAACCACTGATTGATCACCTGAGGCAAGCCCTGAGTCAGCTGCAGGGGCACAACTGAGTGTGATTGGAAGGGGTGGAGTTTGACTCCACCTCTCCCAGACCCCATTTAAGGGCTGACCACCAGCGGGGTAGGATCTCTTGTTGGAGATCCCTCCCTGGTGGAGTTATTGGTGAGCCTCAACCATCATCAAGGTGAGCCAATCTCCTTTGCTATTTGTTTATATACCATCTACTTAAAGCCTACCAAAAATATACTACCTTTTGTACTATTTCCTTGAGTGCTTTCCTTGGGGTTATTTGCCCTACACTTAGAAATGAAACTGAACCCAAAGTGGTGTATGCATGCATATAAGTGGTCTATATTAATTGATTTGATGTTTGCAGAGAATTTTGGAAGGAAAAAGAATGGTTCCATTCAGACCCATGAGATTGTTCTGTTCTTCCTCTTTTACTCAGATGAAAAAACTAGCACGAAGGCACCAGCAGCAGCAGGAGCAACAAAACTCTCAGCGACTAGGGCAAGGTAGGGGATCTGTGATGAAGGCAAAGCAAGGGGGAAAGAATCTACAAGCTTTCTCAAAGCACCATTCCCACATGGGTACATACTGTCTCAGTACAGCCATACAGGCTATTCACAAGTGTGTACCATCACCTATGGAAACACAAAGAGCTGCTGTGTCTGAATGACTGTGGTATGTTATCCCAGATTCCTCCCAGACCCTCGAGGTGCATACGCAGAAGCTAGTACCACCTTTCTGGAAGAAATCTGCAGTACAGAGGAGCTTACTCTGGAGGAAATCTCCAGGAGGTTCACTCCATGGAGATCTTTCAGTTAGCTTTATTTTCTTATGAAGAGAGGGGACTATGCTCAGCGGTGTCACAGGGAGCCTCTCCTGTGCCCCAGGCCGTGGGCAGAGTTGCCAGGGCACACCCTGCTAATTTGCTGTTGAAGAGCAGCATCTCAAGACCTTGCTGCCTCAAATTCTTCTCTTGACACAGAGCAGAAAAAAACTGTTACGACCCTCAAGATCATAATCTGTGTGCTGTGTGAGGGGCTGCTCTGCAGGCTGCTGTCAAGGAAATGTAAATTGTGTGCTCCATATGATATCTGCTCCAGCATAGAGAATTCCTATACTGTTACTGCATTAGCAGTATAAGGATGGCACCAACAGGCATTGGAGAATGTGAAGGCTATAGCAGTTACAAGGAGATTTTGGGAAGATATGATCCATCACCCAGAAATGATGTAGTCAGAAACTATGGGTCTTTGCGCTTGTTAGTTGTACTCTTGGACAAGACTGGGAAGGCTTCTCTGAACTGCACAGACACCTACCTGTATTCACTGTGTTCTCATGCTCAGTAATGTCACCAGTAGTGGTATATCTGCAGCCTTTCTGTTGCTAAGCAGTGACTGTGCCCTCCTGTGTCTTTTGCAGAAGTAATGTCTAACCGAATGGAAGGGATGATGACATCTTACACACCACTTGCACCACCACAGCAGCAGATTGTAGCAATGGATCAAAGCAGTTATGGCACAGACCCATTTCAGCAGGGTCTGACCCCTCCACAAATGCCAGGCGACCACATGAACCCTTATGGTAAGGCATGCATCATTCTGCCGCATCAGAAATAGCAGGGTTCGTATGCTGGTTCACACTCCAAAGGTTCAACAGAGTTACTTGCTGTTATAATATTTTTCTGGGATTTGTACAAAGGAATTTCTACTGGTCAGTTTTGTGCATATATTTTCGTGTACACATAAAAGGGTAGAGGAGGGCTCTTCCAGCCTCTGGATGCTACTAGAGTATAGTTTTGATAAATGATAAAGAAAAGCAACATTACCTCTCCAGCTCCACTTTTAAAATCACTGTCCAAGACTAAAAATAAACAGTGACTAATTTTCTTTACTTTCCTCACAAGTTTTTCCTTTGTCCTAGAAGCTTTGGGAAGATAGTGCCTTGAAAAGTGTTCTAATAAAGAGAAGTGATCCATTTACTCAAAAATAAATAACCACCCCTCAAAGATCCCTCAGATCGCATGCACGGATTTGTTCTTGAGCTACCAAGAGATAATGTCAGCACAGGACTGTTGCTCCTGCGTAATTATATTCTCTGTCCAAATTCAAGATGATGGTTTGCTTTACAGTTTCCTCACCATGCAACATCAAGTGAATAGGTACACTAAATGCTTCACAAGCATATTAAATGCATAATAATTGATTCTGGACAATTGCTGTGTGGCACTTAAATAAAATTCAAGAGGATTTCTCAGTCTGTGATTATTGGTCTTGCCATAGACTAAGAGGACCTGTTTGGTCAGACTCTTTTACGTTGACCCGGAGCACTTCATTGCAGTTACATGTACACATGACTGTCATGAGCTTGGATTGCACAGACTAACAAGAAATCTGGCCTGGGTCTGTATGACTGCTTTCTCCACTGAGGCAAGACCACAGTGCTTGCCAGGCAATTTGGTAAATACTGCAGGGAGCTGAGGATATTTGAAGTGCAAATGAGCTTTAGATGACTTGTGATTTTGTTTCTAACAATGTGCTTGGCAAATTCTAAGCAAAACTCCTTTGGAGGCATGTTCTGTGTTCCAAAATCAATGCAGGAATTAAGACAAAGCCATTTTAAATGAATGTGTAAGGAAAAAGAATCAGAG
Organism: Callipepla californica brunnescens; assembly: GCA_023055505.1. NCBI lineage: Eukaryota > Metazoa > Chordata > Aves > Galliformes > Odontophoridae > Callipepla > Callipepla californica. The sequence continues at coordinate 289,784 of JALIRH010000028.1, read as the reverse complement.
TAACACTTTCCTAAAGTTCACATTACTTGAGCTAGAGCTCTTTCTGGTACCTTAAAATACAAAATAAGCTGAAGTTGTAGTTGCTAAGGGAAATAAATGGTGCTGTGTTCCAAACCAGTCCACAAAGAGTGGAATTTTCTGAAAGGAAAGCATATTTACAGCTATAGCTCATTTGAGGCCAATCCTTTTGCCTTGTGTGTAAATGAAGACCACTACTGGTTATGCTGCTCAGGCCACTTTTTCCCACTGTGGGCTCAGTGGTCCTGTGCTCCTGCCCTGAGCCCCTATGAGTGCTCAGTTGCAGCTCATGGGGCCCCAGGAACCCTCTTCTCCCCTGACACTGCTTGCTCACGTCATCAGCCAAGGCTTGCTGTTGACTGACATATATATTAGAAACTGGCAGGTTTCTTCGTTTCTAAGTGATGTTGCTGCCAGTTGAACTCTGCAAGTTGGTTGCTAGCCTTTCTTTTTATAGGTCAGACCCTTAGAGCCAAATTATGTTAACATGCAAAAACAAGACCAGAAGCATTCCCTTTTGCTGCAGTGTGCTATATACAAGCATCGCATCCGTGTGTACTGTGTCCTCTGGCTGCACAGAATACAGCTTAATGTATACATTTCATTTGCAGGAAACGACTCCATTTTTCATGATATCGACAGTGATACCTCTTTAACTAGCTTGAGCGACTGTTTTCTTGCCTCTTCTGAAGTTAACTCCATGCAGGCTAGGGTAGGAAACCCCATTGACAGGCTGTACTCTATGCAGAGCTCGTATTTCGCCTCATGAAAGTAAATGAAAACAAACAGCCGGCGTGTATTTAGCCAGTGACTTTTTCCAGTGCAGACTCTACAGCCATATGTTGCCCAGCTCTTCCTTCACAGTGACTCCTGCTGCCTCTGGACTGCAAAGAGCATTTTTAGGAAGACTATATTTGTGTGCATATATGTATGTATGTATGTGCATATATCAATACCTACCTACCTACATACATACATATATAAACAAAACACATCCACCAGTCACATACCCTTGATTCCCAGCTTGCACCAGACCAAGAGAGAAGCATGAAAGGAACAGAAGACTCTGCTCTTCAGCAGCCTTTGTTTTGGTTTGGTTTGAGCTCTTCGTTGTAAAGGAAATGGATTTTGTGGAAATCTAGACCTTTTCCTCCTTTCTCTCTTCCTTTCTTTTGGATGTTTAATTTTTTTTTTAAGCCACTGATACTGACATCAGTCAACCATATGACAAATAAATCAAAGAAACTGGAGATTCCTCCCTTTTCTTACTGCATGATTCATACTATGTTGTGGATAAATTGCCATTTGAACTGTGAGAAGTTAATGTAAATGTGACGTTCAACGTTTGTTTCCTTTCTACACTTTTTCTACATAACCTAGATCTGCTCATTAGTTTATAGCCCTTATACATATGGTACTGAGGAAACTGGTTAACAGTAATATTTGTGGAGAAAGCCAGTGATTTTGTAATAAGAAAGGTTTATGACCCTGGAGAAGAGATGCATGTTAGGGACAGAGGCGTTTAGATTAGTATTGATCTTAAATAATTAAAACTAAAGGTGCTTACAAGATGGAGTTTTATTTAATTTTTCTAAAATGTGAGAATAAAACATTTACTTTTGTTTGTAAGTATTTCAGTGCCAAATTTTAAGTCTAGACTATGATTGGCAGATGTGTTGTTCATTCTGTTCTGTTTATTTATGTTTTGCATGAGGCATAAATGTGCTATACTCCATTGCCCATCTGGAATAATTAAGCACTCCTTTAGTTAATTGTCTTGCCTCAGCAAGAATGAATGGTACACAGTTCTAGCCTGAGCCATCAGAAGTCCTGACGTGCACCAACTGGGAAAAAAAACGTAGGAAAGAGATCTCAATGGGAGGTTTGGATGTATTGAACTGGAGTCAAAACAAATTCCTGCAGGTTTCACGCTGATGGGACTCCTGTATTTATAATAAATACTCCAACTAAACTGCTAGTAGTGCAAATGGAGGAGCAAGTGGTGCTGGAACTGAAGGGAATGTCCCAGCTGAAGTCTGATCATCTCAGACTCTGAAGTCTGAGTATATGTCATATAGATTTTCGTAGGGCATAAATATCATAAATAAGAATAGCATAGTTATGAACATTGCCTGGTGATAATTATAATGTGGAGAGGCAGACAAGTACGGTCATGGTTCTTAGTGGAGAAAACTTCATGGGGAAGATTTGCCAGGGTAATATCAGTAATTACAGGGTGTGTTCAAAATAGAGCTCATGGGGAAAGATTGGCAGGATAGACCCTTCCTGAAATAAATACCTTTACCGTATTGACCATAACAGCCAAACCCAAGTCCAGAGTGCTGGGTGATGTTTGGCCAAGGACTGCAAGCAGGGCGAAGCTGCAGCCTCTGTGGGTCACAGCATGCTTACAGGAGCATGGTCTGTCCTGGGGGCCCTGGCCAAGGAGCAGGATGCCTGGCAGGGAGTGCCGTGGTGCCAGGCAGCTCTGCTTCAGCCACACACCTCTTCCTGGTGCAGAATAGTTCTCTTTGTGCCCTGGAGGGGTGGGTGGCAAGGATCAGGTGCTAGGTCTGAGGAAACAGCTATGTTCACATCCCTCGCCAGAATGGAAACGTGGACCATGAGTATTAGAGGCTTATTAAGAAAGCAAACTTTTATGTGTGAGATAAGTTAATGCAGCTTCGCTCTATGGGGGTGAGGCAAGCTTTGGGGGAGAAGACTGTGCACACAGTACAGCAGTGAAGCACAGACCTGGAGATAGACCTCTCCTGCTGCCGCATGGTGGCCAGCCCCATACCTGCCTTCCACACGATTCCTGGCACCCAAAGGATCCCAAGTCCCCACAAAGGTGCTGGAGCATGCTCCCCTTCCTGCAGGCACCCATCTCATCTCCGAGGAGTTGGGGCCTTTACATTTCTGTGTTTTTGCTAGTGACCATTCTCTCTCTTTCTGACAGGGAAGCGGCTTTTTAATCGAAGGCTGTGAACCCCCAGATGTGTTTTGAAAGAATTTTCTTTTTTTTATCCATCCTTCCCTTTCCTTGTGTATTAAAATAAATAGCAAATTCCTTTTTCTCTGCATGGTAGTAAATATTTATAAAGAACTCAGGTGAGCTGTACTGCTTGCAGGGCAGAAGGCAAGCACTTTTCATATGGCACATTATAAGCATCTGTAACCACCAACCTCAGTGGATTCATTATGTTTCCTTCCCTGGTCTCCTCCTGTGCTCCTTCAGAGTCATAGAAAAGCATCTTCACCACCTCAGACATACTGGGTTTATAAGCTAGACACAAATCTTGCTTTGTCCCTCACTATTGGCAGGATCATAATGGCATTTTTAATGTAAACAGAAACTTGTATGAGGGCTATAATGTGACGTACAGAACTGCTTTGTCCCAACTCTACCTCTGCTTCTGTTCTGGATGTTGAAAATAGAATCCATTTCCAAGAAAGAATCAGATATCCCATTTGATAGCTGAAATAGCCATAATCCTTAGTTGTTCTTTAGGTGGCTGTTTGCCACCTTTCCTTTTTCTTTCATTGCAATGTACCTGTATATCATCTTGTTTCCCTCAGTGTGTTGTGTGATATTGTCATAGCTCTTTGCTCTCCCATATTCTACCACCTCTGATGCCACAGGCATTACGCAGTTGAGCCCTCTGGCATGTGTAATGCTTCCCTGCCACTGTGGGTTGCTGCTGGTCAAGAGAAGGAATGCATAGCTGAAGGTTTTCAGCAGACCCATTATATCTGGCAAAGGCCAAAGTTCATTAAAACAAAATAAATGTCACTTTTTTTTTTTTTTTTTTTTTTTTTTTTTCCTGTGTGTGGAATGAATCATCCTACTGGAGTGTGATCATTGTGGTTTTAACCTGGGACCTGCAGTAAAAGATTATATAGCAACCTCTGACCCTTTTGATTTCTCTTTTACTCTTCTATTGGCAAGGGAAATGTCACTGATCAGGTAAAAGTAAAATGTTTAATGGGCCATATCACAGTAATATCTTATACTGAGTCAAGTTGATAAACCCTTGCCAAAAATTCTTAGCATCTGGCACTTCCACGGAAACCACAAACAATGATTGCACATATGGGAGCTTGGAGGCTAGAGGTCATGACAGCAGTTTATTACATGCACCTTACAGTGATCATTTTCCCTAGGAAATTAACCTCTCTCTAATATAAATGCATCAAGTGAGCTCTTCACAGTGCTTCAATCATGTTGTTTTGGCTAACCAAGGAATACATGTTAAGCTAAAGTGGTGACAAGATGCAATTAAGTAAAAGATGATTAATTAGGTTTCAGTGTTTGCTCAGTAATGCTTAAAAAAGATCTCTGTGAGGTCAGAGTGAATACACGTTACATCTTCCTCAGAGGTCTTTATTGTGCAATTACCCAGTCTGTTTATAAAAGCAATGATAGCGCACAGATTTTCCTGCATTCATAAATGGTTACTGAGCAGTGTAGTCACCAAACCCAAGTGGCTCTCAGCTGGGTGGCAGCATGCTTCATTGCATGGCTGAATGTCAGGGGAACAATTCCTACCACGTACTGCTCTGTTCAGCCCCCTGTTTTCTGAAGCGCTCTGGAGTAGAACCCATGTTCTGAGTGCTTAGGGACCAGTGGCAGATATGTTCTATAGTCACAACATGAAGTACAGTTGTTAGTAAAATACAGTGGTTACACTCACTGAAATTGAAGCAGCACCCCAGGAATTTTTCATTTTCTTCTTTAAAATCTGTTGTTAAAAACATCCGGACCGCTTGGCTCAGTTGCTGCTCACCATCCCGCGGCACAGCTCACTCTAGTCTCACTGTGGCTGCTGAGTGGATTCCTCAGACCCACCCTGCCCGTGTCTGATGATGCTCCCATGTCCTTTAAGGAGGTCAGTGCTCTTCTTTAGCAGCCATCTTACTGTGCTATCACTGCATGGGGAAGGTTCTTCATGCTGGCATACCTTCCAGGGATGGTGTGAACCCACATACCTCTTCCCACTGTGCTCAGGACTCCTTTCAGCTTCTTTAGGGATCAGAGGTACATCCAAAGCCTCCCCAGGTGGCTCAGGAACCCAGCTCTCTGTGATGCTGCCAGGGTTTCTGTAAGCTGAGGTTTGTGAGGGCACCTTCTTCAAACCAATAATCCCGGCCACCCCAAAAAGTTACTAAAATTTAACAGCAGAAGCGAGCAGGAAGGAAAGAGCTCTTACAAGTACCACATTTTGTCACAAAAGTGAAAGGAAAGAGAGTATACTAAAGCACAACTAAGCTGCGGAAGCTGGAGCCATGGTATTTGAAGTCCGAAGTGCTCAGGGCAGTGCTGCACACAATCCAATGCTCAAAGCACTTCCCACGTCCATGGAGAGCAGGTGTTCCTGCCTGTGCTGGTCCATCTCTCAGTGCCAGCGTTCCTCCTCACCTGGTGGCACTGGACAGACAACACCTGCACCCACGGCAGTGCCAGGGCTTCAGGTCTGGATGTGTCTCGCTAGGGGGCTCCTTAGGCACGTGCTCACCTTTGGGCAAGGATGGAAGGTGTTGGCTTTTGGGGGGGACTTAAGCACAGCCTTGCTCACTTGAGACCTGCCCCAATAAAGCACAGCCTTGCTCACTTGAGATCTGCCCCAATAAACTGGCGGTCATTTGCCTTCCTAAAGGACACAGCCCACGTCCTCTTGGTTCTGCCACCCTTGTTTTGTTCAGCAGTGACTGTGAAGGGACTGACAGATATTTTGCATTGGGAACTCTGTTTTTAAGTGAACCCTATTTTTTAGCTGTGTATGGCTGTATTACTTGTATATTTATATATTCTGTATTTATGTTATCAAAATGTAGTATTTTGTAGCTGTCTGTTACAATTTGTTTAACTTGTAAAAATATGAATATGCTCTTTCATACGTAACCATCTGCCTTTTGCAGTAGCTTCCCCCTTCTTTCCTCCTGTGTTGGTAACAAGCCACCATAATGTATGTAGATTGTTGTTGTCTTCTTTATTATTTAATTACTTGTCATTGTTAAATTATTTATTAGTGTTTTTAAATTTCATTTTGCTGATTTTATTTTCTGCCACCATGGCCTGGCAGCCAAGATACATGAGATTCTCAAACATTATGCTTCCTCCCATGTGCACACACCCACCCACACAGACACTAAAACAAAAAAACAGAAAAAGAAAAAAAGAGAGAGATTACACCTCAGTATATTTGTAAATAAAAGCAACCTGTAAACAAAGCAGGATTTTCTTTTAGAGTGCAGTTCTTTCTTTGCTTTTGCAGACTGAAAATGTGTTCTCTGTGTACTGGGGGATGGCACCACTCTTCTCTCAGGCCTGAAAACCTGGGGGTCGTGACAACTGGGCACTGCATGGGTTTTTTCTCAGTGATGTGGAGCCATCTGCTTGATCCACTCGAGTAGCAGAGGTCTAGAGGATTGTCAGTGTTTCTGATGTCCCGTGAACTGCTTCAGGGAAACACTGCATTAGTTCTTGCTGCTGCCTGCTGGAGAGGCCAGCAGTCTAAGTGAATGTCCACGAGTCAGATAAGCTTGTGGAGGTAAGAGCTATTTCTGCTCCTAACAGTGCCCTGGTTGCAGCCTCCAGCTGTCCTGCTGCTTACCAGGGCTGGAGGTCCATGGAGGGAAGGATTATCCAGAGAACCCCACTGTGCCTGTGCTCTGACCCAGCATGTCCCCTGCTGACAGCAGCCAGATATGGGATTATCACCCAAAGAGCTGAGATACGATCTTGTCTGTCTAGATGCATTGTAAGGCAACTTATAGGCTTCTTTCAAAGATTTTTGTTGAAAGTATTTTTAAGCTGAGAATTACAATTTCTAATTAAATGCTGTTTTTCACCTATATAAAGAATATGTTCAGTTTTCCAGAGATAAAAGTGAAGTGTCTCAAGGTGAAAATTTATGACCAAAACTGCTAGATTTTCACCAGAAACTGAGAAAATAATGTTTTCTGAAAGACATATTCTTTGAAGTGAATTGGAGCAAATGCAGGTATGGAAAGTGAATCAGCTTTAGAACTAGGCAGCTGGAGAGCCCGGGCCAAACTTTTTTAACCTCTTTTTCTCTGCTATGTGTCACAGAAATGACCATGTGGTTATTTTGTACAATATTAAGCAATGCCATTTATCCTTAAGTGAAAAGTAAGTGGCACTGCTGACTTGGACAAGCAGAAAGGCACAGAGCTGCTGGGGAATGAGGAAAACCTAACTGACAGCTCGCTGTTGCCCAGTATTCTTGGACTGTCTCCTGAGCAGGTTCTGCTCCTCAAACTTGCTGAGCATGGGGAAATAAAGCCAACTCAAACAACATTTTCCTGTCCTTCCTTGGCAGAGGAAATGTGCTGCTCTGTTGGTCCCTGCCACAGAGCACTTGTATTGGAAAACAGAGTGTTAGTATCCTTGATGTTTGGACTCAGAAAGCCCTCTCAGCTGCCAGTTGTTTCTGGTATGTGCAGGCAACACACAGGGACCAAAGCAGTGTTACTGCCCTGTCCAATGACCACATACCTGTGGGTCCCTGAGCATCCCAGGTGGCTCCAGGTTGCCCTGGGCAGTCAAGCAGATCCACGTGATCTGGAATGAATGGCAGAAGCACAGCCTGTGGCCCTGGAGAGGCTCAACACAACTGTCCAAAGATGTACAGTTTGCACTTGAATTCCTCAGAAGCAATCCTCACTTCATCTGCTTCATAGGGTCCTGCTAATGTGGGACTTCGTAGCTGCAATGAATGAATAACTGCAGATTCATCTGGAATGAGAAGGTGAAATGGTTTGTCAGCTTGTTTGGATGAGCAGGGCTTCTGAGTGTCGCACGCATGGTGTGGATGGTCAGGCCAGCCCAGGAGCTCGGAGTCACCATCTGCAGAGCACAGCCCATGTCAGGGCAGGTCGTGGGCCAGGAGGACAGCTGTGCTCAGCAGCAGCTGCAGCAGTGCCCAGGATTGGGCTGTCAGAGCAGAAGCCCTGGCAATACAGTGTGTGCACTGCGGTGGTTTCAAACCAACCAACAAGAATGTTTCTGGAGGCAAAACACATGTGAGAGGAGACATATTCTAAAAGAGACAACTGCACATAACTATTACCAATGGATTACAAACTATTCACCCAATAACAGCAAATCTGAGACCAATATATGCTCATGGCTTTGGGACAGTGAAAGCTGTAAAATTCAGCTGAGGTTTGATTGCCAGTTGCTATTCCTGTTGTCTGGAGACACTACATTTCTGTTCTGTGCCTCAAGCATAAAGTCACAACTCTTATTCATTATTAAAAGTCAGTGGACACATTTTTACACCTGACCTGATGTCACCAAAAGGGGCAGCCCTGTTCCCACCCCCATTGCCAGGCACACTCTTTCAGCACATCCTCTGCAGCCCACATGCAGCAGTGTGAGTTCATTAGGTCGAAAAGCATCCCGTGAAGGACTAACATGAAAGTGGTTTCCACTGGAACAGCTGCTTAATCCACTTTGAGCTATGAGCACATGGCTGCAAGAGCCTATGAAAGAGAAGAAATACACGGGTGAAATGGGACTGGGCAGGGTGAAACCAAGCTGTCCTTTACCACTGTAGGGATATGGTACACCCCAAGGGGAGGATGCTAGAGAGCTGCCTGGTCTTTCCCACTGCAGTTTGCAAATGAAGTGTGCAGCACTGTGCATTCCATAGTGCACCACGACATATCAGCTCAATGATGTAAGAAAAATTGCCCATAAGTAGTCAATCATTTTTTTCAGTGTTTGCTAATATAGTTCTTAAGAATACCCACATTGCTGCTGAACATGGGTATCTTTCTGCTAAAACTCCCACCTCAGAACTCAACTGGAAGGATTGATCAATTATTGTCTTTGTTTCCAATCTAAGCCTTCCTTCCCTTTTGCTGTCCACCTCCAGACTGCATCATCTTGTCCCCTTCATGCTTGTTTTGGGTGGAATGGCACTGAGGAAAAATGATTTGTCATTAGCAATTGGTTTCACCTAAGTCAGAGTTAGCTACTCAGATATTCATGCTCTGTGTGCATGTAATATTTATGAAGAAAGAATTACTGAGTTGCCCACAGCTGTTCTGAATCTTCCCAAAAAGGTTGGTGAAAGGAATCAGCAAAAAAAAAAAAGAAAGAAAAAATAAATAAAAAAGGAAAAAAGATTAATACATTTGGGACTTGCAGCTCTGCATTGTTTGTGTTGTGTTTCTCTTTGGTGTCAGTGAGACGGAATGAAGACTGATTTATATGTCACAGCTGTAGCAAACAAAAGAAGAGACCGAGGAAATGGCTAGAGGTAAAAATGCCGGTGCAAAGGGCTGAAGGCCTGCACCTGGGTACTGCTTCCCGTGCAGCCTACTCCGCCTTGGAGCACCTTGTAAAATCAGATTATCTGCTGGACACAGGAGTTCAAACAGCCCTTCAAAAGATTTGTCTTAATAATTGCTGCCTTATCTTAACTTCTGTTTTTTTATCAGCCAAACTGCTGCTGGGAGGCAGATCCTGAGGATAAGGTGCTGTCACTCTTAATTATTATTACCTTTCATAATGAAAATGCATTTGTTCATCCTTCTGTGCACTTGGAATTGGTGTAACTAATGAATGTTCAGTGTTTTATCAATATTTTAATAACATAAAAGAAACATTGTGAAAATGGCCCGGCTGTATGAAATGATCATGCATTAAATGCTATTAAATACATAGAAAACCTGCTTCTCCTTTATTTGCATACAAACATAAACCAATTACTCATTACGAATGAAATATATTTTTGAATTCTCAGAAAATGATTTATTCCTGAGAACCATGTTTTGCAGTTAAGATGCTGTGGGTCTATTTTCTTTCCAAGGACTGAATGTGGTATTTAGCGCTAGAACATTAATGTATACTCTAAAATGAGAGAGGAGGCAGAGAATGTTCTCTCTTTGTTTTCTTACGACAGGAAAACATAGAAATTCTCTGTGAAAGACCACTAATGAATTTGCCTTGCAACGTTTATCAAAGCAACATCTGCCATTTGCATTCTCTAAATATATATATATATATATATATATATATATATATATATATTTTTTTTTTTTTTTTTTTTTGAGAAATATGAATTTCTAGAATAAAGAGAAAGCTTGCCTTTGGTTGTACCTGCAGAAGTGCATATGTTCAGAAAAGATCCTTCATAGTCATCTCCTTGGTCCATGACTCCTCACTGGGATCTGGCCATCTCCACTGGTGGTAGCTGAGGTTGAGCTCATCATGGCCAACACATCAGTGCACTGAGCTGCACCCAAACGTTCCAGCATCAGAGCTTATGCAGATCACATTACAAGCAAGACATGTTGCTTACTGCTGATGACCAAAGCTTCTCCACAAGCTGGAGAGGAAGGAGAATAATATTGAGTGGATAGTGACATAAAGCACAATGTAAGCCAAAGCTTGCATCCTTCACTAGCTCTAGAGTATCTATTTCCCTTTTGCTCTTCTCTACCCTCTGGACTTTCATTCACAGATATTCTTTTGACCTTTAGTTAACAGCAGGGCATCATATTCTCTCTTTGTTAGTCAAAAAGAGGAAATAGTGATGATATTTTTTTGTGCCTTTGGGATACTGTGTCCATAAGGATAAGGAGAGACCTGCTCTCTGAGAAGCAGGCCTGCCCACCAGTTGTGCCAGCTAGTCACTGAGTAATGGGTGCTGAATACCAAATCCATTCTTGGCAGCAGAGATAGTGTGAGTTTGCTCAGATCTCAACGTAGTCAAATGATGTCCAAAGAAAAAAAGTCTTCAAACGAAGGGAGATAATTGCAACACAAAGACTGACATGATGGAGTTGTGAACAGAGTCCAGAAGGACTGACTCCAGCACTCAAATGAATGTCTTCAGTCTGGGACACACAGATTTTCCTCATTATCTCTTCTTTTCTGTCCTTCCCTCTTTCAAAAAATATTGTTCTGTATCTTGTTATATTTTACTTCCTAAACAACTTATTCAGAATTCACATAATTTTGCTTGAGTTGAGCTCTTTTTAAATATGGGTTACTGTAAAAAAGACTGAAGGCTTTCTCATAGTTTTCTACTTGAAATATTATTTCCTGCATAAGAAGTCAGCTTCCTTCTGGGAGTATCAGGACTATGGGAGCCTTGAGACAACTTTTTCTAAAAATACTCCTTTTTTCTGCTTCATTTCAGTATTCAAAAACATTGTTTTGGAAGCTGTAAGGAGAAGCTGTGACACTTCTGGCCACGGGTTTCCCTGAGCTGCTCACGGGCTGGGACCTTCCCGCGGGTGCACACAAAGGCGTGCAGTGCGGGCTGCTGCAGCTGAGGACATGTACCTCTGCTTTTAATGCTTTTCTAAGGAGGATGTTTCACAACACTGATGTCTGTGTTATTAAAATGAGGAACATGGGACATGAAGTTTTTTTTTTTACACACTCATTCCATAATTACCATGACCTCTCTCTGCAGGAGGAAGCGTCTGTAGGTGTTGTGTAATGTTTATTACCCATGCCAACAGACAGCAAAGACAGGCAGCTCTCTCCTAGGCTCCTCACCACCCCTCCTGCATTACCAGCAGTACTTAAACACGCTTTCTTAATTTCTTTCTTTGTTCAACTTGGAACAAGTTAACCAGTGTCCAGCAAAGCATAGTGGGTTACTACCCATCAGACAGTCTGTATCAGCTGCGGGGTTCCCTCACACCTGTGCTGTCAGATTAATGTAGATAAGGATCCACTGATAAGCCCTGCTCAGAAGTGCTCCCTGTGAAGCCCATACAGTTTTTTATCTTTCTCTACATCTTAGTGCTATGCAAAAACTTTCTGTTTTAGGACTGAGTAATTATACTACTGATGGCGATGGTGTTCATGCAGGACACAACAATGCCTGTCTGCTGCTTACTGAAGCAGGGAAAATACTTATGACCAAACAGAATTAACCACAAAGACCTGGATAACCTAATCACCTCTTTTCATTAGTATAATGAGGGAGAAGTCCTGGGATCTCTCCTCTAGGTTGAGGGAAACAAAAGTGGCTTTGAAGATAGTTTACTTACAGGCAGCTCCAGGGGTGTATCAGGAAAAACTGCTTCATATGGTGACACAGCCCGTATCTGAAATCTGTGCACCCAAAGAGGGCCGTTTTTGCAGGTTTTACTTGACCCTCTGTATTGGTGGATTAAAAAGGAAGGCTGGAACTAATATGTCACTAATAGGTTGTCTGCCTGTCTGGCTTCCAATGGCAGGACAAAGAATAAATCTCCAATGGATACTTAGTGATTACTTCTCCCTTCAATTTGCAGTTATCTTCTGAGAACACTATTGAACAGAGCCTTGGTCTGCATTCCAGTTCATTCAAAAACAAAACAAAAAACAAAACAAAAACAAAAAAACTGAAAACAAAACAGAAATAAACCTGTTGCAATCATATATCTCATTCTTAAAAGATATTCCTGTTCTTGCTGATACAGTATCAGTTGGTTAGCTTGCAAAATGGTTAGAGCGTGGAAAATGCCAGACAGATATGATGTCCAATTGCATGTAGAAGGCCTCAAGCAGCAGTGACTTTCCACACAGTGATGATATACTGTGCTGCTGCAGTTGTGATAAAAAAAATAGACTACATCTACAGCCAAGAGCAGACAGACACAGTATGATTTTCAATTGTTGTGGTGATGCAATCTGCAGAATATAATAAACTGCAACTTTGCTCAGAGGACCATGGCCTTAACTTCCTGGGAAATCTGCATTTGAATTGTGTTTCTGAGAGGCTAATGCATTTTAGCAACACTTGTAGCAGAAATTGCCTGTTTCTTCACTTTCTTAATCTCTGAAACTTTGGAGAGACCTTGAAAGCATGGAAGATTCCTGCAAGACAACTAGAAAAGGCGTGAAACAGAACAGGCTTTTGAAATCTAATCTTCTCCAGCTTGAAGTAGAGGTAGTGCTAGGCTGTTGACAGTAGGTCTCTGAAGACTTTCAATATACTTTTTATTCCACGGCCCTGGCACCACATAGGAAATTAATTCAGCGACAATATTTTCATTAGATTATAACCTGAGTTCTCAATCTTAGGCACATTTGTATGCTTGTAATACATTCTAATTACTTGTAAAGAATAAGTCTATGTGCTGGTTGGTTTATTGAATATATTGAATTAATGAATAAATAAATTTATCTCCATGCTGGGAATGCCACTCGACGTCAAAGCTTGCCGCAAAAGGAACCAGAAACACATTCATTTGTGGTTTTGGTAAATGATACGGTTTGTATTGTAGGTGGACTTTTCTGTCTCTCACAAGAGCGATGATTGAGGAAAGCATGAAAAACTTTTTTCTCAACCCTCTCCTGCCCTGTGCCCCTCTCTGGCGGTGAGAGTTCAGTAGAACATTGGCAGGGAGAGATTTTGTCTGAGCTCAGCACCTCACATGCTGCTCTGGGATGGAGCTCTCAGAATGTGGACCCACTCTTCTATTTTCTTCTATTTCTAAGTTCTGCAGAGTGGGGTGGAATCAATAGATACCTGAATTAAAATTGTGATAACTATGGAGATAAATTGGCAGATTTTAACATCATGTAGCTTCTATTGTGTCCCTTTCTGTTTACCATATCGTATTTCAGTTATTTTCATTTTGCATGGAACAAAGTCAGTAGAAATGATGGTTTTCTCAGAAGATGGAGAAATTACTATTTTTAAAAGAAATACTGAAATTACCTAGTATAAAGTACAAGTTTCTTTGTTCCTTCAAATGCAGAGCAACAAAAGCCTCATATTCCCCTCAGTAATGTGTTGTCTAAGGAGTTTTCTTTTCATAGAATTATTTTCTCCTCTGGCCCGTACAAGGAAAAAGTGCAGATCTTAGCACTCAAGCAAACAGACATGGTGTTCTGGCGTTAGCATCAGCATTGTTCCCTGGAGCACTCACTCTGAAAGTGCTTTGGTTTTCAGGAAAACGCTCTTCATTTCTCAGAATCATTGCACCCCACCGAGTGCACAATTTTCTGACAAAGAGCCTTCCAAAATCCTGTTTCAGGATCGCTTTCTGCTTGGGGTACTGTGACATCAAGAACAACATCCTCAAATGTGCTTACAGTGGATATGGGGCACCAGGGATTTTATAGGAAAAATCATTCCTTTTCCTTTTGCCTCTCGAAGTAAATGGAGGTGAGATTCCAGAGGCAAAAGAAAATAAGATTCTGGTGCTGTGAAGCTGCAATACTGGACAAAGAGCTTAGCTGTAAGGTGAAGGGAGAATGAATATTTATTTTGCAGCCTTTTGAAATAAAATCAGCAGAAGGATGAGGATGTGGAGTTTCTGTGTTTTTGTGTTGTGGGTTTTTTGGTTTTTTTTCCTCCCATTATTCTTATTTTTATTTATTTATTGTGCTGTTCATGCTGCAGAGCTTTGTTGAAGAGCTTCACCCATGTGAAAATGCATAACCTCTGACAACCTGCCAAGTGAAACTTTGGGTGATCAGCTGCATGAATGCTGGTAGCACAGGATAAAGCTGCCTTTGGCTACTTTCAATTACACGCCCAATTCTTTTAAGACTTCTGAATATTTGGGAAAGGAGAATATGCAGAACTTGTTTGTTTACATCTGATTGTGCGATGTTTTCAGATTTCTCAACCACCTTCGGAGCATGTGAGCACAGCCCTTGCCTTTCCCCTTCCACGTACCTGACAGCTCTGCCAGTGCAGTAAACGAATTCTCTCAAGGAGAAGGGAATTGTGTCAGGCTTACACTGTGCAGGGTTTCGTCATTTCAACAAGGTGGGAACTGGAGCACGAACACGCATTAAACAGCAAATGCTTTGCAAAGCGAAGTGTCAGATACTGATGCTGCCGTGATGATTCAGGCAGCCCCAGGGGGCATTACCTATGTGTGTGCTGGGATGGGTTGAGGAAAATGCTTTAAGCAGGAGCAGATCTTAGTCTTTAATCTTTCAGGTACTGCTGGAAACATGGCCAAGCACTGACAGGTTTGGGTGCCGGGCAGAACAGACTGAAGTGTATTTAGTTTCCCTCTGGCCAGGACTGCTATCACTGGGGTTCCTGATGCCCTGGGTTGTCCACTGCATAGCAGTTCTGCTGCTGGGCTCATTGGCCACCTGGATACCCTGCAAACATCATTATGGAGCCTTGGAAAGTTCTAAAAATCTCACTTTCTTCAAAACTGAAATATTTTTGATAGCTATGCATAGCTATGGGTGCTTTCAGAATGCCCTGTCTGTGCAAGTATCTTTTTTCTATATCCAATTTTAAGAGAGTCTTTTGGATGAGGAACTTACTGAAGTTGCTAGCTTAGTTGCTCTGAATACCTGTTCAGATTTCTTCTCCACACCAGAGTGATGCCGAGCCCTCACCAATTAGCCCAGATTACTGTAGGTACAGAAAGCACATTCATTCTCATAGTGCCAGTGTTATGTCTAAATAGAGTTACTCCAAAGACATGATCCAAAGGCATCATAGTACATTTCTGAACCCTAACTACCATGTTCCATATATTATTCAAACTTGCACACTAAAGGTGTTATTGCTTTCAGTACTTTTCTGTTTCCATTACAGAATGGTGTACCTTTTTCTTTTTAAGCTTCCCAAAACACACAGTAGTGTTCAGATGCTTTAAGGGGCGCACTGGAGAGCCAGACCATCAAAGCTTACCTCCAGGTGGCAAGGGCTTAACTGTTTAGAGCTGTTATGCCTTCTGGCAAGTCCATCCAAATTGTTCAGTCCCTATATTCCTTGGATGCTGCTTTCCCTTAAATTATTTTACTTACACCAAAGAGTCTGCTCACTCTAAAAGAAACCGGGGGGGTAAGAAATGCTGTGCTGCTCCTAGTAGCAACGCCAGTGAAACCTATATCACCTTTCAGATAGGAGGAACTGGTATCTTCAAGTCTGGAATATTCATATTTCAGTACTAAAATTAACAATTACACCACAGAAAGATAAACAAAACTCTGCAGACTAAGTAGATAAAAATGAACAGTTTTATCAAATTAATGGAGTAAGATTTTATCCATCATCACTATTTTGCTTTTCCAAGCCTTTTCTTATAACACTGGAGAAAAATTGAGTTTTTATTTCAGTGAAAAGTCTGGCAAACTAGAATGAAAACCATCCACGTAAAATCTGACCAAGATCCCTATCTGGGGCAGAATGAAGGCCAGCAATAGAATATAGTTTCTCATGAAACAGCAAGTGGCAGCTTTTTGTTACTGATTTGGGTACCCAGGCCCTGCTAGTGACACTGACATTCAGCAGCGATGGTTCCTGAAACAGCGTCCAGGAGGCAGTGATACCTGGGCTTTCCCTTGGGTCCAGTGTGCAGAGGCAGGCAGTTTTAGACGAGGAATACAGTTGATTATGAATCCAGGATACATCCTGTGATCAATGAAAAGATAAGTGATATGCCTTACCTGAGATAAAAGACATGCACAGTGTATACATATGGACATACAGTGGGAAAGCCTTTTCAAGGTAAGGCATGCTCGACATAAGCGCCCCATGTGCTCCACCTGTAGGATGTCATGAAATCAGCATTAGTCAGTTAATATACACAAGAAAATGCCTATGGTAGAGTATCTTAGTATCAGCTGGGGCAGACCTGTTTTCTTCAGAGTGCCTGATGTGATGCTATGTTTTGGTTCTAGCAGAAAAACAGTGTTGACAACACGCTAGGGTTCACAGGCTGTTAAGCAGTGCTGTTCGGAGCCAAGGCCGTTTCTCAGTGACAGGCCAAAGGAGCTAGGAGGGGACAGAATCAGGACAGCTGACTTAAGCCAGCCAAGGGGATATTTCATTCCATATGATATCACACAAAAGGAGTTCTGAAGGGGGTGGAAGTTCATCTTGCTCTCTTCTGCTGCTCAGGGAGATAGCTGGATTTCAGTCACGGGTGGTGAGCAACTGCTTGTGCATCACTTGTTATAAACATTCATATATATATATATGTATATATACATATATATACACACACACGTATATGTTTGTCATAATTATTATCCTTTTCCTTTTTCTCTATTTCAGTAAATAGTTTCCTCTCAACCCATGAGTTCTACTTTTTTTTTTTTTTAATTCACTCCCCCATCCCTGTGGGAAGGGAGAATGTAGAGGAAATGCTCAGCACCTGGTGGAAGGCAGGGCCAGCCCAGGGGAGCTCAGGTGCATGCAGTGTACCTGAGTGACTGGAAGGGCTAGAGCCAGGATCCACCCCTGCCCAGACCTCGTTTAAACGTTGGCAATAGAGGCAAGGGCATTTTGGTAAAGATTCCTGTATCCCTGTGATCTTCTGAAGGTAAACAGCCTTTTTTTTTTTTCTTTCATTTCTGTGTCTATGACAGCTGCATTTGAGTTTGTCCTCATTTGCTGTGGCCAAAGACTTTGCTGCTCTGCTCTTATTGTTGTGCTTTCCATTGCATTTCAGAAGAGAATGAGAGAACAGTTCTGTGATGCTGAGCTACTTGCTGGGGTAAACCACAACACAAAGTGAAAGCTGGTGTACTCAGGGAACAGGCAGCTTTAGCAGCGGAATCTGCTGTGTCTCCTCCAGAACTGTGCAGAGTATTCAGGTGCTGCTTCATCAACCCTGAGTAGAGGGAAAAGATCACCTCCTTTGACCTGTTGGTGATACTTAGCTCAATACAGTTGGAAATACTGTTAGCCTTCTTAGTGGCAAGGGCACATCAGCCTATGTTCAACCTGTTCTGCCAAGCTGCTTTCAAATGGCCCTCTGTTTAGTCACCCACTTCCCCAAACAACTGTTCTTGGATGCATTTCAAAGCAAAACTTTCACAATTTGAGAAATTTCTCAAATAGGAATTACAAATATTTTTTTCTTTCCAATTAGGCATGCATGTCTTTCATGTGCAAACACTGGCTAGTAGAAGGAAAATCTTACTCTGTTGATAGGTGGAATGTCTTCCATGACCCTTTAGTTCACATCTGAGAGCACTAATGCAGTTCTGGGCTTTGTTCAACATAATGAAAGTTCAACCATAGAAAGAACATCATACTCACTTTGAACTTCTTGAGTTACTCAGAGCGATGAGCAGAATTCAATGTTTCTAAGTACGTTTCAGACCTTGGTTTCTATAACAATGTTGTCTGTTACCATCAAAGTCTATAGCATTGCTAATGCAATCACTGAAAGGAATGTTACGGGAAGGATGAGCTGTGAGTTTCAGTGAAGGTAATTAGATACAATTTTAATTGATGTTCTGTAGTATTTTGGCACATAGAAGCCCTCTGGAAACCCTAGACAAGACCAGTGGGTGATCCACCATTTCAGCACCGTGCTCAGTAATTTTATCCTCAAACAATTTTAGTTTGGGACACTCCCAACATCTATCTCACAAATTACCTATGGAGTCACATCCCCTGCAGCACTGGTAGGATATTGTATCATGCATCTTTTTCAGCTTATGATTGGAAAAGATAAGATCTGGAAAAAAAAAATTGATGGTGAGGTAGGTGATGAAATTCTGCTGCTATGTTAGAATATATAAGGCAAGAACTGTTGAGTCCTGAATATGTATTCAATTTCCAGAGGTTTCTAGGTGACTATCTTTTGCAGGAGTACAAGCATTCATATGCAGATAGAACACACTAACAATCAATAATCCAGTGACGTTAAAAGAATCAGGAAATACACTATTCCAAAATAGGAAATGGAGTAAGAATCAGTCATGCTTTTAACATTAGACACAAGAGAATTTGAGATCTCTTATGTTGGGTAAGGTAGGAAAAATACTTACCTCAGTTTCAGCTGTGTATAGGTAAATACAACTCAAATGAGCCTTTTAAAGATGTTTATCAACCTGTACAGTGGAGACATGAAAACAGTTATTTAGCAGCAAAAAGAAGGGGGAAGAACACTGCAGTTTGGACTTTTCTCCGGCTCCTTTGGTGCAGTCTGTAGAAGAACTTATTTTTATTTTAGCCATAGCACTGGCACTGTACCTTAGGTACTCAGTGCAGATGATAACACGGATGGTTTATTCAGTTGATATGCAGAACAAAGTTTAGCCAGCACATAGAATGGGCTGTTTGAAAGGTAGCCAGGTGTTGGGAAGCTCTTGGTAGTGTTGTGCTTTATGGAAATGAGTATGCTATGCAGCAGTTTGCTATAAGGCCCAGATGAGCAACCTGTGGGGAGGCAGGCAACAAGGCTAGGATGAAACATGCATAACTGACTCAGTTAGCTCTGTCTTTTGCTGTGACACTAGTGGGGAGAAAGTGGGCATGCTAGAATCAGCCTACTTTCTCCCAGACTGGGAAAAGGAATATAAAAACAGTGAGAAAAATTATCCTTTACTTTCAATGTACCTACATCAAACACACTGGAAAGCAATATTCTAGCAATGTAAGACAGGGAGCACTAAATTCTGATCATCGTCTTCAGATGGCTTGTCCATCTGCAGCTGAGTCAGACCTACTTGTTCACTCTTGCGTGGAGAGCTACCTGCCAGAGGCCAGGTGGAACTGGGAGATGAACTTGCGGTCTTGCACCAGGGCAATATGTCACCTGAACAAGTCCAGGACTTTGTTCTGTGGAAAGGATCCTGCCTGAGGAAATCTTGTAGTGCGGCAGCACAGCTGGTACAATAGCCAGCTCCCCCCACTCCATCAGGAGTATGGATTCAGGTCTTATGTCTGAAATATTTATTTCTCCTCCCTTTTAGGCCACCGTGCATCTATATTTCTAAGCAGAGGCATTATGTCCTCTTCCGTTTTACCTTTCAATGAAGCAAACCAAACAAAGAAGTATCAAGACCCTGAACATCAATGGAGAGAATGCATGCATATTCTTGGGCTGTCCAAACTATAGACCTAGCATCCTGAGATGCAACAAACACAGCTTTCCTATTGTCCTGGTGACACCAGCTGAGCTGAGTGGAATGGCCCAGGGGCGGGGGAGAGGAGGATCAGCTGTGGGCCTGATCCCAGCTGCATCCAACCAGCTTTGTTACAGGCAACAAAGAGCAGAAGAAAAGACTTTTGTCCTTTATTGCAAAAGCGACAAACCTCCATCTCATTGGCAGGGGTGACGATTAACCGGAGAGGATTCATTTATTGTTTGGCACTCAAGATCTCCCAGCAGTAGTCCACTCCAGTGTGCTAAAATAATGGGCGGTGCCTTGTTTTTGTAAATGACTCAGTCTCTCTTTGTCTCTCTCTCTGTGCCAGACTTCTCAGCCTGGAAGAACTGGTTGGCAGTGCTGGAGAGATCGCACTGAGAGATGGTTATGGAAAAAAAGATAGAGAAAATGTGTGAAAGACATGGCTGCGACAGGCTGAAGATTGAAGTGAGATCTCCTTCCACTGAACCTGGAATAAGCAAACAATGCTGGGCTGACAAGTAGTTTATGAGGGCTCTAACACCCTGTCTGTTAAATCCCTTCGGGGAGAATAAGCAACGTAGGCTACTTATGTCAGGACCTATAGCCTGGAGTGAGTTTTCTGTAAGAACACTTGACCCCTATGGAAGGGGGAGAGTAAAAACAACACAACTCAGCAGTCTGCGCGCTTTCCTGTAAGAGCAAGAACTTCCCACCAGCTCAGCTGGGAAAGAATGAATCCCATTCAGGGACAGAGGTTTGTATCAGGGAGGCCTGCTATTAGACACCCTTTCCTGATGCTAATCCTGTTCTGCTGAGGATCAAGTAATTTTTGTGTGAGTGCTTTTCCTTGGCTAACGAAAAAAGATATTTAACCACAACAAACCTTCTGCCAGAAAATGTCAATCTTAGCTTCTTGGGTCTATAGTACAAGTACCACCTACCAATTTCTAACTGTCATTTACTTTTTACTGCAGAGGTACCTCACACATTGACATGGATCTCCTGGCAGGGCTGGTGCTTTGCCATCCTCCTGTAAACAGGTATGTGCAGTCCTTCACAACGTGAGAGCAACTTAATTAGGTTTAGTGCTCTAAGGCACTGACATCAATATTTTGAATATTCTTTTGCAATACTTTCTTTGGGACTGCAGGAAAAATCTTTTTCAAAATAAATACTTTCACTAGTTTGGAGAACAGAGAAGAAACACCTTTTGAGATTTAAACCTTGTTTGGTTACCAACCTGCCCCTGCTCCAAGCACTTCAAATACCCCCTCCACGCCCAGGTAACTTAGTCACTCAAGCATAGGCTGAAGTGAGTCATCATCCGTATTTCATCCTCTTACAGCTGTGAAGAAAGGTAAGAGAACCGTGCATCTTTATTAAGAAAAGCTTTCAAACATGCTTTTAAAACTCCTTTCAATACTTCTAACAAACTGTATGGAGGGTGAGTTTCATGTTTCTGGAAGTATGTCCCTGTATCTCTCGTGGGCTCTCCTGGGGAGGTGGCATCCTGAGGCTCAACCTAGCATGACAGAGTGAGAAGGGGTGGAGGACTGGCAGAGGAATGATTTGAAATAGCACTAGCCAATGTTCATGATAAAGTAAACACACAATAATTATGCAAGCAAAGCAAGCAATGTGAGGCTAGGGAAGTTTTTGCCACAAAAGAAATAATCAGTTAATAGAAGTAAATTTCAGCTCAGTTTAATTCCCAAATATCCTGAATCTGAGGTTTATTTTTTAGAACTTATTTTCTTGGCTTCTCTCCCTTTTCCTCATTGAGCATAGGCAGCTTCTCTTTTTGACAATGAAACACCATCTTAGTGCAGAGTTTCCGGCGAGATGCTTCAGCATTTCTCTCTGTTCCTATTTCTCATCTTCACTGACTGTTGAACTTGCTTCCACGCATACAGTGGGTAGAAGCAGCACCGAAAGTAGAAATAAAATAGCAGAAGCAGAAGGGAGGGGGAAAAAAAAAAAAAGCAGCAAGGAGCAAAGCTTATTTTTAGAGCAATTTGGATGATTACAGTCTCTGTTCTGACCTTGCAAGCTCAAGACAAGCCAGACTTCCTTTCAACACCTGCATGCCTGGGTCAGCCCCTGATTTCAGTAAGGCACTTTCTGAGGCTGACAGGAAAAGACAAAATTTTAAAATAGGCTTTGAAAGAAGTGGTGAAGGAAGAAGTAAGTAGCAATTCGCATTCAGAGCTCCTGATGCTTTGAGGCTTTTGCTAATTTATTTAACTATTTTTTACCTCATAGGTGCCCTTCAGATCAGCATTGTGATTAATCATTCTGCTGTCCTCATGCAGCAGCTCAGAGTTAGTATTGCTAATTGAATTATTGCATTTCATATTCGCTATTGTTTCTGTAGTACAGTCTTCCATCAACGTAAAGAGTTTATCTGGTATCTGTTAGATTTAAGAACTCACTGTTGCTATCTGTATTATTTATACCTGGTTTATATATGTACAATCGAAATGATGAGTTATAAAACAATTACTGTCCCAGCAAGGTAGGATATGGAGCTTAGGGGCTGCTTGTCCCTACAGATGTATGATACATGGATGGCAGCAGGCAACGAGGGGCTGTTTTGAGTATTGGGCTTCAGCTCTGAGTGGCTCTGCTTTCCCAGGTTCAGGACAGCATGCTCTGCTCTCGTCCCCTGACACCTGTCTGTGAGACTGTGGGCAGATCCCTGAGTTTGCTGGACAGCCCATGCTTCTTCCCTACCAAGGGAAACAGCATTTTGCACACACGTTCTGAAATTAGTTTTATTTTTTCTTTGTGTCTTCAACACACTCATTAGTTCAAGCCTTAGAATGAGCTGAATATGAGCTACAGATGGGTGCTCAGAGCAACAGAATGCTTCTATTTGTTTAAAGCTCATTACGTACGTTTCTCACCCAAAATGCAAAATGTAGCAAGAGGTGGCAAGAGACAGCTGATTTGTACTGCTCAGTTAGAAAAGAGTATTAAAATACTTTAATAGAAGCAGTTGCACATACCTATATCTGATTTTTAGAGAGCTGGTCTTGAAAGGGAAGATGTGAAGTGCAGGAGCAAGTTAGCAAGCAAGGAGGAGAGGCTGTGTGGTGTACTGCTGTGTCCACTTACTAGTGGTGCCTACTGCAGCACTGAACAGTGCCTCTTCATTTCACAGTCTCCATGTCACAGGATTGCAGATTGCTTGAGGTGTGAAGAGATCTCTAAGTCCACTTGGCCCAAACCCCCTCAAGCAGCAACAGACAGAGCAGCAGGCCCAGGACCATGGCCAGTCTAAAGAGGAGACTCCACAGTCTCTCTGGGTAACCTATGTCAGTGCTCTGCCACTCACACAGTAAAGTGCTTCCTAATGTTCAGAAGAAATCTCTTGTGTCCCAGTTAGTGCCCCTTGCATTATGCCCTTACATAGAAAACATTGCTGAGTCAGCCCTTAACGTTGTACCTGTGGGGCAGTGATAGCTCTGCTAGAGATTCTCCTTCTCACAGTCCTTTCATGTCCTAGTGCCTGAACTTGAACTGGAACAAGCCATGTTTTCTCCTGTGGCCTTTTTTCTAAAGGTATTGGCCATAATCATTTGTTGTTGTAAGTGACTGGAGGCTTCTCTATCCAACATACTTTTAACAATTAATATCAGAATTTATAAAGTTATAATCAAGATCAGAATCTGAGTGAAGTTGTGTAAATTCACGTGGCATGTCTGTGAATACGCAGTTCTCAGAAAACACAAAGGATTCTGGTCTATGCAGCTGCAGAGAATAAAGCATAGATAGCAGAACAGCAAATAGATTTTGAAGTTAGCCTTTTCCATGTCGCTTTGTTAAATATGTTATTGCTTCATTATCGCTGGTGGTTTATTTTGGCAAGACCTGAACATCATATTTTTCAAAGACTTCTGCACTTTAATAAATCTGAGTACATTTGGAACAGAGAAGGAAAGAAACGAGATGCATTGTGCACAACTGGTAACAGTTTCCTGCCACGCCTGATTAACAGTGAAAACAAAACTCTACTGGCTTCTGTTGGAATGGGTCCCATCCAAGGTATAGGTTGTGTAACTTGCCCTTAAGGAAAAGAAAGAGGGAAAAGAACTCTTGCTTTGGAAACTGTTTTTGTTTTGTTTGTTGTTGTTATTTCTACTTTTTTTCAACATTTTAACTTTTTATTATGAGGAAAGAGAAGGACAGTTCTGCCATACAGGTCTGTGACACAGGTTCCTGCCAGCACTACTCTTCTGCAATCCAAAATAAATATTGTAGCGCATGTGCTGTGTTCATTTTTCTGTGCAGAGTCCATGGTCTGCACAGCGATCACACAGATGCAGTACAAAGGGATGGGCTGTGTGAGCTGTAACCCAGAATGGGGAACCACCTCTTTATTGCTCTAAACACAATTCCACACAAGAAAATTTCCACCTCCTCTTTTCCCTTCATTTTATCATGCTTTGTTACGTAATGCCATGAATCCTGGTCACACAGCCACGTCCCTTTTAAAACCCAAACACTGATTCTCTTCTCAAAGTTTTAAAGAAAATTCTGTTGGAGATAGAATAGTCAAATATCTGCTCTTTGTTAGCAAAAGTAGATGGTGACTGTCATTTTGCACGAGGTTATCATTCTCTGTCATTAGTACCTGTAAAACTCCTTGTCTTTCAGGGCAGTTTCCAACAGAGCCAAATATAGTACTTTAGAGGAACAGTACTTTACTTTCCTGTAAATTTCCCTTGTTATCATCAGCCCTCTGTTCCTGTAGCTCTTCATGCTTCATTGTCAGATTGTTCTAAGACATCCACAGAAAATTAAGATGTGTAAGTTTTCTTCCTCCAGCTTTTACTCAGCTAGCAACCTCTCTGTGCCTATGAAATGTTCACTAGCACTTCTTCCCATTCCAAGTACCACAGTTAACTGCAGATAAACCTTAGAAACTCATGAAAGTTAGCAGATGCATATGAATGCTCTACTGGGTTTTTGTTTGATCATTTTCATAGAGAGGTTGTGGAGTGTCCCTCTCTGGAGATATTCAAGACCCATCTGGATGCCTACCTACGCAGCCTGCTTTGGTTTGGGGGGGTTAGACTCGGTGATCTCTAGAGGTCCCTTCCAACCCCTAAGTAAAAAAAAAAAAAACAACAAAAAAAAAACTGGGAGAAAAAAGCAATCCGGAGTTTCCTAAAAATAGGTTTGAGACCCATCCAGGGTGCTCTTGTGAGCACTTCAGGCAGCTGGTAAGGGCATCTGATTCAGCACTGTGGATGGGAAGGGAATAGTAACTGTATTCCAGAGGGGAAAATGCAGAACATGTAATGTTAATGTAAGGATAACTAAAGAAAAGAACAACCACCCTATATTTTGTTTCTAGCTATAACAGAGATCATCAGTCCATCATGCTGTCTCACAACACTCTGACAGTTTTCCTTATTGCCCTTCTCATGGCACATTTCAGAATACAGCTGGAATCTGCAGGTCTGAATGGTTTCGAGCAAGAGAGTTAGAGACATTCTTACAGATTATTTCAGCCTGGAAAGATACTGCTTTTTGACTGTAGCCACTCAAAAAAAATAAAAAAATCTGGAGCTGAACAATGGCAGGGAGAAGAACTGTTCTGTAATTATGTGCATGAAGTATAAAGTTTTATAAAATCTTCAACGTATGTGCCTTGTCAGAATTCACAGTAATTTAAGGTGCTTATAATTCCTCCAGGCGTGGAACTCATAAATACTACTCAGTGCTATTTGTCATTGGCTTCTCTGTCATGCATAAAGTAAAATTAAATACTTATCTTTATATCGTTAACGTATTAAACATTAGGATTTATGGGATTTGAGATAGTACTTGCTCTGAGAACATTATCTTCCTGATGAAAGATCTAAATGCAAATAGAAGGAATGCCAAAATACCCTGGAACATAATTAAGGATACTGAGGTGTGAAGAAGCCCTAGGCA
Organism: Callipepla californica brunnescens; assembly: GCA_023055505.1. Lineage (NCBI taxonomy): Eukaryota > Metazoa > Chordata > Aves > Galliformes > Odontophoridae > Callipepla > Callipepla californica. The sequence goes on along the minus strand of JALIRH010000028.1, from coordinate 263,989 downwards.
TAGGAATGTGCAGTTTTCTCAACTTCCACTTTCACGGTGGGCTAGTTTTCTTTGTTCCACATTTCTATCCACTACCCCAAAGTGCCATCTTGTTTCTTTTTCGCTAGTTGTCAAGTGAAGAAAAGGTAAATGCATTCTTATATGGATTATCAAAGAAGAGAGGTATCTGGCTTAAAGCATACCCTTGCTGTCTGTGCTGGGAAACAGCCATCCAGTGATGTCTAAAAAGGTAAAATAAATAAATAAATAATCTATGACTTTTCAATATGAAGAATAATTCCTGTTATCTTTACTTGATTTGTTGCTATTGTTGCAACTCGAGAGTTCCTGGAAACATGCACTGAACGGAGACAACTTTTAAATAAATCTGTATTTCTGCAGCATAATAGAAATGCTTTCTGTGCTGTTGCATAGCTCTAACCAAATCTGTATGCTATTTTATCCATTCAGCGTAGAATAATCACCAGCTATTCACCCCATTGCCATCTCAGTAAGGACAGAAAAATAATATAAAAATACAAGCCACAGCTGATTAGAAAGAAAACAAAAGGAGATGAGGAGAGAGAAGAGGAACTGGGACTAAGAGACAGACGAGGAGGCTATTCATGTAATGGTAAAACAGAAAATGGCATTTAACAAAATAGCAGTGCCCATCTCCATCTTGAATAACATGAGTAAAGCATAATGCAGCTGTCACTCATCCTTAAACAGGGAGTCACAGATGAATGCTGCATTGTGCCATGTCATCAGGTGTCAAAATACATGTTTCTTAGGTAAACTTAAGGGCAGAGAATAGATCTGGCCCCGCTCACATGCTCTCACAGCAGACAGACATTATAGAAAATTAAAATGGATTACCACACCTACAGGCAAGAGAACTGAGAATGCAACACTTATGGGTACCACAGTCAGGTCCAGCTGGTACTTCTACTTAGCTATCACATCGTGTACTACCTTCAGTGAATTTTTCTCTGAAGGCCTTATTTAGTGAAGGCCATATAATATTTACACCCTGGTGATACCTCTCTACACATAAACGTGCAGCTCCACCACAGGAGAACTTCACAGTCCCATAGGGAGTTTCAAGAGGATACTTTGTCAGGACTCTGATGTGGGAGTGTATGACAGCTGCAGCTGCTCTTTCTGTCCTTTCTAAAGGTGAGGGCCAAGACATGTTTCAGGAGTATTGCTGGTGGCAAGTTCTAAAGCACAGGTTAAACTTGAGGCCGCTGTAACCTCTTGTATCCCACCCTAAGAGACTAAGATAGGTGGTTTTTTTTTCAGAAAACATTTTGTACTGTACATTGTCTAGCTGATTTAACTGTCTTTGGCAATATACTCCATCCTTTGCTTCCTCACAGCTCAGAGTTCATTGCCAGCCCAAGGTTTCCTATTATTCATTCCTTCCATCATTCCTGCTCATGTGACTCTAAATAATTCCTCTCCCACTTATTTATGGGCTGTAACGTGTCTTCTCTGAGACCAACTATCTTCTGTAACTTTTCTCATCTCCCTCTTGACCCATTTTTACTAGGCTTTCCTCTTTGGTAAGATTTTAACTCTTTCCACTTAAGTGCAATTAAATAATTGTAACAAACTGCACTATGGAAAAAAAGATCAAATTAATGAGGTCAAACCTTACACTAATTACAGCGAAACCCAAATTGGTCCTCTCCACTACTAAAGAGAAGCAACGGACAGTGATAAAAGTGCTGCTGCCACTGTTCACTTCATACTGGTGTTTGTCATGCCAAGAGGCTGCATTTCAACTTGTTTGTCTACACTTACTTCTCAGTATTGCAGTGGGTCAGCACTAGGTGTCATTAAGTAAAACACACCAGCTACCAGAGTTACCTCATGCCATTTAAGCTTCAGTTTCCTTCATGGTCCACAGACACAATTCAAGTCCACAGACACTATCACTTGCTTTCTCTCAAGACAGTTAGGAAGGAGGTCCTGCATCATTTCATGATAGATACTTAGTAAACTAGTCTTGCTAGAGCTGTTCAAAGAGCCATCAAACCTTTGTGCTGTCCTCCATAAATGAGCAGCAGCCAGCTGTCCTCCAGAAAAAAAACACAGTTCAGGTAATACCTTTCTCTTAGATTGTCTTGATAAAAGTACCTGTCGTAGGGGTTACTGCTCAGAGTTGGGAGTTGATTTATCAGACTGTCAGATGTTTGAAAAGGTTTCCTGTGTATGGATTTGGTGGTTCTCAGTAAAAGTAGTGATTGTCCTGCTTATTTCAAAATTCTCAATATTCTCCAGATTAACCCCAAAGACAATGGTAAAGGCTGATCCTTAACCAAGCCAGTTTTCTGCACTGAGATGCCTCAGGAGAGCACGGTGTGCTCAGGACCATCGGGCAGCACTGTGCTGCCATTCCTGAGTTGTAACAGGACAGGTCTCTGTTTCACAAGGCTGCACTGACTTCCTCATGAGCAGTAGAATACCTCTCTCAGAAAATATCCTTCTAATCTCTGATGTGCAGATCACTTCATTGATAAGCCAAGTTGCCCTCTTGATCCAGTCTTTTCTTTTAAATGCATGTGATCAAGATCAGCTTTTTTTTCTTTTTTTTTTTTTTCCTTCTTCTTTTGAGGAAGACAGGACATAATTGGCAGCAACTCCAGATGGTATCTGTTCTGTTTTCTAGTTTTAAGGAAAATAGCCATCTTGCCTCTGGTTAATTATACTGTGCTCAGACTACAGATTTTTATTATGTATCAGTAGCAGAAAAGAACAGTGGCATATTCACCTGACCAGAGTCACAGATTTTTTAAAAAGCATTTTGAAGAATCAAACAACCTAGTATTTGTTTGGAGATTGCTTTGTTAAATCTAAAACGAGTAATGAAAGGCCAACAGTGTGATTTCAGTATACCAATCTTCTCTTTTAAGGACGTCTTTTCTCATTCCATGCATTGTAGATGTTTAATTGAAAGGTTACACAGAGGGTCATCAACAAGGCTCACAATGCCTCTAGCCTTACAATACACTTAACTTCAAAGGGATTGGATACATTCCTGAGCCTTGTACCAATAAGCACTAATAACACTGAAAAATGAAAACTGAAACAGATGTCTCCAATAGCATTGATTCTTATTAGCTGTTCACAGCTATTCTTACACCTCTAGGCATAATGAAGCAAAGCCTGCATGCTGGGTGTGTGGTTGCAGAGGGCCTTGGTAATGCCGTTGGAATGTTCCCCTTCGTTTTTGCTCACTGCATTCTTGACAGGCTGTCTCCATTATAATCTTAAGAAAACTTCTTTAAAATGTCATTTAAAAATGCATCAAATATGTAAACTCTTACTTAATAAAGGTAGGATTTGACACTAACATGTATTTCTTAAAGGTAACTGGGAAAAAAAAAATGTGATTGAATACACATTTGAAAGAACAAACTAAAGTAAACATTTATCTGTGCCTCACAACAGATTCTAAATCTGTTATGACCACCTACAAGATTAGGGCAGCTCTGTGATAAAGTAACGGAAGAATAGCGATCAATGGATGAAGTGTTTTGTGTGCTACTGCACTGTAAATAGGCTGATCAGACAAGTTAGAGGCATCAATTCTTTTGTCAACCACTCCAGTCAACATATGGAAAAGTGATTTTGCATATTTCTTATCATGAATGTTGTCTCTCTACTTAGAGCAAAGAGCAGCCATGATAGACAAAGAATGATCTATAGGGAACAGATTTTAACCTTATTTAACTAGTGGAAGCTGCTCCTACTGAAGATGCTTCTATTCTGAATAAGCAACCAGTAGCTTAAGAACAACCTTCAAAGGAGACCAGCATCCTGGGCTGCAAAGAGAAAGGGAGAGCTAGTGAGAAGTAGCCTGGAAAAGGATCATACAAACAAAGCAGTGTGCTGTGCCAAGGTTGGCAGCCCAGCTTGAACACCAATATGGGTGACAAGAACTTATGCTTCCACTGTCAACATAACTCTATGTACTCATCACTGGATTTAGGTCTAAAAATTTGGGGTTGCAGCAAACTGCATATTCAGGCCACATACATACCATCCATGCAGAAGACTTAATGCAAAGGAAGACTACTTCACTGTGAAACAACTAGACAAATTTGATAAGTTAATGATCAGTGAAAAAAATATTGCCTAGTACTTGTAAAGGCAAAGGGACCAGCACAAACAAGAAGGAATTACTAAAGGAAGGAAAAATAAATGCTCACCCATCTGTGAGGATCTAGGCTTGTAGAGAAAGAACCCCAAAGGAAGGATTGCCAACAAGAGATCTTCCCTCAGTGGCAGTCAGGCCTTAAATGGGGTCTAAGAGGAGTTGAGCCTGGCTGCACCCCTTCCAGTCACACAGGTGAATTGCCTTTACCTGTGCTCCCAGGGCTGACCACGTCTTCCCTTCAGGTGCTCAATCAGTGGTTCAGGCTGTGACTCAGCAGTCCCCATACACTACTATATAAAGCACCTGAGCTCCCCTGGGTTGTTCTTGACTTTCCATCAGGTGGTCTATTACTGTTTTAGGCTGTGATTGGGCATTTCTGCTACAGTGGGCTGTAAGAATCATCTATGTTATGCTCTAGAATTGGTAAAACATAGAAACACTGGTCATGTGGTAGAAAAAAAGTAGAAGGTGATGTGTTTGTGGAGTTAAGTCTTCTCTGCAAGGTTGAGCTTCTGGCTGTCCATCTTCACCATGAAAAACCACCATTGTATCATCTTCAGGGTGTGTCTCTGGTGACTGTCTGGTTAAGTACCTTAGGTTATGGCACTCAGCAAACCCAGCAGCTATTTTCCATGCGTTTTCTGATATTAGGATACTCAACACAGTCTGATCAGGATGATGTGCTCCACCAGCACTTGTGACTTCATCTGCATATGCTGTCAAACCACTCAGCAGTGGATTTTTTTCTCATGAGAAGAATGCTATCACACAACATACCATGCAACCAGTTCATCAGTAAAAGTCACTTCTGGAATATTGAGAATGGGCCTGTGATGCCTACACTGGTCTTCTGGGATTGTTCATCTTGCTTGAGGGGAGGAGTTCACAGCATCACTGTACACTACGCCACACAGAACACATAATTTGACTTTTTGGAGAAGAATATCCCTGAAGGGAAATATCATTCAAATGGCCAAAATGGAAGGTAATATTTTCCACAGAGTAGAAAACATCGATGACAGGTTCATATACACCAAAACAATGAAATAAGCTTTGTAAGGGTTTTCCTTTTGGTTGATACACACTCATGCAAAGTAAAGGGGAAAGAATAACTATCCACACCTACAAATAGCATGTAGCTTCATTGCTTCTGTGAAATTTTCTTTTTAACCTCTGGGAAAAGAAGAAAACGTTTTGCTTTGGTAGATGTCCATTGAAATGTGGGTTTGTTGTCCTTCCAGGTTTCACCAGTGAGGAACTCATTTTCTTAGCTGAAGTACTGCTCATGTTTTCAGTTCCATATATAGAAAAATATTCTGTCTCCTGGGTGAGTCCATGTGAGAATTCACTCTCATGTAGATGTAAGAGAATAGTACTCTGCTTGGTCTGGGGTCAGAAAGCGAGTCCAGTTTCTTGAGTAGCTACCTGCTCACTTTTGCTTCTGATCAGTTTAATGTAGTCACTAAAAGGCTCTCATGCATGCTGAATGATACCAGCCGATCTTCTGAGATTCCTTCTAGTGGCCAGTCCAAAATATTTAGTGTCAGTAAAGGCTACACAATGAGCTGGATCCACATGCTTCATCCAGACAATACATAAAACTCAGGTAATTCAAAAACACATCTGGTTACTTAAAAAAATGCAGTCATAAAAGCAGAATTCCTTATTAATACATTATTAATAAATTAAAATATATTTTTTTCCTGGGTTCGTAAAAATGAGCTGCTGCCAGTAGTACTGTTGTGGTTTAACACAGCAGGAGGCTCAGCACCACACAGTCCTTTGCTCACTCCTTCCCTTTCCCAGTGGGATGGGGGAGAGAATTATAAAAAACGAAGTAGAACTTGTGGCTTCCGATAAAACGACTTTGTAAGATAGTGAAAAGGGAAAGGATAATAGTTACAACAGTGTGCATATATGTAGCCTCCTGGGATCTTCTTCTGGAGGGAATCCTAGGGTACCTCTGACAGGGCAGAGCAAGCACAAGGCAGTACACGATGGCTTGACAAGATCCTTCATATTAGAGTGATCCACAGTGAAAACTGAAATGGATACCGTGAACCCTGGACCTGCTATTGCTAATTCCAAGGCAATGCTGTGAGAAAGCTTAAAATAGCAGTGGAGAGAGCAATGTCCTGCCCAGGGCTTTAGAACTGTTGGCTGATTATCAAGAACTTCCATTGGAACATTATCTTACATTTTGACAAAATAGATCCGCAGGAAAATGATACGAACTCATGCTCCAATGACAGTGAGATGAGAACTATGCCCAGTTACTCTTGCTCTTAGCTCTGTCTTCCACTGCCACAGTACTATCATGAAGTCAAGCTGTGACCCTGTACTTCAAGAACACATCCCTGCATGGCAACACCCATTTTCCTGGGGTATGTAAGGTTGTGTTTGCGATCTGTGGGAACAGCACAGAGTGGTAGTATTTGGGGCAGGCTGATACACCCATGAATTGGACATTCCTGATGTCGAGGGCAAGAAATTGCCAATGCATTAAAAACAAGTTACAAAGAGGCAAGTGTGAACAGAGGCATCATACAGAGTGGAGCTTTCCCATTCGGGTAGAGGGAGTGGGGAGGAGGTCCTGGTGGAATACCTTGAGCCTGCCTCCTTGTCACTGTGCAGAGAGCCCCTGCTGGCATACCTAGAGCTACTCCTGCACGCCAATCTGTCTGAAACCAAGCAGCCTTTGATCTCATTCATCACACAGCTACAACAGCACTCACCCAGCAAGGTGCTGTTCAGAAACAGAGTATCATACATGTAAAACACATTGTGCACATGATGGTAAAATTGCAGTATCTACAAGGCAAGTTTAAGAAAACGTATTTATTGAGTCCATTCAGATCCATTTGTAAATGCCAAGTGGGATATACCTCAACTGACAGGACTGACTACAATGTAGACAGACAGATGTAGGACTTAACTAAAAATTATAAAAGTTGTGGTGACTTGTAAAATGTCTGTTAGTTCTTCACTTCCTCTGTACCCACTTCTGTCTGTAAAATTTATTCCAAAGGTCTACATTGGACTATATCCCAAATGAGATTATTTTGCACACACAGCTATATTTAATTTGTAGTGAGGGGAACACCTTGGTTTATTTTATGTCCACAAGCCTGTTTAACTGGGCTTCTAATTATTTAATGTCACTGTTTCAGAGGTAGTTTTATGAGACATGAAATCTAATGAAAATTATTCACAAGCCCAACTTCTGACTAGTAAAACCAAGAGTTTAATGTAAGAAGCGAAGTCCCCATCTGGTACTTCTCTTTGAAAAGAACAGCGCACATGAAGGATTTATTGTGACATTACAATGCTTGATGTCAAATAATCTAGCCAGAGGAACAATATTGCCCTAAAGAGAGCCATCAGGCCCTGTGTGACATGGGTATTTGAAAGGATTAACTACACTTAAATCAATATGGGCAATGAAAACAGAAATAACCAATCTCTTAGCTGCTCAATTATTTAAGAGTGTCTTTATTCCCCACAGAATGGAATTAAACGCTTGTTTAAGAGGACTGACAATTAAATCCATTCCTTTAATGTCAAGATAAGGACATAGGATCCTTGACTGCAGCAGGGCATAAAGGAGTGACATTTCACTAACCAAAACACTCCAAAGGAGCTGTTAGGTCACAGGACAGATGGTGGCTTTGCTGTACGGTGGAATTCACAGCTACCTGACAGGCATGGCTATGTCACACGCCCCTTGCTCTCAGAAAAAAAATCACATCTGCTTCCAAGGGTATTCCTATGAGCCAGTGCCACTGGTACCTCTGACTGCTACTGTCAGCTCAGGTTCAAATGTTGTGGTATAGTCTGGGCTCAAAGCACAGGAGCAGTTCCTGCACACAGCACTTGCTAAGGCCAAGACTTTTGCAACACGCAGCTGCTGTCCTAACTCCAAATGTACATATGCAGTAAGGTCTTAACCAGCACAGCTTCTTAAATGGTCCTTTTCCTTCCCACTGCAAACTGATAATATAAGAATGTTTAATTAAGTAAGGCTGAGAATTTTCTAGTTATTTGAGATTTGAACATTGGGTTTATCTCAATTTTTTTTAAGGTTGCTAGGTTTTCTTCCTGAGATAATGTCTCACAGATCTACCACTCTGATCCTTCATGATGATACAACTTCTCCTGAGATGTTTATCTCAAATAAAATGAAGAAATTCCTAATGTGGAAAATTTAAATAGTGAATTTTATTTTCAGTTGATAAAAAGGTGGTAGTGGAAGTAGAATCTATTCGAAGTATTTAATGTTCATTCAGCTTACTGCAGATAGACGGTGACAGGAAAATAACAGATGCGTACCTGCCATCTGTTAGAGCTCTTAACCAGAAAACTGGAATAAGTTCTTAAATTAGAGACAGCTCAGTGCAGTCAGAATCTGTGACAACACAGAAGATTTAGGTGAGTTATCCACCATGAATTTCATTTATTCAAAGGCTTACGTGAGTTGGAAGATGATAGTAAAAAGACTGATTGAGCTGTGCAGTTTTGACCACTCCACAACAGGGCAAGTGGGTGCAGAAGCCCTTTTCTCTGGTTCGTAACCTGCATGTGAAAGTCACTCCCAATCAGTCAATTGAATCTGAGAACTTCTTGCTGCTGAGCTCCAAGTCACCATAGCAAGACCTTCTTCCTAGATCTTCCATTTCTTTATTGCATTTTATATTCTGTCCTTTAAAATAATATTGTTCTTTAACAAGTTCATGTCTTTCAGCTAGATAAAAATTGTGGTCCAGAAAACTCTTATTCTTTTAAAAACCATTTATGAAAATGTGTTGCAGAAAATCATTACTCATGAGTTTTGTCTTGACACTTATAAGCATAATAGCTTGGAGGTATTGTTGATTAATGATTTCTTGTTCCTCTGATGTTCTTGTGCTAACTTGTCCACATTTCAGAGTCATATAGTAAGGAGAAAAAAAAAAAGAAAAAAAAAAAAAAAGAGAATTGTCACTTTGTAACCAGAAACTGCAGATTTTATGGCTTATATGTGCCCTAACAACTTTGCATGCAGTTCCTAACTTCATCACTATCACTATAAATTGAATGGCTGCATTGCTGCTACGTTGAGCCTCACCCTCCACACGTCTGGTTTTGTGGTCACCCTGCTCGTTATTTTCATGCCATCATTTTGCTGATCATCACCTAATGATTTATTTCATCATCTCCTGCATCAGTACTACACAGCTGTTCATTCCTCTTTAGAGCATTTAAATCACTTACTTTGCCCTGCTTGCCCTATTATTTCATATACATTTCACAGCAGTTTCACCATTGCTTTAGCAAACATCTTTCTACCACACACTAACCCATCTAAACTGCAGCTTTACCGATGTTGATGTCATTATTATCTACCATGAAGAGCTGACAATCTAAGTGTAAGAAGATTCACAACAGGTAAAGATCACAAAGACAACTGCAGAACATAAGGTAACAGTGAGATTATACTAGCCTGCATTGTCAGACATAGTCACAGCACATCTGCAGCTTAAGCACTGTCGATACTTTTATAGCAACAGACGCATTTTTGACATAGTAGTCTATGCCTGTAATTGCATATGTGCATAGGGAGAGAGTACAGAGTTGCCCCACAAAGAGCCATATACACTCCTCAAACCATGGGGGAGATGAGATGCCTGCACTTCAAGGGAAGAAGGGGGTAGCCCACATGTACCCATGCAGACCCCCAGATGCACCTTTCACTACCACGTGCTGGTGGCTGGGTGGAGTGGAGGAGACACAGCAGCCATCCTTCTGTCTACTAATTGTAACCCTGCAGCTCCTACCAGAACTTGTCTGGATCTTCTTTGCTTGTATGTGGACTCACTGTAGGTTTATTCATGTTTGACATGGGAAACATACATAGACAGCTCTGTAACAAAGCATGAATTTATGACTGAAGAGCAGGCAGTGGAGGTGCAGGACTGCAGAGCATCTACCTCCACCCCCTGTCCCAAACACTGCAATGGATAAAAGTTGGAAGAGAACAATCCACTGCTTTAATTAGCAAATGCAAAGGAAGTTACAGTTTTCTCATCATATTTTAATCTCCATCCTCTTTTACTATACAAGAATTACTGTTACTGAATGTGGTAATGTAAACATTGCTCGAAATTAGTGTCTACAACATAGGAAATTCCTGATCAAAGCTGGTACCTGCCTTCTCCCCTTCCCCCATTTAGATGTGAAAGTATTTTCTGATGCTCCTAATGGGTCGGTACAAGCCTCAGCAGGAGAGTTTCCAGTAAGGCAGAAAGAAATCATGCTGCTTGCTTACAGGACTGACTTGTATTGGCTTTGCCTCAGTTGTTTGACCCAGTCACCTGTGGTTGCTCTTTGAAAGGGCTAGTTTCTGCCTGCCTCTTGCCACTCAGCAAGTGGGAGAACTTGTCTCACTCTGGCAGTGCAGACTGCTCTGTCACTTTTTCCCAGCTTGACAACAGACTGGTCTGACATTATTCTTGTCACTCAAACGCTATAGAGCACAGATCCTTTTAATCCATCTAACAAGAGATTCTCTTGTCCTCTCTCAGCAACAAAACTAATTACACAGCAAACCACAATAGTTTCACGCAGGAATATAAGGAAAGAAAAGGCAAAGTTTGTGTGAGATTATACAGAATATCATCTGATAGAAAGTATGAAACATTTTGCTTCCTTTCAGGCCATTTCCCACACCTGACGAAAACCAGAGCACAGTTTGACTCAGATTTAAGAGTTAGTTCCTTTGTGAGCTTCGTTTCTCCTAATGTCAAACACTTCGCTCTTTTCAGAGCATTCTTTCAATATAGGTTTTCTTCCACAGGCTTTGGTGAAAACTGCAGCAGATTATTTATCCGCCTTATTTATGAACTATTCCCAATGACGTATCACTTTCAGAAGGACCACTGATGGTTACCCACAACCACAACAGCAGATTATTTTCATTGTAACCCTTATGCCTGTGCCAGACTGAAGCTGTATGTTCTGAGTGCTCTGTGACAGGTTTCTGCTCTTATTTTTGAGGTTTCAATAGAAAAGAAGTTCAATCTTTTCCAGACAAGAAATAAGGATGTTTTCCCCCTGTTAATTATTTTTACTGAACTCTAGTGTCACATCACTGTCAAGTTGGTGTACTCAATTTTATTGATGGAATTTAAGATTTTGTGTACAGATCACTTGATCATAGAAATAAGCTTTTCTTATTGCTATACAAAACTACCAAAAAGACAGCTGAATTAAGTTCAAATGTTGCTTGAATACAATGGCAATAGGAAAAACTCCTGTGCAGTTCTCTCAATGATTATTTAGACATGCACTACAATGGAAGTCACTGTGACACTGTGGTTAGAATACCACATGTCCCTCCACACACACAAACTCTGAAGAATATTAATCACTGTTTAACTTCAGTTGAGAAGTTATGTGGTAATTCATACATGGAACTACACTGCAAAATGACATTAAAAGATATTGAGTGAATTTGGCACCTTTCCACCCTTGCATTAGGTAAGATTTGGGTATCGCCGTACGTACAGATACGGGGATTCAGTACTTCACTATTCACAATGGTATGGTATTTCCTTACATTTCAGTGCTTTGTAAAAGACTTTTTTGAGGTAATATAATGTAAGAAATGGCTCGCCAAGTCCGAATAAATTGCTCTGATGTTGTATAAGTCATTGCTGCTTAAATCTTACCAGTGAGCTCCTACAAAGCTGCCAGCACCCATCCAGAGAGGCACACTCACAGCACTGCACAGGGAGTTAAGCTTGCTGCTTAACAATGAAAAACAAAACAAAACACGACACGACACAGAGGTATGTCCAAATACCTCAGTTTACATTCTGCTGAAGGGTAAACTCAGCTTGTCCATTGAATTAGAATCTGCTACAAGGTCCTTAAAAACACAAAACAAAACAAAAACAAAAATGAAATGAAACTTTATTTTATCCAAGCCAAATATCTCCATCTTTTAAATAAACTAGAAGCCCATTTTCTTTCTATGGAAAAATATACATATATATATAAAATATATATGTATATATATTTTTTTTCTGACATGTCTTGTAAATCAAAAATCGTACTAAACTGAGTTTCCACAGAAAAAGTATTTCTTACTGCTCTGTACTTTTATGTTAATCATTTGTTATCTCAGTCTACAACTACCAAGTGACACCTACTTAAATTATGGTGACATTGATAAGAATGAATTAATCCAAAATTCTGGAGCTTGAAGCCTTTGGCCCTAGTTCTTCATGCAGTCTTTCATATTTCTGTGTAGCATGAGAGGCATGGAAATTTGAACTGGAACCAGGACTCATCTCTTACACACTCAGGATCTTATGTTTCTTTCTAGCGCCAACAATCAATTTCCATGACAATCTTTTGAAAGAACCAAAGCATCAAGATACCACTTTTTTCCTTGCATCACTGTGGAAACCTGTATCAGCCTTTCTTCTAAGGAAAGTCAAGAAGAATTTTGCATCAGTATGCAGTAGTGTTTTTGTTGTTGTTGTTGTTGTTGTTTTTGTTTTGTTTTTTTTTAATGTGATGAGACGCATAATACACTAGACAAGAATTAATCTAACATTTACTGCTTGTATTGGTACTTCAAACCCTGTCTCAAATAAATGGAAATATATCCCAGTATTGTTATGTAGAAAGATGAGGAATGAGCAAAAAAAGTAAAGCAAGAGTGTAATCCCCCTAACAGATGACCATCAGCCTCCAGAGCATGGAGTTCACTGAGGGGATTTTAGAGTAACTCATTAAAGTTCCCGGTTCAGAAAGTAAAGGGTCACAGCAGCTGAGGAGAGAAGAGCTGTTGCAACAGTAAAGCTGTTCTCTCAAGGGATCTGATTTGGGCATTGTATTTGGTAGGAGTGCCCTAGTTAGGTTTTAAATCAACTCCTTGTAACTGCTCAGGGTAAACTATCAACACAAATGTATCTAGGTGCACAGAAGTACAGGATTTGAATGCTACATCAGGCTTTGCCAGTGTCTACAAAAGACACTGTTTCTGTCCGTGGGTTACAGAAATTGAAAGATTGTAAAAGAACAAGCTGTAAAACCTGAGTCACAGATAAAAAAGCAGTGGGAATGTTTCATCCTGTATTCTTCTTTCATTAAGCAAATTATCACAGTATCAATAATTGCCAATAGTTCTTCTATTAAAGAATTTCCAGACAGAACAGCTTGTAGCTATTGGGGTAAAATAGGCTTTTTCTGGTCATTTCAGACTTTAAACACAGAGCTAGCAATGCTCGTGAATTATAAACTGTTCTTCCAAACTGCTTCTCACTTGTGTTCTGTGAAATAATATTTAACAAGGATGGAAAGACACAACTTTCAAGAAAGCAAATATTTTACATTTCTCTGTGCTCAGGGATTGCCTGCACCAGGCATGCTGGTCGTTGTTCCTCTGAATGAACAGAGCCAGGCCCTGTACAGCAAGCTGAATCACCTCCATTGCACACTTTCAATTATCAGTAATTAAATACATCAGACCTTTCAGCAGTGCTTTATGGAAAGATGCCTTCTGCTTGCTGGCAGATAACCTGCTAGTGCTGTGTGCATGCAAAGAGGGAGCAGGACAGTCTGCCTCTATGGATGCACTCGCTAGGAATGTGGATGCACATTCACCTGCAACCAGAGGGCCAGCAGCACCACTGGAAGACTCTCAGGGAGCTGAATGCTCCCCATGCACTCAATTCACCTATTTCCAATCTGTGATTCAGCTCCTCCCCCTCTCCAGCATACCCTTTAATCTTATTTACTAGGCAGAATGGGGGAGATAGGTTTAATCAGAGGAGAGGTGGGATGCTGGTAGCCTCAGGGCTGCCCCAGCTGTGTCACTGAGGCTGCACTGCAGGGTGAGGACATAGCTGATGAGCTTTGCAGTTTGAATCTCCGTGGGCTTCACATTCATGTGGGGAAACTCATCCTAGATCTGAGAGATTTGCTTAGCACAGACCTGCTAGGCAGCTCTGCTGCTTAAAAAATGCTTGTTATTTGATTAATATGTTGAACATGACGTAGGCATGAATACCTCAGAAATCTCCCTTGATGTCCCCGTCTGTGACTTTTCTACACTAACGCGAGCAAAATCAATGCAGCCTGAAGAAAGACACTCCTTATAAATAAAAGATATGGCACGCTGAAAAAGACAGGAGCGTAATGATTTTAGCTCCGTTTGAAAGCAGATAGTTCAGAATGTAGCACAGCAATGTGTATATTGAGAGAGATAAAGATGGAGGAATACTGTCCTTCTTTACTTAAAAGTAGTGTCAAGAACACATAGTGCATCACAACATATTTTTAAATATATGTTGGGGGATGAGCAGGCTCAAAATAATTCTTATTAGTATAAATCAATTATTCTGCTTATTCCTGTATAAAACACAGAGTAACTTGAAATTGGATCCTTTTTCAAAATGCACTTTAACTCTAATAAAGCAACATTTCTGAAGTAATGTTTCTTATGTCTGTCACTATGGCAACCTGCTAGGTGCCAGTATGACAGGAAACCTGCATTATGAATGCTGCATCCCAAGTGGTTGTATCAGAAGGCTGAGGCAGTATCATATATGCCAAAGAAACAAACACAGTTTAAAAGCTTCTTTTATTGTCTTTAGGCAGTTCACAAAGGTGCTGATCAGGACTTTTCAGCAAACCAAGAAAACAAACTGAAGACTGTCAGCAAGCTAACTCTACAGTTACTATTAGGAAAACCTTTCAGGCTATATTGCTTCCTCCAACTATTTGTTACTGTAATATCAAAACAGTGGCTATCATCTGTGCATTGAAAATGGATTCTAAGAATTGCTTATTCATGTTTGCTCATAAAGCCAGTAAGAACATGTTAATATTGAAATATTTAATATTAAATAAAAAGGAAAAAATTACCCCAAAACCTAAAGAGATAAATTCTCAGATAAAGGCTTTAATGGTTATTAGAGGCACAACACTGTGATATCACATTCTGTTTTTCCAACATATTTTAAGGAAATAGGGGAGAATAAGGAGATAATCTCAGGATAGATGTTAGTAAACATTAGTGTAAGCAGCCCTAACTCATTGGGAAAATACTATTTTTATTTTACTACTTTTGCAGGAAACCTTTTTCTGTAGGACTTCTGCACTGGAAAGTGTGAGTTTTTTCTACACAGTTGTTGCACAGTTATAGAATCATAGGATCACCAAGGCTTGAAAAGACTTCCAAGATCATTTAGTTACCTAACCACCAGTATTTCCAATAGGTAGATCACCTACCAGCAATATTTCCCACTAAACCATGTCTCTTACTGTCACACGTACTTCATTCTTGAACAACTCCAGGGATGGTGACTCAACCACATTCCTGGGAAGCCCATTCCAATACTTGACCACACTTTTGGAGAAGATGATTTTCTTAATATGCAATCTGAACCTTCCCTGGTGCAACTTCAAGCCATTCCTCCTCACCCTATTGCTGTTACCTGGGAGAAGAGGCCAATGGCCACCTTGACACAATCTCTTTAGCTGCAGAGGACAATAAGCCTCTTCTTCCCCAGACTAAACAATCCTAACTCCCTCAGGCACTCCTCATAAGACCTGCAGTCCAGACTCCTCACAGCTTTGTTTCCCTTCTCTGGACATGCCCAAGGGCCTCAATATCTTATAGTGAGGGGCCCAAAACTGAATACAGTACTTGAGATGCAGCCTCACTAGAGCTGAGTACAGGGAGACAATTGCCTCCCTGCTTCCGGTGGCAACAGTATTTCTGATATAAGCCAGGATGCCAGTGGTCTTCTTGGTTACCTGGGCATTCTGCTGGCTCATGTTTAGCCAAGAGTCAACCAACACCCCCATGTATATTTCTTCCACAGTCTTCAGCCACTCTGCCCTAACCCTGTAGCATAGCCTGAGCCTGTAGATACCTTTGGGCAAGGAATAATTCAGGGAATTTACCGCAGACTACAGAAGGAGCAGAAATAAGACAATAAGCTAAGGGAAACAAAGATATCCTGCTTCTCTCGTTCAAGCATTTTTCAGAAATTGGGAAGGAAACATACGAATTGGGGAAAAAACATAAGTAAGATTAATAAGTACATATAGTTTTAAGGCCTAGTTACTAGTTTTATGGCTGCAAGAAACAACGTGAATGTAAATCCTTCAAAGTCAGACTATTTTCCCTCTGCCACCAGAGAACCTTAAGCTTTGTTATCAACCATCCTTTTGTTACAGGGTTCAGAATGAGTGGGTCACAGCAGTCCTATCACAGAGTAAGAGGCCATGTTGGAGTTTCATGTGTCAGTTTGAATCACAGTCTTTGCTCTACGTAGAAACAAACAGCAAAGTGGTTTTGTGGAACAAAACTATTCCCTAAGCTGACACCAGAACCAGTTCTAATCCTTGTAATGGCCATTTTCCAGAAAAGAGGTCAAGTCCAGTAGTGTTTATGCTTAAAGCTGATACACAGCAACGTTGAAGTATTCTTCACAGCATCTACTTAAATCGAGCTTTAAATTTATGGTGGGAGAATATCTGCAACAGTTGCTTGGAGATCCTACTCTTATTTTCTGATAGAATACAGTGACTAACCATATTTCACTGTGCTAATGCAGGAGGACAAGAGGGATGGCCAACCACATTTTAAAGTTTTTTAATTCACAAAAGAAAAGCTGGAGTAAGATCATCTGGGTATTCCAGAAATAAGAAAGATGCAAAATTAATTTATAAATGATTCACCATGAAATACACATTCCATATAGACAAAATAAAATCATTCAGACATTAACCTAGCTCTAATGATTCCAGTTGTTGCTTTCTCTCCGAAGTGATACTTCATTATTGAAAGTAAATGAGAAGATACTATGTGAAGTCTCACTATTTCTGTGACTAGAGCAGTATCATCTCTTTAGATCAAGGAGCAGGAGGTAAACAAGAACCTCAAATGTAGGCTAGGAATGTTCAGTGCACAATGTTGAGGGAAGCATTCAAATAAAAATAGGAGAAAAAAAAACACCAACACTCTCATACTGAAGTTCTATCTAATAATAATAGTGGAAAAATACCATCCTTTTACCAATAGTACAGAATGGGTAACAAGCTTAGTAAACAATTACTGGGACTTGTAGACAGTTCTGTACCCAGGATGTTCATTCTCTAGGATGCAGATTATTAATGACCCAGTTATAATAGTCACATTTCCTTTACAAGCAGGTCATATGAACCTCCCTTTGCTGATCACACTTTAAGCTCAGTTCTGGATTAAAATAGGTTTTCAGTAGAGTGAGCTGATGGCGTAAATTACTTTGGAAAGGGCACTGTGAAATAGATGAAACGGTAGGATATTAGTGCCTGCAGATGCACAGCTTGTGATTTGGCCAGAATTCTTTCACATCTGATGGACATTAACTTGCACAATTAAAGGTACAAGATCTGTTCCTGAAGCATACCTGCACTCTGGATTTACAGAGGATGTGTTTTCATTAAAGATGGCTGAGTATTATGATGAAGACAAAGGCAATGATGGTGAACAAAAAAATAATACAACCAGTGACTGCTGACTGTATATTTGTCAAAAGGCTTGGCATAAATACGGTTCTGGTGGAGGATTTCAGCTGTTTTATGTCTCAGCAACAGTTTAAACAATAACATTCATATCACAGAATGGTGTAGATAATATCTGCAATAAAACTGGGTCTTTCATGTTCAGAAGCAGACAAAGCCAGGAAAGCACACTGATAAATGAAGCTGAACCTTTTTATTTCGTTGTGGTGGAGCTCCCTCTAGCTTACGGCATTAATCCCGTATCTGTAAATCATATTTCCTTAAACTCTCCTTCCATTTTCACGGTAGGAAAAGCTTCCAATTTTGGATTCTTGGGAGCATTTATGATCCATCTAGGAAAAAAAAAAAAAGTCCTAAAAGCTGTCTGGTAGCTGAATGGCGTTAACAGATCTGAAAACAATAAATTTCATGCTTTAAAAAGCAACAGTACAGGGAAACATTTTCTGACATCTAGGGATGTGGCTGCCTTTAGTAGCACTCTCTCCCTCTTCCAACATTGTTCTCTTGTATTAATATTTAAAAACAATTAACACGTGTGCCCAACATGCTGAATTGGTCATACCAAAATTGGATGAGCACATTAAATACTACAAGGTGCATTTATTTGCTAAATGCACAATACTGAATTAAATGTTAGTCTGAATGATTTCAATTCATCAAAAAAAAAAAAGTCCAATCACCTTAATTTATCGAGTGAAACAGTTAAAACATATAAAAGGCATGAAATAATAAATAAAACAAATGTATAAAATGCTGCAAAGAAGGATCTTAGTCTGATTAAAGATGGGAAAAGTAGTCACCATTAATTCTCAGGTTCAGAATGTTTATTTGTTTTGTTTGCAGAGTTTATATAATTTCCTCCTTTTTAAGATTCCCCTAATATTTAAGGCTTTGTTAATGGTTGTAAATACAAACTGTTCCTTTAAAAAAAAAGTGGAAAGAGCAGCGCACTATGGAAACCTTATTTTCCTGAAATGCTAATTTGGGGAGATAAAAAGACATTTCTGAGGAACAATATCCAAAATCTGATCTGAAGATTAAATAACTACTGAAATGATAAGCAGGCAGGGATAAGGGAGAAAAGTTAATTAAAAATCTCCAGGGCAACTTATATTCCTTTGTCACAAAAGAAATGCTCTACTACTGATACTGTACCTGCAAGCTGTGAATCATCAGCTGCAGTAGCTAACCAGACAAGAGAGAAGGATCTACTGATTAGAAATAGCCTAAATATTCTACACTTTATATGTGTTTGGCCGTTTCCTTGATAAATATTACTCCCTGTGTATCCTGTTTAACATCACAACTGCTTATAAGCTCTTTTGTACAATGAAAAAAATTAAGTTCACCATTCTTAAAATTAAGATCAAAGAATCAGAATAACACAGGCTTTGAAGGATTTAATTCAATAGGAATGACTATTCAAATTGAAGAATGAGAGGCAAAAAGTGCTTCATATGTCACATTTGAGAAAATAAAGCACAATGAAAAATGCAGCTATAACATCTTCAAAGCAGAAATTGCAGCTGATTGAGTATTTTTTCCCACCACTGATTTTACATATGAGCTTCTTTTTAATTTTTGAAATTAAACATGTTATTTAGATGTTCAGGAATGATGAGATTTTAGAAACGGCATGCTCTGAAAATTATGTAACCATAATGGTAATTTACCTACTTCTAGAAGTTAAACTACACATTGGTAAGGAGATAGCATTTCAAAAATACATTATCTGCTGAAGTTCATTTCACTATTAGATAATTGGAAAGTAATCAACAACAGAACTTGCTTTAATTCAAATTATGTCTTTGAAATTACATGTCTTAAAGAGCTGATGGGGTATTGAAGGAGAAAACATATTGAATGTTAAAATAGCGTATTTCATTCAACTGTATTTAACTGTTACTGCTCTTGTCATCATGCTTTTCATTTGCATAGTATTTTAGAATGCATGTGATTAAACCAAATAATCTTCTCAGAGCTTATAATCTCTGTGTAAATGCAGTGTAATTCAGGATACAATCCCAGCAGTGCAGTGATGGAAAGCCAAAAGAAGGAAGTGTTATTTTAAATGCTGTATACTGCAGTGTATGGTGTTCTGTACCATTCAGTGCTGGTTTTCCTGTTTGAAGTATTAGCATGACAAGAAACCATGAAAAATGCCTTGATTTATTGCTCTAATTTTATATTAAGGATTCTTGCTCTTGAATGACTTCGGTATTGAAATTACATATCTACTTTCATAGGTTATTGGAATTAATTTTCCCCGCTGCATTTCCATTACATTATGAAATCAGGCTCTATCACCTAAAGGCAGAACAGTGGACAGGGAGAGCCCTACTATCCTCAGTAATTTAAGGGAATTATCTAATTCATGAGCATTTATTCTGTATTTGATCTAAGAAGATCCTTGCCACCTCTTTGCTTTAAAATGTGTCATGCAATAAGCAAAACTTAAGCTAAGTGGCAAAATCCTTTGAAATTTTTAGTATTAAACTCAAAATCTTCATTTAAGATTCTACTTTATTTGATAGTCATACACAAAAATAGCCTCTGAATTCTTACTAAGCATATTAATAATAGGACATATGTTCCTTAAATCACATTCAATACAATTAGTAGGGAATAAATTCCTACCTACTTGAGTCCTTAATAGTCTTCATTTAACAGATATTTCTTAAATTATTTGAAGTTTAAAACTTAAAGTCTTACTTTTTATTAAATATAAATATCGTTATACATTGACGTACTGTCACTTTATGATATCTCATGCCTTTGTCAGGCTGCAGCAAGTACGATAATTTGCTTCTATGAAAATAAGATTTTTTATTATCACCTCAATAGGAATGTTTTGCTGTGTGATAATAGTGGCGTGCACACCAGAAGATAAGCAAAAGTCATGAAAACGTTGCAATTTAGAAGGCTTGGCTTGGAACAGTTTAATGCCATCTGAGTTTTTGGCTTTTTTCCATTGATTATTCTCAGACTGTAAACAATGATTTTTATTCCTTAAGTCTCAATGTATTTTTAGGTGGGCAAGTGGCATTATGTACAAAGCCAAGGAAAGTGTTCCAATTTACATTTTAAAAGACAGTTATTAAACTTATTTGATTTATGATATTCATGATAAGGTTTTCTTGTTATTTTTTCAATATTCTTTTAACACTAAGCCTGCTACTTCATGTTTCCATGCAGCCTATTTCAGTACTAGAAGTATGGTGTTCCTTGGAGTGAGAAACCTACAGAGAAATGATCACTTTCCCTTACATAGTGTATTTCACTTATAGCTGCAGTTATTTTGCATCTTCAACAATAAATTTCTGAGATGTCCGTAGCACTGAGAAATTAACCCAGGATAAGACACAAATCAGGCCAGGATAGCAAATGTGCAGAGATACATCCCACCAAGTATATTATTCATGAATCAAATCAAGACTGTCAAAACCATATCCCATACTTCTTTGCTTATAACCTGTAGAAAAACTTGAAGAAGTTTGGAGTTAAATATCTTTTGATGCCATCTACATGCAGATTTAATTTACCTTTTCCATAAAAAAATAAAAACTTCATGCCATATGAAGATGTCATACATTCAGCAAAACTAGCAGAACTGTCACAGCACATCGTCCATGTCATTCAAGAAACATTCCCAGAACCTCAGGGGAATCTTTGTTCTTGGCTAGGCTCTTGCTCCACTGCATTTTCAGCTGTTTTGATAAACAAAATATCTTGTACATCGGTTGTCTAAGATAGCTAAACTCAAGTTAAATCTTGCCCCCCTCACATATTCAGTGGCCTACCCCCCACTCCTAAAAAGCACATTGGGGCTATTTGTCAAACCACACTTTGTCACTTCATCTATCAAATTTTGGTAAGTTTGTAATACGATACCAGGTGTCAAAATCAAAGCAGTTAGGAACAACAGGGACCAGGACAGATGAAATCAGTGAGAAGTTGTTAGGATGAGTGGGGAAGGTACCCTCAAAAGAGTGACTATTTTCAAGTTCAATTACACCTCAGTCTTAACCGGACAAAGTTGTCACTTAGCTATAAACAGTCTGTTACTCAGTTCTCTTGGAACATTTGCCTTAAGGAAAGCCAGAGGATTTCTCTTACTTCTTCTAAAATGGAGTCTTTTGCCACGGAAACCTGTACTTGAGTTGTCGAGGAAAAAAGCTTGGTTCAAAATATGATAATTGACAGGAAAATGCAACTTTAGAAAAAAATAGTTTTACTACACAGTTTGTATGAGATGTAAGAGAAGGAGATGTGAGATGCAGTGACCTGTAGTCCCTCTGGGGTTGAAAATCCCAGCAGATGAAGGCCAGTTCCTGAAGACAGCCTGTTCAAAATAACTTGTTTCAGCTGTGCCTGATTAACTCCCTTAATGTCACAAAAGCTACTTTTTCCTACACAGCTAAGAGGCATTTTTAAGCAGACTAAGCTTGCAAGGGAAGAAGACTATCTTGTGAAAGGAAGTGTATGTCCACAGAAGGACCTAACCTTATGTGGTGAATATGATCTATTTTCCAATATGGATAATGAAAAGAGATGAAGATTGCTCTCGATCTCAATGGAATAGATATTCTATCCCAGAATATCAACATGCTGCACAAGTCATGTCACAACTTCACCCTAGCACTTACTTCAGCCTGAAAAGCAGTCATTTACATGTGATCTATAGAAGATTAGGAAGAACTTCAACTGTAAAGCGCTTCATAGCAGTACACCTCCAGTGACTCCCTGAGAGAGCTCTGGATGAGTGAAAATATCTCTACTTTCATTTGTAACATCACATGCAATCCACACTTAGGTATGGGTGTGGCAATTGCTTAACTAAGAGATTACTGCTGGAAAGAAGATAGAGACTGTGATTTTCCTAACAACACTGAATTTTTTAAAGTTTATTAGCATGTATAGCAGCACCTCTGAGATATTATTCTTTGCTATCATAACACTATGGAAAGCCCAGTAGGCAACATCATAGGCTGCAGCAGGAGAGGGTATGCTCAAATGAAGCTACCATGAGTACAAAAACAGAAGAAAGACTCTGCTTACCCTTACAAGACATCAGGCACACAGGGATCTCCAGCAAGACACCACTGCCTCCACTGCCAACCCTCAAATGAGGTCTGGACAGGGATGGATCCTGGCTCCACCCCTTTCATGCACCTGAGCTCCCCTGGGCTGGCCCTGTATTCCCAACAGGTGATCCATCGCTGCTTTAGGCTTTGACTGAACATTTCTGCTACATGTATGTAATTTGATATTAAATGAAGGAAATGAAAATGAATTCATGGTGCAATTTTGGCTCTGGTTGTAACAGACTGTTTTCTACTCAGTGATAAAAATGGTACTGATGTTTTACTCAGTGAGAGAGTGAACTTTATACCATGAGTACTAATTGAAGTAATTGCTGCATTTAAAGCAAACTGATGTTCTTGCTGTGTGTCAAAATCTGCTGTGTGCCTAACCACAAAGTGCCTAAGGTGACAAGCATTTGGAATTCTTCTGTGTTAGGTGCCTTGATAAGCCCTAACACTATATCTTTTACGATATGAGAAAAATGTGGATTTAAGAAATCAAATGTTGAGAAAGAAGTGTATGGAAAGTATTTTTCCCAACAACATGTAGGTTGGTCCAAACCTACTGTTAAACACCAAGATGGTGAAGCAATGTGGAACAACAGGAAATTGTCTCTTGGGAAAATGGTGAACATTAACAAGGAGTGTAAGGGATAATGCTCCAGTTTTCATACAGCTTTGCTTTCCCTTAGGAAGGTAATTAACCACTCACTTCTCAAAAACATCATTAAAATACATTATTTCTATTTCAAAATTTGGTTTGAAACTGAGGAGTACGTTTAATACCAGCTATAAAATGTTCTGATGGACAAGGACATTTTTCTATTAAAATATCCTTCAGTATAAAGTTTGAAGCTATCGTTGTTATAAACAGAACAGAGATAATTAATG
Source organism: Callipepla californica brunnescens (assembly GCA_023055505.1). NCBI lineage: Eukaryota > Metazoa > Chordata > Aves > Galliformes > Odontophoridae > Callipepla > Callipepla californica. The sequence continues at coordinate 240,304 of JALIRH010000028.1, read as the reverse complement.
TGCAAGCTATAGTATTAGTAAATTTTGATATGTCTTTAATAAATAAGCCAGCACACTCTGAATTAAACCTCCTGAAAAACAAAGAGTGGAAACCCAAGGTAAAAAACACTGACAATGAGTTGGAAAGCTTGGAAAGGGTTTACCTCCATTCCTCAGAAATTCGGTTTAAGCTGATGAACAGGAAAAAGAAACCGTTGAGGACTCCCATGACCTCTCTGTGCTTTGCTTGGGGTTCAACACACTGGAAAAGATAGTTGACCTGAGCTGGAAAGTGTAGTAGCTTTGCCGAACTATCAGAATTCTTTGATACGTTCTTAAAGTCATATTTCAATGTTAATTCTTAAAGAATAAATTCAAGAATAATCAGCACAAATTCAGGGACACTTTAGTGTGACTGAAGCTGAGATACTGTGATGTGTGATTTAAAGAGCTCATAAAAGCAGACAGCTGGCTTTAGAATCTATGGAAAGCAATAAAACAGCTGAAAATTCTCCCAGTTGCAAGGTCTATAGATTTCCTTATCTTAAATTCTTTGCCTAAACCCCTGGAGCAAATTGCAGGGTGCATGACAGGAGTTTTGTCTTTCAGCCTGAGAGCTCCGGGGGCAGTTTCCTGGCCCCTCTCTCTGACCCCCTTCGGTGCTCAGTGTCTCCACCATAGGGGAGCTTGTCTTGGCTGCTGAGTCTAGACATTCCCAGCTACTATCCCTCCTGACAGTCTCATGCCAGTGGTAATTTAAAAATTGTTTTGGATAGGCTGTGCCTCATAGACACAGGGAGCCAATAATAACCCCCAGTTCACTGACCCTGGTCAGAGCATCAAAAAGACTGTACAGGCAGCCTCAGTTCAGCACTGGGTCAGGAATCGTAACCTCCTCCGACCTTTCTTGTAGATTTAAAATTGTTTTGAGAAAGGGAAGAATAAAAAAGATACAACTCCAGGCAGCTCTGAAAAGCACTCCAGCTTCCTGTACAGTATACATGCATATAAGTAACATGTTTAAACAGATGTAGCCTTGGCTGGCCTGAAAAATTAGGATTTGCATACTTAGTGCATTTTTTAATGGTGTGCATGTTTATCCTACTTAACTTTGACAACTTTGAAGCGAAAAGAAAGTGCAGGAAAATATCATCTTCACTGTATTAAGCAGCAAAGACAAAAGAAGAGCGGGTAAGGTTGTTCACTAAATGGAGATTTGACCTTGATCAAAATAAACAAAACAAACAGAAATAAACAGTAAAAAAAGGGGGAAATAACACCACCATCACTTATGTGAATATTTAGATGTAATACCAGAAACACTGTCCATTGCATCAGCTGTGTATAGCAATGAAAAATGTTAACGCTGAGATTACTAGACAAATTACCTTGTAAGAGTAAAATGCCTACAATTGTAGGCTGGTCGGTTTTCAAAGGTTTCCTTTGTGTACAGAGTATTTGCAGTCACAGCCAATAAAACAAAGTATACTCGTATTTTAATTGTGGTTTTGGTTTCAGAACTGCAGAATGGTGACTAACATTTTCTCAAAACCTACTTTACAGTGTTTACATAGCAGAATTTTCATGCTCTCTACCTGGAAAGTATGAAATGTACTTTGTGTGCTTATGAAGTCTCAGGAAAAGGTTTAGTAGTTTATGGAAAGAGAGTGGAGAGAGTTCCTCCTCTCTGAGTTTTTACATAGAGTGGTGCAGATCACAAACACATTAGTCAGGAAAAGGAAGGGAAGAGCACGAAGAGTGTAAAGGTACAGAGCAGGCAGATGAACTGCAAATTCCAGAAGAACTAAATACAAATTTTACAGAGCTAGGCTCGATTTAACAAGACCAAGGAAATAATGTTGTTGCTGTTTACAGAAGAAAGACACAGATTTCTGTTACAGAAGTCAGACAGTCAGCAGTGCTCAACACTGACATGTCATGGTAGCACCCCGAGCTCTGTGCAATTCCTGGGTCCAGCACTCCCACTATGAAGTCAACTGCTCAAGATCATGACCACGCCATCAGCCATCTTCTGATCACGAGCAAGCCATCAGCACTCTTCCCAGTGGCTATGCACAACTTCATCCTAGAGATGCTGGTCTTCAACAGTTAGCCTTCAACTAAACACTTATTGGAAATATATCAGACATCCTTGCTACATTGAAGTTATTGCTTAAGATTCTCCTCCAACACAGGCAGCTGTTTCTACACTTGGAGGCAGCTGATTATGTTCTATTTATATTCAAAAACTGTCTCCAAAATCTTTAGAGATACTTTTTTTTTTTTTTTTAATTGAAAGGCTACAGCCTGATCTTATCGTGGGAGCACAGGAGACAGGGACCCAACAGTCACATCTGAAATTTCCTAATCTAGCCTTGGCAAGACTATGCTTTTGCAGCCTAAATGATTATTAGAGGGATATTCTTCCCTGAATAGATTCTATTTAACCAGATATATGTTTGACAGTGTTCTCACTGCAAGGATCTACTGGTCTGGTGTTAAAGCAAGTTCTTTAAAAGCCAACTCTTATGTAAAATTCCTAAAGACTTCCTATTCCCATAGACCAAGACACAAGAGGGACTGGAAGGTTTAATGTAATCTCTGAGTGAGTTGAGATACCATCTTTTCTTGCCAGAAAACATCATATTGCAAATGTTGAATCTTTTTTTCCTTCAGCTTTCCCAGGCAGCAGCACGTACGGTATAAGGGCAACTAGTAGATGCTAGCAACTCTGATGTCCTACCTTTGTTAGTACACAAGCTGCCATGGGGCTGTATCTATATCTCATATCAAAATGATCCATCAAGCAGAGTTTTTTTCGTTGTAACCAGTAATAGAAATTAAAAACAATGGCTGTATGGTTTGATTGTTTTATTGTTTTCCCACCCTGTCCTGAGGTATCACAGCACCAGCCTGCTCTTTAATTCCAGAGTATGTGCTCACTAAGATGTACAGGATCAGTAAAATTATTCAAACATCACCACTCACAAGGACTGAATGTAAAAGGAAATTCTGGTTCCCATGGATTCCTTGAAGTTGCTACTTATTAGATTACCTGAAACTACACTTCTTTAAGTACTAAATTATAAAGTCATGCTGCTTGAGACCAGTGCCATTAGAACAGCGCTCCCCAGCCCTTATATTATCAATATCCTATCCTTCACTCATGACTTGTAGATGTTGCCATACTTAAATGGGATTAAGTGAATAAAATAACAGTACAATGCAGGCTAAAGTGATCATTGGAACATGTCAAGGAGCTTGTGAAGGGCCTGTGTCAGACTGCAGTCCTTGGTGAAGTGAGCACTTGCTCAGAGAAGGAACAAGTTTCCAAAAACCATCAGTAATAAGGGGAAAAACGTCCCCTCCAAAGACACACATGGTACTGTGTGCTAAACCAAGGTTGCAGGGGTCTGGGAAGCAATTATGACTAGCATCTGCAAAAGCAAGAAATGTGATTCAGTGTAATAGAGTCACAGTGTAATAGACTCATAGTGTAATAGAGTCAAGTAGGCATGGGCCCCTGGCTGAGGTACATTCCTGTGCAGGATTCATGAGCCTCTCTGTCACTGAAGGCTTTGCTCAGGTTTCTCTGGATTCATATCTCCCATAGTATGCTGCAGGTTTCCCTCCGTGGCTACATAACTAGGTGACTGAAATAAGAATATAATTAGTCTTTCAAGTAAACAAACAAAAAATTAATAATAGGGGTAATACTAGGAGTAATGATGGCTCTGGTAACTACTGGGTTACTGGTGTCTAGAGTTAGTTGCTGTAATTCTAATATTTTGTTAGTAGTGTAAATAATTAAATCAGCATGAGAATATCCAGCAGGAAACCCAGGCAACCAAATGAAAAAGTTTACATCAAATTGATTAATTTTTAAGGCATGAATTTCTTCTTCCCATGGGGGCTGAAATGGGAGAGAGAGAGGTTAGACCCAACTAGATGCTATTGTGTTTCTATGGCAACATGGTGCTTCAAGTAGCCTCTGCCATTACCTGTGATTGGTAAAATCACTAGGCAGTATACAAAGTGGCCAAGAGAAGCAGCAAACAATAAATGCAGAAAATCCTTAAATCAAAGAGACACAGAAATAAGAGATGGAAACAACCTGTTAGATCATCTTACTCATTCCCCAAGGTCCTGTGCAGTATTATTAACAATCTCAAGAACCTTGAAAAATCCTAAAAATTCTATCCAAGGCACTTGTAAAAGCTTACTTAAGGGGAGAGCATTTTCTCAGGAAGTCATAAAAAACTTCTAAATCTGCTTTCTGTGAGTCTGAACACACTGTATGGCACATTGTTAAGCATCATGTTTTCCAGCATTTGAAAAATGGGTTTCATGAAAGAGATTTCAGGATTACCCTAGCACTCATGCTTTCCCCAAAGATAAGGCCTTTTTTATTGTTCCATCCAACTTTCCCAGCAGGAACAGCTTTCTGTACCCCCAAAACAGAAAGTATTTGGAAGATCCTACAAGAACCTATGCTACTTGTTATCCATTTAACCTGGAATGTTTCCAGATGTCACACTGAGGAGTTGCAGAATAAATTTCAGAGAGAAAGGAGAGATTTTAGACAAGTCTTTGTTTTACAATTATAACTCCATGTCTGTTTTCTTAGTAAAAGGGAAGAGAGAGATTAGACTATCTCAAAAATTGTGAACCATGTGCTCATTCTTCCTTAGAGCAAATAATGGCTGTGTCTGACAGCTTTTGACTGCCTCAGTAGTACTGCTACACAGTTACCCAGGTTGCCACATTTACAGTATCTGTAGTTATGCATCTACAGCAGCAGGGTGTGTGAGAACTGGCTGCATATTGGCAACATGAGGTAGGAGGTAGACGATATCTGCTTCCCATGCTCATATGCTTCTCCTTCACTTCCCATGAATGTGAGAGCTGAGTGACATGCCAGAGCAGTGCAAGACTCACTCCATTTTCCAGTGGTCTGCACCTCATCAGTCTCAGTTATGCTGCCTGGGTACAACTCATTCCTTCCTAGTGGGGCTAGCAAGGAGGAAGTCACCCTTCTCTGCACAGAAAGCTGCCAGGAGAATAGCTCTCCTGTAGCTGACGATCCAAGCTATTAAATCCATTGACTTGGAATATTGGTCCAGGAATAAATGCTCATCCTCTGACACAGAAGTGCTGGCATCCCTGCAAACACACTGTTTTTCTTGAAACCTTCTATTGATCAGAGTCAAGAAAAGAAAATATTTTTATTCCAGTGTTTTATCCCATGGGCTACTCTTTCCAAGTGTGGGATTCTGATCAGGTTTATATTCAGGACTGACTCTCCTCTGATAAACAAATGTGAACTTTGAAGCCAGCCCAGTCCAGGATCTCATTACCAGGCCACTTGCATTCCCAGTGGAAACAAGCCCTATTTTATTTACAGATAAAAAAATACAAAAGCAGTATCATCTATTATCCCAAGGGCATTGTTTACATTAATTTAGCAACTGCTTCCAAGATGCTGCAGAGTTCAAGAGCATTGCTAAACAGTGACAGCCCATCCTGGATTGAGTTACTGACAGAATTACAGCTGACACTAAGAACTGCTTGAAATGTCTTGAGGGGGACTGCAGACAATGGGCTGCATTATTAAGCAGAATAAAGGTGAAGTTACAGAGGATACTTGAGACCAACAAAGGCAGTCGAGGAGTCTGCCACAAGCATTGGCTGTGCTTATATAAGCAGCTAGCAGGGATCCCAGACCAATGAAAGAGAAATTACACACAAAAGCCAATTAAACTGATTTGCTGAAACTCCAGCTATTTCTATTCTTCTCCCAATGTGGGTCCTCACATTGGACCATCAGACATACTCTTTGCATATTTTTCTTTTCTATCAATAGTTTTCTTTTGCACAAAAAGAGTTTCCTTTGAGAAGAATCTCCTCTATTCTGAAGCTGAATAACTTCTCAGTTTGTGTGGCTCAGAAGTGGTCTACAGCTTTTTTCATCCTTATATTCCTTGTGTGACACACTGAGAAGAAGAACTGTCAATAATTGGTGTCAAAAGTGAATGAAGAGGCTTATCTTACATATCCTTTGGGCTGTTGCTTAAGGAGGAAAAAGCACTGGAGTAAGAATTTCAGGTACCCAATTATTTCAAAGAAAGATATGTTAACCAGGATAGGAATAACCTGGCTATTGTTAGAAGTGCTGCCATAGGAATTATCTTGTCATATGGACTGCATTTGTAGAAGTAGGTGCAGAAACTATGCTACATATTTCTTGGTTCCATATTCAGTTTAAATAAGTTAGACATTATTTGAATGTGCATCTTCCAAAAAAAATTTTTAACATATATGGCTAGTCAGTGGACTTCATGAAAATGTTGTTTGGACAAGTTTTTGGAGCATCAACACTACTTTTCCAAAATGCAAACACAAAAATAAGAATATTTTAAACTGCATTTTCAGCTCTGTGGTCGAGACACTTCCTTCACACAAAATGAGATTTTGTCTGGGACCACAGTGAGAGCAGAGACCTTCCCACCATAAGAAAGAGGTCGTTAGGAAATGCCTCATCATCAGACACAGAGCTGCGTCTGGTGACATCTTGTCCAGATCGTGCTGTAACCTCATCACATTCAAGTGTCATCCTCAGTCAGGAATGTAAAGGATGTTACCTGGTGGTGCACAAAGTATAACAGTGTTAAGAAGCAGAGGGTGTGAGTGCCCCCACAGCATGAGTGTGGCAGGCCCATCATTTTGCACTAGCATCTGGGGTTGGCTGGCAGCTAACAAGCTCTGAGCACTCCAAGATCAGTTAGCACTGAGCCAGGTTTTACCAGGAGGAACATTGCAGACACCACTACACTCACAAGCCTGACGTGGTCCACCATGCAGTGCAGAACTGCAGGGCTGCTGACACCTCTTGTGCTGAGGGAGGAGATGAACCCATTCCAAAGCCATTCTTCCATCATCTAAGTATGTGTGCCATAAGCATGTGCTCACATGTAATGAAAAGTTAAACAAGCAAAAATATTTCTGATAAAGGAACTCCAAACTACACACAAGTGAACTTCCACGCTCATAATGCTATAAGTCTTTGCACCAGATTTCATAACTTGGTCTCTGTGAGAAAAATAAATAAATAAAACGCACTGCAGAAGTTGTCTGACCACACTCTAATAAGCAACATAGCTTGAATTCTGAGTACCAGTAACCATTAGTGCAGAAAATAGAAAAGCATTACAGTTATTCTTTATAAAAAAAAAAAAAAAGATATATACATGGTATTTCACAGACAGAAAACGAGAATAAATTTGTCAAATAAGTATTTGCTGCAAATTACTCTCTAGAGACCTCATATTAACTAAAGAAACCAGACACAAAATGAAAATGTTTAGTTTAGGTTCTGATATCAAAGCCTTTTTATCATGGGGATACTTCACAACTCCCTTGTTTCAATGGATGTGGTGAAACTCCTTTCCAAGTCAGGTGTGATATTTTCATGACAAGTATCAAGTGAAGGTAGCAATATGTTATCAATAGTGTTGAATGAATCTCCTGTCAGTAATTAGCTATTAAAGCATGAAAGTCTTGTGCTTTGCTAGTGGGAGAGGTTTATTGCACTGTGGGTAGAGACACTGGTCAGATTTTTCCCATTTCACACATACATGTGTAGCTCTCAAGTACATGTGGACATTTTGTGGAGCTCTATATGAAATCTAGTCAGATGAGTTTCTTTTACTGCCCCCATGTCAGGGCAGTTCTCAGCGTCTTTAGAAAAATCTGCAGAGAGTAGTAAAGCCCACTTGTCCAACCAAGCTCAGCAATCGTGTCAAAGCACTATCAGGGGGTTCAAAATAATTTCTTACTCTGTATTTCTCTTAATTTGCTACTCTCTCATTTAAAAATCTCCTTTACTGCAAAAGTGCTTCGTTCTTTTTCTAGAAGTGTTTTAGAGTCCTGAGAAGAAGACAAAAAACACAACAATGATTATTCCATTGCTTACTTCAGCTGGGGCATGAGCTACAAACAATTAGCAAGAATTAGCAACCCCTCAGAAGTAAGTATGTGTCCCACAACACCTCTCAACAATAGCAGGTAATGCAATCCTGTTACAAATTACTTCATTCTCTGCCTAGCTGACCCAACAAGGAAGCCATTAAAAATCTTAATATTGCATCTTTTTTCTTCTGCGTCAGAGAGCATTAACAAAAAAAAATGCAGAGAGGGAGCAGAAGATTGAATTGCAGAGGTGTCAGAATCAAATAGCAAGCTGTCTGCCGTGGCAGTACTACTCTATAAACAGGTCTGTCTCACAACAGGTTCTTACAGTAATCCACAAAGGAATACATTTGTACTAACAACCTTAAGGGTTCAGATTCCACCCACTTAAGTCATAATGCTTACAGCTAACACTGCTGGTTTCTTTAAAATTCTTGGCCCTAAACCTTTTATTTGTAATTGAAGCAAAATCCAGGCCAAACAGAACAGCCTAAGGATAGATAGGGCTTGAAGGAATCTCCAAATCCATGTGGTTTGCCCCAAGTCTGACTTTTCTCCTCACTGAAATATCTCTGTATCTACAAACTGTAGCTGCTCCTCTATACTGTACCTTAACCCACTTTAGCAGTACCTCAGCCTCATCCATCAGGTGGACGGATGCAAAACAGATTTTACGGGTTTGCTCTGTGGTATCTGAAATTCAAGACAGTCAACAGTGAATGCAAAATCTTTTCATTTTGGAACATGTTTTTGAGGTGGCTTTTAATGTGAAACTTCACAGTCCTTGTTTTGTACTATGTTTATTTTTGTCACTGTAATCATTGCAAACATCCCAAAATCCATGAGGAGCAAGTAGAAGCAGCCCTGCCACTGTCCAGCAGTATTTTGTCAACCAGCCAGATGCCACACACAAGAGCAGCCCTTCCTGTACACTGTACAGCTGCTGGGCCTGAAGGTGAGACCCATCTTGCTTGGTGGCAAACAAGGGAGGCACAGGGATCCCCACTCTGAGATGGTGATACATGCATCTTATGGTTGAATTCAGGTTGAATTTCATCTCTTTTAAGATGCCGTGAGAAATGTGGCCCAATCTCCTTCTGTTTGCTGCACTTAACACCTGTAGGAGATAGCAGCAGGGACAAGATGCACAGATGACACCTGACTGTAACCGCTGTAGGCTCTGGCAATTGGATTGGGTTGTGATCATAAATCGTCAGCAGTTAGTATGGTACAGACATAGAGGCATAGAGCCAGCTGGAGTAAATACTCTGCCTGCTTCACCTGCAAGTGTCTGTGAACAGGCAAAAAGCTGCACTTTCAAGCATTCGAATACTGTCCCCCACTCCAGCAGGGGAGATGATTGCCAGCAGCCACTAAACCATTATCCTTCCTAATGCTGAAGCACCAGGTTCCATGACACAGGATTGGGCTACTCCTTTCAGAAATAGTTCTCAGCAGCTGCACTCCATCAGCATCAGTATTTCTATATGTAGATCAGCACGCTTCCATTCGATTCCTCCTCTCCCTTTCTCCTCTCTCCTTCCTTTTGCTTCCTGGGCTTCATATAGCAGGAGTCAGTCCTGACAGGTCTCTGCAGGACGGCATGAAGGAATTCCTTCCCCACTCCATCAGCAATGGGAGATCATTCCTCACATATTTTATTCCATGTTATTTTGACATTCTTAAGTTAAAACAAGATTGTTTGGCACTTGGTCCAGCAGAGCAACTTCTCCCTTTGATTCCAGGTCACCGCACAGCTCCTGCTGTGTTGCCTCACAGTTTGTGTTCAGTAGCTGTGTAGGGAGTGCTTTGAAAACAACTTTGATTCCAGGCAACACATGATACAGAAGAGTCCTTCGTGGAAAACATGCACAGCAATGAAAATCAAAGAGAAAGAACAAAAACAACAACAAAAGATCTCTGAGCCACACAGAGTGAAAGACTGCTGAAAATGACTTTATATTTCTGCAATTAAACAAAGAAAAACTCTCAGAAAGCTTTTCCTTGCTTAAAACTCCCAGATGCAGGCCATGCCAAGACTAGCACTGTCCAATTGTAATATATTTACGTAAAATCTGGCAAAACAAAAACTGGTGTGAACTCATACACATCATATCAGTTACAAAACAGTGAGTTTTGCTGAAGAGCTTTCCATCTGCCTTAAGGTAATTCAAACTAGCATTTTACATTGTTATATGGAAATCATGTTCTGCGTGTTCAACAAGTTTCAGAGTTGGGAAAAGTATTTGTGAGAGCTCGGATCTTGCACCATGATCTGCAGCCCTGGCAGGGCAGGCAGAGGTGCCTCTGCATAGACACAGATTATGTCTATGCACCATTTTGGCAACTGGGCCCAAGTCTGGGTATGGGTCCAAAGGGCAAAGTGGCATCAGCCCCTGCAGAGCATCATTAAAATTCAGTCATATTCACTTGACCTTCCTGCCAGATTCCAGTCATCACAAGCAGTGAGGAGAAAAGGGCTCAACACCTGAGCTACTGCGGCCAATGAAGGAAAGGGTTTTGGGGACATGTCTTGGAAAATACTCAGAAGCTCATGATGAAGAAAAACAGGTGGGTGCCCTGATCTGACCTGGAATTAATTGTTTGAAGGTACCTACCTGAAAAAAACACTAATGCTGAAAATAACTACCACTGATTTCTCCAATTTCTCTTCTTTTTGCTGGAAGGCAGCAAATCCTGGACCCACTACAGCACAGCCAAGAGCTACTGAAGTGGGCAACTCCTTTGCTGCACCACCAGCCCTCTCCAACTCTGTTCCTGAAGAGGTTAATTTTTTTTTTTTTTCTGTAAAATAAGAAGGTATTGTACCTCCTCTATTTATTTATATACAATTATGGGACTAGGTTAACTTGCTGAGATCAGTCTGGGATAACCTGCCTATTCAATTCGTCTCACTGAAGTGAGGGAGCTGGTTACTGCCAATCTGAGCTGCTGTTGTGGTGTACACTACCCCGTACCACACCAGCAAAAAACCTTCCCAATTTAGCAGGCATGTTCTGGCAGGACATCTGATTTAAATTAGAGCAAATCTTTGCTGGGTTCCCTTGCTCAGCACTGAATTCCAGCTGTGGTAAGCCACTAACACTGTCACACCTAGTTTCTAATTTGAATGCATTTTACATTTCAATATATTATGTCTGACTGCTTAAAAATTCCACAAGAGGTGGATTTGCTCCTATTCTGTCACTTTCTACATATCTCATGGGATCGTCTTACTGCCCACCAGCACCAAAAGTCCTGAGTACACAGCTGATGTAGGCAGGCCATCTTTCCTGGGACCCTGAGGCCTTAGGTACACTGCTGACAGAAGCTCTTCTCAATTCCTGCACTTTGAAGCTACCAAGATATGGTGGTTCATAAGTCAGAGCCTCTGCAGCTTGTACCAACCCTCTGAATTGTGAAAGGTTGAAAGCTTTGAGGATAGGCAAGGCTGACCCATGGGTGCAAACTTCCATGTCGTTCTGGAAGCAAATTCTATGTACCAGTACATGCACTTGTTATGACAGCCATAGGTTAGATTATTATAACCAAATACTGAAGCAGTGTTTCGTAAAAAAACTCTAGATGCAAACTCTAGGTGAGATACTCAGAGCTAACATGTATACCCTCAAATTTCTCTTCAGGCTGTAAGGTAGGAGAGGTACCACCAGCATTCTCCTTTGCAAGGCTCTCCTCCTTGTCCGAGTCACAGCAGCTGATAAAGTACAGATTATGTCTGTTTAAATAACTCCACAATGTACCTACAGAGCAAGATGAAATTAGGATGGAAAAACAACCTGTACATGTTGAGTTTTTCACACATATCAAGGAAATATTAATGAGGAAGAAAAGTTAATAATGAAGTTACAAAGAGGAGAAATAAATGCCATCTTCACAGAAGGTAGGTGCAACTTTTGTTTACAAAACTCAGAATTTGCTTTGATGGCAATTACTCTTAACAAAATAAAACAATTAACTTGAAAGGAATGCCATCCTGATGTTAATTGTACTATGTGTATCAAAAAGTTGCTTGTTTTCCTTTCAGACATTCCCTGCATCTTCATTTATTCCAAGAAAGGAAAATAACTCCTGAGTTGTATCTTTCCCTACTTAGAGCAAGGAGGTCTACTGGGGCTTCAGTTAGATCTGAAGCTGAAATGATGAGAGTCACACTGACATTACACTCACAGAGTTCTCCTGTCCCAGGACCTTTCTCTTCTCACGCAGCCTCAGGGTGGATTCACATCCTCCTGGTAAGGACATGCAATAACAGCACAACCTCTGTCTTCATAGCATGCTGTTGCCTCAGAGAATGTTCTTGTTCACCTGCAGATGAAGCAACATGCAGCTAGCAATTTTGGAAAGAGTTCAAGAAAGTAAACCTTACACCAGTGACTAGAGCTTTTGTTCAGGGTTTATTTATTTATTTATTTATGAATGTTTGACACAGTTTAAAAGTTCATCTCCAAATACAACTTGCAAGAGAGCAAGCAGGTGCAAACCACATTTCTTAGGATTGTTTCCACAGTAGCCAAGGAACAAAGGAGCTGCCTTAGTGGGCTACTGAGGCACAGTCATTCACTCACCATCACATAGGCTCAGCAACCTTCCTGAAGCAAAAAGCTGCATTAGGATCACCAAGCATCTCACAAATAAAAGGAGAAAGTGTCACCTAGAAATATCAAATTTAGTTTCAAGAAGTGAAGGAGAGCTTGATTAAAAATAACCTTACAGTCTTAGGAGATGGAATGAATATCAGCAGTGAAGTACAAAGCATGCATATTTTGAAGACAACACAACACAGACTGGAAAAGTGGCAATGGAAGCAAAGGACAGTTGCTCTCACAGTGACATAGCTGAGCATGATGGCACAGCTAGCACTGAGATTTCCGGTCAGACAGGGATCCATTAGGACCCACATGTGGCAAGGAAGCAGGACCGGTCAGAGATGGCAGCCAGTGTCAGCTGTGAGTCCAGACAATCAGGTAGTCTGAGGTGGTGAGGCAGTTCTATGGTCAAGCCCAGAAGTTAAAATACAGGTCGGGGTCAGGTAAAATGATAAAAGTAATGACATCTCAGAGAAGGTAAATCTTCCATCTCCTTTTCACAGATATTTGCAAACATCAGCTTTACCAGAGCTTGAGAGGACTGAAACGATGCATTTCCAGCACGACTTAAGTAAGCACTGTATCTCAGCATTCTTCCACAGTGACTGGATGCCAGCCACACTCCTCTGGTCTTTTTGATCCTTAGACTACCACAACTTATACCATCTACAGCAGTGCTCTGTGCAGTCACACAAAGACTAGACGCTCCCCCTTACATCTCGGTTCCCTCTACGAAGCCAGTGCAAAAGCCCCTGGACCTGCTGACTGAGAAGGTTCAAGGGACGCAGACGCTGCCCGTTCCCACAGGTAACTGTCTTCAACAAACTGCTGAGTGGAGAAAGCACAGATTTGTTATGCTGGCTTCCTCAAGTCTGTATACGATGGGATCTCACTTCCAAAAAGAGAAATGACATTTGTTTTGTTCCCTCATTCCACTCAAATACCACAGCTTTATGCACAGCGGGCGTGCAAAATGAAGATAAGGATGGTAGATTTTAAAATTATTTTTTTATTTTTTAAATGAAAGACATGGGCACCACCTAATGGTGAGTTAGAACCCTTGGCTTTTCCTTTCTGCAGGAAACTGCTGATAACAGAGAAAGTTTTGAAATGTTTTGGAGTTTGAAATGTCAGTTATTAACATGGAATATCATATCAGTAAGTTTGATCAGGTTACTTCATATACCTGCATATGCAACCCTCAGTCTCTGTGCATATCTATCTTAAGAAAGAAAATAAAGCAAAGAACATTTTAGGCAAATTGTATGTTAAATTAAACTTAATTTCTCAGTAACTAAATTATTCAAGTGAGGGAGAAAAAAGAGCCCTGATTATAGACCAGGATTTGTAGTGACACTCCACCATTTCTCTTCTGAGCAATATTTCAGCTGTAAACCTGAGGAGGGAACAGATGTAAGTTGTGACACTTTAAATATTTCAAATGTGTTTAGAGTGTTTAGAGACAGTTTTCTGCTATTTTTTGTATTGATGCTATTATGTTCCTATTACTACTACAGAACAATGGAATTTAGAGGAAAATAGTACATCCACTTTTTTAATCCAAAAAAAAACCTGATGAGCAGATTATCCAAGGTTACTGTACCTGCTTCAGAGATTACACATCATTTGAAGTCAAAGGGCAAGTATTTATTGGCTGCAATGTATTTGATTCACAGCCTTGAGCAGGATTGTATTTCTCGTGGGTATTTGTGTTAATTTCAAAAGCTAGACTGACAGATAGTGTCTGAAAACAAAAGTATAGAGGGGTGGATTAAAACAGAATGCTTTCCGTTCCAGAATTGAAAGTGGCCTTGTTTTCCAGTTGATGGACCAAAAAATACTTCCATGTCCTTGAAGGATCAAGGGCTATCAAAACAGACAAAAGGAAGATCTGTGGTTTAATGCCATCACAGTTCACATGGTTTGTATTTCTACTAAGCTCACTGTGCTGTTTCACAGACTATGTGGCTTGGAATTGCTTTCAGACACACAAATATGCACGGAAGCACAGATTTAGATACAACCCAAGATACATCCACAGACACTTGGTGCTTCTGAACAATCTGTATTGAATCAAACACACTTATATTAAAGTATTAAGCACATGTTGTCTTTATAAATTTTCAAAGGTATCTTTGGGAAGTTGTTATGTGGAAAATTTGAGTAATAGACTTAGACCAAAAGGACAGTGTGCCATCTGAACAAACAATGTCTGTATTATATTTTGTAAGGTGAAGGACTACTTCACTTGTTAATACCATAATGATATCATCATATTTTGTTATTCTAGCACATTCTGTAAATGAAACACATTTTTTTGAGTCTCCTTTTCATAGGAAAAAATATTTTTGCATTAATTCAGATCTCCTAATACATTGCTGGGGAAAAACAGCCTGAACAAAAGGTATGAGATGACTTCAGAAAGTAGAAAATGTCTAAAATTCTGAAAGAGATCTTCAGTTTTTAACTTGACAAATTATATGAGCTGAGTTGGTCTCAATCACTATGGCATGTAAAGTGTTTGTAAAATTTTTTGGCCAATCATATGCAGTCATTCATGCAGATGAACACAGGGAAGGCAGTGAATGGAATAAACTAAAAGAAAATCCCAGACACAATAGACAAATAGTAGCTTAGACGTTAAACCATCAGTGTCAGCAGAGGATGATAAGTGTGGGGGAGACTGGATTCAAGCATGGGCATTACTAATATTTTAGCCCTGCAACTTAAAAATTCTTGGTGTTTTCCAGCCTCTCACAGATTGCAGAATTCTCAATTCTGAGTCAGTAACAAGTTTAAAGCAGAGAATAGTGTGGACTTCATCTGTTTTGCCCAGGAATCTCTAAAAGTGATTAGTTAAAGCCAAGAGCACAGTTATGCCAATCCCAGTTCTGGGTGCTGGGATGGAAGGTTTCTACTTCCAAACTGCTACTGTCTGATCAAAGTTCCAGAACTTAAGATGTCTTGTAGGTTGCTAGACCACACTCTATTTATATTTTGAACTCTATCAGCATCTCCCTAGATCTGTCCTTTGCTCTCAGCAGGAGGCTGCAAGCTACCTCGAGGGTGTGCCAAGTACGGTCATACACCTATGACCTGTACAACATAAAGACAAAGCAACAGGGAATGAAATTACTCAGTGTAAAACAAGGAACAGCACTCTTCAAGGAAAAGGTTATCCTAGAGTTTCTTGGCATTACCTGTAGGACCTCCAGTTCTCTGTTTCCTTAAGTGTAGTGTCACCAACCTCAAGAGAATTCCCTGCAATGCATTCTTCCAGAACTTCTGAAGCGATTCCCCCGGAGAACTGCAAAATGGTTCAGATCACTCTAAAGCCCCCTCAGTGGTTAGTGCTGTGGGACATTAGTTCTGGATGACTAATTATTTGGTTTAAAAACAGGTCTTTTGTTTCTTGGTCTATAAAGACAACATGACCACTTTCTGTACTTTTGACCCCAGGGAAAGAAAAGCCACAGATAATAGAATTAAACCCTCATTTCACTTGAGATAATATTTGTGTAAGCTCCCTTAGTAAAATGTCATGTACACTGCCAAGTCTGCAGGTTATCACTTCCACAGTTTGAGTGTTTGGAGACAGAGCTTGAAAGTAGGAGGTATTTGGGAGAAAGCTCTCAGAATTATAAGAGCTGTAACCGTAGAACTTTTTTCCTACTCAGCCCAATGTCCCCTTCAAGACTTGAGCTCAGACAAAATAACAGTTAGGATATTTTTTATTGTCCCAACACAGAAATATTATATAAGGTTTCAAGGCCACACAGACTATTTCCCCTCTTTTATGCAGGTTCTCTGTAGAATTTGCAGGGAGAAAAATCGACACTTTCAACTGTGATTCCAATTGTACACTTTTTCAGGGATTATTTTATATTCTAAGCACCATGAAGCAAGAGTGCAAGTCCTCCCCATCAGCACTTAGAGTCTTTTCCTTATAACCCTGAAATCACACCAAAAATAATAAAGCTTCTTGGCCAAATGTTAGTCTGAGACGTCATTCCATTCCTGAGAAGAAATGAACTCTCCTTCCCTTTTCCTGCTGCAGTTCTGTTGTGTTTGGTTTCAGGTATCCGACATCAGACTCTTCCATAACTTGGAAGCTAATCCTTCCACAGTCTTCTCCCTTCCACATCATGAAATTCCTTAAAACAGTATTGTAGTGCAAATTGCAGTACATATTTGGAAAAAAAACACAAGGAAGAAGAGAAGTTCAGACTCTCTAGGACACAGGTAGCCCTCTCTAAGCAAGTTGTGTGATCTGGGAATACAAGGATTAGAAGAATGATTTGACTTCTCCATGAGAAAATGGAGGTCAGGAAATTCGGCTTCAAAAATACAACTCCATTCTTTAAAATTCACATACTTAGTACTTACTAAGTGCACAACACAGCTCCAAATTTTTCCGCAAAGGTGTGTAAACTACCGATTACCATTACACCTGTCCTCTATCAAATCTGAATAAAGTTATGCTGAGTGCAGATGTTCATTCTTTAGATACACAACAGCTTAATGTCTTCCTTAACCCTCAGGTCCCCCATTTATTTATTTATTTGTTTGTTTGTTTGTTTCAATTCCGTGCAGTAACTATTAAGACAAACCACCAGTCTGGTGTGTGTCCATATACAAAGCTGGTTTTGTGGGTAGGTCAGAGAAGGCTGCTGGATCCAGCAAAAGGAAAACAAGAGGTAAGGAAAATAGTAGCTCTCCTTTCTGCCACATGCCTTGGTATCTCATTACTGAATAGTCATTCAGTAGTGGTAATCAGAGTTCCCACGTGAAAATGAAACTGAGACATGACATGTATGCAGATGGTGTTTTAACTAAACACATGCATATTTGGGTCCTCCTTCATTCAGCATCCCCCTGATTGATCAGTCTCTGCTTTGAGCAGTTCCAAAATATTTACCTGAAATATTCATCTAGAAAACATGTGCCATAACACACAACAATACAAAAGTATAATAACAAAAAGATAAAGACTGAGGTTTGTTTGAACAGAAATCTTAAAAATACTTTAAAAATTCATTCTACAGAAATGTAGGCATATTATTTTGAAAATCACATGGTTAGTAAAGCCTTTAAAGTTCCATATGAGGAAGAATATCCAGTCAAAATCCTAGAGAGCCGCTGTGGATAACTTCTAGATTTCCTATTCTATGATCAGATTTCCAAGTATTTCCACTACACATCATTTGTTCCCTCCTAAGCCCCACCATACAAAAATAAAGGAATTATGGGTCTTCAGTTTTCTTGATATTCCAGAAACCTCATATTGAGCAATACATAGGATCCAGAAAAAAATAAATCCTCTAAATCATTTTTTAGTCTGTAAAAATGCTGTGAGGGATACAAACACCATTTCCTCTCTTTCGCAGGCCACTTATAAGAGACAAGTTGCTTGTGATGCATCCCATGCTGGGATCAGTTGTAAGCCATATATCTGCTGATTTTAGGAATGAAAGAGCTAGTCCATAAAACGTGGAATCAGAGGAGCAGCCTCAGGGGCATATTGGTGCATTACATCTGTGATATCAGAGTGTTTCACTAAAAGATATATATTGTTACAGGAAACAGAGCTTCCGTACTTCTTGATTCTATCATTATTTATTGTTTGATTGTTAATTCTGTTATTCTTGATCACGCAGCATGGGTTAACCTGAAAGAAGGCCCTGCATCTTGGTATGGAACTTGTATTATTCACCACCGTGAAGGAAATTTTTTCTATTCGGTAACCTGTGTGAAAAAAAAACCTAAACATTTAAGTTTTTGCTCATCTAATAACATTTGTCCTCCTGTCAAGCGTTAAAAACATTCAGCTTTGGAATAACCTTTCCCACAGTAATATTTCATCTGTGTCCTTTTCTCTAGAAAATCTCCAGAAAGATTCACAGGAAACAGCGTCTCTATAAGCATCACTGTTGTTAACTACCCTAGAAAATATATTTTACAAAGAAAAAGATTTAAATATCTTTTTTTACAGTAGTTACAGTGATCATAATATGTAATTAATTATTTGTACCACTACTTTCCTAACTGAATAATCATTTAAAGCAAGTGCCAAAACCACTCGCCTTGCATAGTCAAGAGAGGACAGCTACAAGAGGCAAAGGAAAATGAAGAATATCTGAATAAGCCTCCTCTTAAGCCTCTAATAGATACTATGTTCAGCTGAAAAATATCAGGGAAGTCCTCTCTGCTATTGAAAGAGCTGCAGTGAGATTCTACTGCTATGGAGTACAGAAGAAGGATTGGCCCTGAGGCTGTACCCCCAGGAGCCTGCCAGGCATGAGACAAACCTGCTGCACAGCTGAGGCACTGAGAACACCACTATTTTGACAGAAGTTTAGAAGTTTTATCAGAATACTTTCACACTTTCCACACTGCAGTAATTTTCTCTGATGCTCTTTCAGTGTATCCACTCCTTGACTCCAGACTAAGCTGCAGACAGCAGGCCCACCAAGAAGGTCAGGGAGAAAGAGGAAAGAGAATAAAGAGGGAAGGAAAAAAACTAACAGAAGGTGGCAATGATTGGACAAGGAAAACTAATTTACTAGTTACAGTAGTAATAGTAGAGATACAGTAACAGCAGAAATACAATTGGGATTAAAGCTAAAATCAAATAAATGAGAGAGAGTTTCTGAAAATTGAGGTTCTTACTCTGATCTGTGAGGGAACAAAAAGAGATAGCCTCATGACTTCCAGTCAGTTTTATCTTTCCCATCAACCAGAAAATGGAAAAGGAACAGCAAAGTTTTCTGGGAGCTGTATACATCTCTTCTGAGGCTTCCAGTGTGCTACTTGATGTGATGATGTGAAATACCGATAACAAAAATCATAAAACCATGATATAGGTACTGTAATTAACTTGTGTGAACAATGTGACTATACTCTTATTTGTTTCACTCTTCCCATGCTAACATAGTACTTGCTTCTCCTTACCTGCAGGTACTTCCCTACAGTGCCTACCATGGCTGCTCAGTCAACGCTGCATCCTGAATTAGCTTTGCATTGAAGTATTTGTTGTGTAAAATTCCTGATTAGTCCATAGAGAGACATTGCTTCCTTTCCAGCTCTTTGTTAAATGGCTTGATGGAGACAGGCAGAAAGAATAAGGAATGATGACTAAAATACAATGTGATTTTGCTATACACACAACCTAATTTAGCGTCAGACCCAGACACGCTTTTAGATCTCATCCTACTTAATATCAACAGAGGACAAATATACATTCCACACTGCTCAGATCTTAATTAGTGGAGCTTCTTAGGCCCTGGGGGGGGAACTATTAATCACTTGGCATTTATCATCCTTAATTATTTACTAGGTACACCTGAAAACTTAGGTATTCATAAAGCAAGAGCCAATGGCTACTTTTCTTTTCCCATTTGAACAGCTATGGGTGATTTTCTTAAGCTTTTTATTCTGTAAAGTTTTCTCTGTTGCATGATCTCATTGCTGCTTAGCTTCATCAGATTAAAAAAATATTAATTAGAAGAAACTTGTATTAGTTATTAATTAAAGCATCTCATGGGATTTATGTCCAGGAGAAGAAATACGTATTTTTAGACTGAGGTGTCTGTGTATGTTCCTGCAGCTTGATTTGCAGATTACTGCTAAGTGCTATTAAGGCTTTTGCCTGCTCTTTGAATTGGTGTAATACCTGCTTTTCTGAAGCTGGCTCTAATCATCAGGCTTGGCAATATGTTTTTGCTTAATAACTTCACACATACAAGCAGCCTTGTCCAAAAGGCAGAGCAGCACTGAGTGACAAGCAGAGATGCATTCCGCATGTTTGAGGGTGTCCCTTTTACTGGGCAAATCAATACCACATTTCTCTTCTTATCTTGAAAGCTATGGGAGGACAAATTACATTAGCATGGATCTCTGCTTTGGCTCCTGCCATGCTCCTGCAGAACAGCAGGCTACGGTTTTATGAACCTTCACCCCTATATGCTGTCAGTCAGCTATTGAAAAGTCTGTGGCAGGCTTGAACATGCTTAGCTAGAACAGGTTTGGGATGTTTTTTGTGGCTAAAACATGGAGGTAGTGGCTGCATGTGCACTGAGGGGTAGCTGAGAATCTTACTGCTGGTGCCTAGTCCCTGTTGGTTTCAGCTGGCCAATGGCAGATGAGAACAGTGTCATCTGAAGATGATATGACTTGATTCATTAATTCTGTTCTATCCATGATATTTTTTGCTCCTCACAAAGTCTATTCATAGGTCAAGGTGGAATTTCTGAATTTAAATTCATCGTTTCTCTCACTGTTGAGCTGGTAGAAAATGCATGGAATAAGACTACAAGAAAATAGCTTAATCTAATCATTCTGTTTTCTTTTGTTGCAGAAGGATATACCAGATAAATCTGTCAGCTTTAGCTAGAATATGTGTGACAAGATAATTCTGAGAGTAAACTTGGTTTTCCAAGATTTAAGCATAAAAAGCAAAGCAGATAAAGATTGCTCTTGGGCTTTCAATCGGTCAATTAAAGGATAGGAAGCAAAGGGCCCAAATGGTCAGCTATCACAAAGACGTGGGGAAGGAGCAGTGCTTCTGAATATCCCTGTAACTAACCACAAGACTGGGGAAAGTAGCTAAGCAACCATCTGTTGCCAATGTTGAATTTTCCAAAACAGCCCTCTGGAAGGTTCTTGAAATCACTATAGATACTGTTTTACAAAGCTGTCTTGATGTTTATCGTATGTCAACAAAAGTAAGTGGAATACTGGAAAGAAATAATAGTAAACAAAATTGAATCTAATACATTATACATTTCTATCTGCAACAGTGTCTGCAGATTCAGCTTCCCTACCTCAAAATGTTAACCTTATGCTGTATGAGAGAGAGAGAAAGAAATGAAACAAATTGTGTTAAAGACTTTCAGACTATGGATCTTCCTTTGTAAAAGGAAGTCATACAGATTTGATAGTCATTATTTTTCAAAATATCACAACTAGCACGTTTACAGTGAAATTTTAAGGTAAGAAGTTTAAACCACAACTTACAGTTAAAAAAGTAAAACTATTGCAGGAGCCAAAAATATACCTGGGCATAAAGAATCTTCACAGAAATTTACAGTGGAGCATCCTGCAACCATCAAAGAGACTGGTGTGCTGAACTGCTTGAATATTGGACAAGTTGCCTAGAGAGACTGTAGAGACTCCTTCTTTGGAAAACTACAAAAGCCACCTGGACATGATCCTGGGCACCCTGCTCTGAGAGTCCTGCTTGATCAGCTGTTGGACTAAATGGCCTCCAGAGTCCCCTTCCAACCTCAGCTATTCTGTGATTCTGAATCAAATTATTGTAGAGCATTCTATTGCTTTCCCAGTCTGGTACCCTTCCTGAGGCAAAACACCAAGCCAGTCAGGCTTATGTCCTTGAACACTTCTAGCAATACTTGGAATTTTCATAGGTAAATTTGGTTGATCAAAGGCTTCCTAGTGGTGCCAGACATGAAATCAACTGAACAAGGGCCCATTTGAGCTGGAGTAACTATGCTAGACAGGAAGACCGCATGTGCATCAGCAAAACACCAGTGACACTGGCAATGAGGACAGTTGGCACAGCCTCTGTATTCATATTAGGCCTCAGAAATGTTGGCCACATGGAAAATACTTAGTGGTAAAGGTTCCTAACTTGGATTAATTTTCAAACCATGTCTGGGAATTAGATGGAGAGTGCTATCGTGCCTAAGAAAGAACTAGGACCATGCTAACTGTTTGACAGTAGGTAAGAATGAATTTCAGTACACGGAAGTGTTTAATTTCTAGTAAAAATGTAACAGGTATAAAGATTTTCCATTCCCTGTTATTTCTTTTGGAAACTGGGAGCCTGATGCATCAGGCTGCCCAGAAGTGTCCTTCCTCCAGAGGCAGCTGTGAGTACCTTCTGCAAGCACTCTGCGTTCCACCACTGACATTGCTCTCAGCCACAGCACAGCTGACATAGTTGTGCCCAGTAATATCTTCCATGAAGAAACTTTGCCTTCAGTAGTTCTAAAAGATGACTGTGATTCTTAGAATCTGTGGGGTGTTGTAGGATGGAACTGTTTCAAGTTGAAAATTATTGTTGAAGATGACATGTAGAGTTAGAGGTTGAACAAAATTTAACTTTTATAGAACAGCTTCTCCTGCACTAACATGTTAAATGTTGGCCTCTGTGTCCTATATTTCCCACATTCATTCAATGATCTCATATATTCTGCAAAATTAAGATTTTAAATGCTGGTTTAAGCAGCTGTGATGTCACTAGGAAAATTACAGGAAATACTAACCTGAGTCCTGGCAAAAAGAGAATGGTATTTAAATTTGTATTTTAATACGCATTTACCCTACATGACTGGTAGATTAAAAAAAAAACAAAAAAAAAAACACCCTGGGATCATCTCCTGGATTAGGACTTTTTTTT
Organism: Callipepla californica brunnescens; assembly: GCA_023055505.1. Taxonomy (NCBI): domain Eukaryota; kingdom Metazoa; phylum Chordata; class Aves; order Galliformes; family Odontophoridae; genus Callipepla; species Callipepla californica. The sequence continues at coordinate 217,330 of JALIRH010000028.1, read as the reverse complement.
GTGCAGTTATTCTAGAAGTCTGTATGTGACATTTGAAGGCAGTCGTTCTTCTCAAAACAAAGGTGGATCACTGAATATATAGCTACAGCTTTCACTGAGGTAATTTATTAATATTCTGTAAAGAAAATAGGTTAATCAATGCCTTCTTTAATACAAATGCTGCATAAGATTTAAGGGCTGCATGTATATGTTTGATACTATGTTAGATACTCAGGAAACTAGCGCGAAATTATAATTGCAGCAGGGTGAAATATGGAAAAGTGGTCTGTACATCACCCACTGAGACATATATCTACCAGCTCTAATCCATTCCAAAAATCATTGCTGAAAAGGCCAAATCACTTCTGGGATTTAAATAAAGAAGTTAGATGCAGAAAGAGAACTATGTCCATTTTGCAAGAATGAGTATCAGCTCATTGGTCTTTATATTTTTGTAAAGAAAATCCTCCTGCGATGGTTATTCTCATGAACAGCCCAAACAGACGTCATTTTGACAACATAATTTGAAACCCCAGAAATATTGTTTAGAATCAAACCCCTGTTCACATGCAATCTTTATTTACTTTGGTTTGAAGGTTCTGGGGGGGGAGGGTGGGGTTGTTTTCTGCTGTTTTTTCTTAGATCAAATTTTACAGTACTACCAGAAAAAAAAAGGACTTCGTATTGATCCTTGAAGGTTAAGAACTTAGTGCACTTAAATTATTCTAACCCAGAGAGTTTGAAATTTATAGTCCCTCTTGAACCTCACTGCCTCACCAGCTTCCTTGGGAGGACCCTGCTGCAGGCTGCACGCCAACTGCAGTAAAATTTAAAGAGGTGAGAGAGAAACTTCCCAGAAAATATAAACATTTCATGGAAATGAAATAAGTCTTCCCTTATAGGAACTCACCTCAGCAAGCTTTAGATAAATGGAAAGGTATTCAGAATTGTAAGTGGATATAAAGTGTGGTGTTTCAGATACATTTGTTTATGAGTAATATAGAAATGAGCATTGTCTAAAGACAACAGAGTCACAGAATGAAGGGCTGTCAGTCCCCTTCCCCCTCCTTGTCCAGAGGTCAGCTGTGAGCACTAAAGCACACACTGCAGAGTCAACCCGCTCTGGTTTATGCCTCCCTCTAGGATGGATGGCAGCCGCACACACCTCTGCCCCCCCACCCACAGGAACAAATCCCGGCTTGCTGTAGTCACAACACTTGAACTCATGACATCAGTACACCCTGTAAGGGATCTGAAATATTCCCTAAGATCAGAGATAGGAAATTCAGAATAATAGCAAAGAACAAGGCCCTGGAAAGTACTTTCCTATGTGTCCAAGGTCTCTGGCTGACACTACGCAGAAGGCTCACATGACTGCACAGTAACAGCAACAGCAGAGAGGAATAAAGTGTGAGTATTGGAAGGGCTGTAAATTCCTCAGCCCCTCTAGCTGGGCACTGAGTATGGAGGCCTGCTCATCTTTCAACTTCCCGTGACCCATATTTCCTCAGAAATCTCTGTGGTCATGGAGGGTCTGGGATGCTGCTAGGAAAACAATTAGCTGGAAGAAGGAATGGGATTTCAGATGGAGTTTTTGCTTGGGAAGATACTTGAAAATTCAAGGCCAGCAGTAGCTCAGAAATTTGATTGTGTTGGTTGATATGGATCTTGTGCTTACTCTCTCTCTAAAAATTGACGCAGACTGCTAAACGTGGCTTATTTTTGGCCATCCTTCTCACATGGACTATTATTCATTCAACAGACACTTATGCAATGATGACAGGTAAATATAACGCAGGTATGTCCAGCCTGGCCTTGTGGACTCATTGCCTAGTGATGGGGTGTTTGCTCATGTGGCATTCTACGATAACCAGCAAAGTTTCCTTGTAATGGTTAACTGACTGCTAAGTGTACCCACAAGAAACCATATGTTCACTTCTGTATATGCACAGAAACAATCGTAGACAAGATCATACCTTTATCAGACTTGCCACATTCTGTGGTTTAATAGGAAATAAAGGAAGGGAAAGCTGATGCACAGTGTAAATAATGTAATTTTTACCAACTGTTCCCAAGTTCTTCAAAATATTTAGCAAACCCTCTGCAGTTTAATCCTTTTGAGGTTTCCTTTGTTACCCATCAAATTTAAACTTTATGCTGCCACAGATGTGCCTCGTGTGAATATATTTCTGTGAGAATAAATATCAGCAGAGGCAGAGAAGTGACACTGTATTGCAAAATACTGTAAGTGTCAGGAAACAGGTGCTCGGCATGTTTCTAACTCATAAAGCAAGGTAATTCCTGTCCTTCAAATGCTGAACAGGAATCTTAAATAAGGAAGAAAGAATGTAGAGGCATCTGAAGTACAGGTCAAGCCAATGAGCCATGCTACTTGGAGATGCGTACTACTGAGAGTTTGGAAGATTCTCTCTAGGAGGACAGCATGTGAGAGTCTGTCTTTGAAACCAAGCTGGAAGTAGTCTCCTTATTTCTTCTCTACATAGGAAAGTTCTAACTGCCATCCAGTGAACACATTTACACATACATAGTCTGTGGCTAAAGCTCTGAACTGGGAAGAGAATTGTAAATTCTGCTGCAGGACCAGTTTCACTCTCATAGATCTGAGTTAATTACTTGGATACTTACCCATATTTGAAAGAAGTTATTTGGATTGATCTAGGTTCCAGTTGACTTTGGCTCAAGCACTTTGTCTGTGTCATCCTTGATTCTTGCTCAAGCTCCACCAGCCACACTTAAACTCCTTGTCTCGTGTATTTATCTGTACACCTCAAAACAAGGGACTTCCTTTCATTCCCATGCCACAAATATCCAATGATCCCTTCATCTCGGTCAGGTCTTGAACTCCATCTTTATTATCATTTCCACTTAAACATTATGGGAGTTGATTGGGTCACAAATACTATGGTAACAATGAGAAATAAAGAGAAGCAAAAATTCAGAAAGCCCAGTATTTCCACAAACTGTCATTGGAATGGTTTCTGAGGTTGCAGCTTCTACTAATGTGTGCAGATCTAATCCATATCACAATTCATACCATTCAAGCATATAACTATGTGTCATTTGTGCATGGGTAATTCATTCAGATTATTCAGCTCTTACTTTTTCTAGACAGTCATTTTGTTTTCTTTATGTTTGTTTCTGACATACCAGCCAACCTCAGGCAAGTCCTTGCTCAGCCACTGAAAGCTGACTTCAAGTTTGCTGATGTCACTAACAGTTTTGAGAAAGTTATTTTAAAAGTTGTTTTAAGAGACAGTAAGTAGCAGGGTTAATGTAAAGTTGTCAGAACATACACATGGAAAGCAGACAGTGTCACTCCACTCTTTCTGCATGAATGACCCTAAGGAAAAACATCATAGGCTATAAATCTTTACTGTAGTCTTATAGCCCAAAGCTATATCTTTCTAGTCAGTTATCAGTGTTTTGGTGGGATGTGGAGAACTATGAAAGTAAGGGATAATACAGGAAGATTCGTCAGTTTAGAGGCAAAATTCTTCACACCAGTGACTTTGAAATGAGATCAAAATAGTCCTTTTCCTCAAAGCCACATTCAGACTGCTGTTTCTCTAGGATTCAGCCCAAACTCATCAACAAAACCTTGTACTTGTTAATTCCCTTCACATCTCGGGTAATGAAAGGGAGTAACTAGGCACCCTTGTAGGACCAGCTGTACTTCTAGAGGAGTTTCCTGTGAGTACAGAAGACTAGACATATTTGGGTCCTCAGAAACGTGTTTTAGCATTTCTGAGAAGTCATCGCATTTAAATTCTACTGTGAAGACACTGATGACCTCTAAATCTGACCACTGAACAGGATGGGGAAGAAGCCAGAGATTGCTGTCACTGCTAATGAATCTATGAATCTAAATGTGGCTGCAGAATCCTGAAGGCATGCGTGGAGGAGGCAAAGTGATAGCAGCAGTGTTGCAGCCTCACTCATTTGTGACATATTACATCCAGGATAGAAAGAATTGCCTTGTGGGGAACATAAATCAGGGGCTGCTTTCAACTTTTAAAGTAAGTTAAAGTTTGTATGAATGAAACTCTGATGCAAATAAAACAAGATGTGACAGGTAGAGAAAACTGCCACTACTAGGCTAATGCTATAAAACTTCAGTAAGTGACTAGCAGTTGGCAGAAAGTTCAAAGATGATTTTACTCTCCCCTAACACTGATATCGTGTCAAAGATATCTCTTTTTAAAACTTTTGACTGAACTTTATGTACTTAAAAAAACAGTTAGAACTGGCTCAAACAGCATCATTTAAGCCACATTTTTTTAGATGAGACCATGCAAACCTCATACAGTTCAGCAACACGAAGTGCAATGTCCTGCACCTAGGTTTGGGCAATCTCAAACTTGAATGCAGTCCAGGCAATGAGTGGATATAGAACAGCGCTGTGGAGAAGGACTTGGTGGTACTGGTGGATGAAATAATTGATATGAGCCATCAGTGTGGTGCTTACAGCCTTGAAAGTGTGGGGAAAACATCTTCATTTGAAAAGCTTTTTGAATAATGGGGAAATGTAGATAGTGACTGAAGGTAGCTTTGTCCCCAAATAGTGAGTGAGATATGGCCATACGGAGCTATAAACTGTGAAAAGAAGACAAGATGCATGCATTTTAGGTGGAAAGGTCAGTCAGTAGGATGAATAGAGGTCTTAGATGTAAGTGATCTTTGCAGTTCTGACAGGGGGAGGAAGTCTGGAAAAGCAGAATGTTAGTTTCAAATGTTAGGAAGGGCAGGAACTGGGAGACCTGTTTGTCCGTGATATTAAGATTCAGATTCAAAATTGAGCAAAGTTGACTCTTCATAAAATCCCCTTGGTGGAAAACCTCCATTTATACACCTAGTGCTGTGAAAAGACATAAATTATTCATTGTCCTTTAACCTCCTTACTGCAGAAAAGATTTCAGGTAATGCTGATGGTGTAAGAATGTAAAAATAGAGAGATGTATTCACCATGTATCTGAAATAATATGTTTTTCCTCATAAGTACGAAGGGTGCATTGAGTGACCTTCCTTTCCAACAGGATAAGAAATCTAAAGCTGGATAAGAAACTTAAAAGTTGTTAGTAGTTATATATTACTGGTAACATATTTTACACTAGTCAGCTATGAAAAAAAAGTAATAAAAAATGCAATTACATGTCTGAACTGTTGCTATTTTGGAAATTAAAGCAACACACAGCATCCTTGTTGCAGCTTATATTACTTACTTATAACTTGTGCACAGTTATTTTCACCAGTTTAACCATGCTTCTTTCCATAAAAGTCTGCTGTTAATAGGTCCTTTGGGAACCTTGAAAATAACAAGATCTGTAATAAAAAAATTAATAACACTAGGAGAGAAAACTCACATTAGAAAGGCTTTTTAGAGCATATTAAAGGATGTGTATATATGTGTGTGCGTGTGTATATATATATGTGTGTGTATATATATATGTATCTATAAAAGGAAGAAAGAAAAAAAGGAAGAAAAAAGAAAAAGAAATATTTGCAGAGAAATTTCCCAGTGCTGCATAGCAGGTATATCTGCACTACCTACAATTGCTGAGAATTAAGAGGAAAAGTCCAGTCTTCGAGCGCTGATGCACAACTTCATAACATACATAATTTCCTTGTTATTGAGAATATTACTAAACTCTCTGATGCTGCATTAAATAATTTTATTCTCTTGATAAAATCAAACACAGTAATAGTTACTATGTGCTCATATCAAGATGAAGTGTAATGACTTTCAGAATGTCCCATATTCTGTGTTACATGTGAGGTTGGAGCAGTAGATAGCTCTGTTCCCCTACAGTAGTTGAATCATTGAAATTAAACTACACAGGGCAGGCTCCAAACCACAGGTATGAGGAAAAAGTAATTGAGACACTTCTGAGTATACTAGATTGACTCTTTCACAGTACATCCCTTCATTACTATCATATCCAATATTAAGCAAAAATGTTATTTTTCAAGCTTATTAGTTGTCTCATTACTGCAAATTATTTCCAACTTGGTGAGTCTACAAGGAAAATTCACGTTACATAGTAAAAACCAGAGCCCTGAAGGAAAACTATGTTTCTAACTGAAATGTAGCAGAAATCCTTTTGTTTGTATCTAGTTTTAGCCAAGGTGAAATGTTTGGTTAAGGAAGATATCTGCCTGTTTTTTCGCTGCTGTACAATTTCTTTCCAATCCATCTTGTTCTAAAATCTGAGGATGTGGAACCCTTCTAGTGTTTTGGGTCTGTTCTGGGGTCCGGATCTTCACCACTACTGCCTTTTGAGTATCTATTGTCAATGCTGACAAGTGTGTAAGTCTGCCTTCAAACACGTACTGGAATTATTACCAGGATTATCCTTTGAGTCAATGTCACTACCCATTCACTTAACAATCACTCAAATAAATGATATAAAATATCACTTTTTTACATAGATGAATAATAGAGTGCTTGTCAGTCACTTCTATGTTGACTGAGCCCCTTTAACTCTCTGAAACTAGAGCCCCCCCTTTTTTTTTTTCCTATAAACCTCCCGAGAAAATGTTGACAAAACAGGCAATTTTCTGTAATTTCTTTGTGAGCTTCTGTCAGCACGAGAGGTAGTAAGAGCCCACTCATTTCAGATAACACCACTGGGTAACCTTTGACATCCACCCCCTTGCTGACTTCGGAGTCTCCTCTAAGTGTAACAGTTGTGTCTTTCAGGTTGCAGGATGCAAGACCACAATTTAGGCTCTTGTTCACTGAAGGCAGCCTTTGTTTCCCTGCTGACTAAGAAGCTCTTATAAAAAGGGATAAGAAATGTAGTTAATAGCTCAAGAGTGGCCTAATCATCGGCTGCTATTACCCATCCAATATTAGGAAGGATGACAGACCTATCAATAACAGAGCCCCAGGTGAGGTACAGGAGCTGATAATGTGAACTTTGGCTTGATCTTTGCTCTACAGAGCACAGCACTTATTTGAAAAAGAAGCCAGCATCTGCTTTATTCTTCATTTTGTGCCAAATATCATTCAGCTGACCAGCTTTTGTGTTTCTCTGTCTTAAACTACAATAATTTGACCAATTTTATTTATAAGCAGAGTTGAAAACTGAAGAACTATTAGACTGTGTAGCTGGAAATACACACCTATGTACTTATGTCCCCTTACATGATACTAAAATGTGGCAAAATGAGAAAGTATGTGTCCACCTGCTGCTTGTCTTTATATATGTGAATGAAGTTTCTTATGTTCTGTACACATGTGCGTCATCTCTACTGTTTTCCAAGTATTTAGTGTTTCCTTGAGTAAACAAGATACAAAAGCTAAACATATAGCAATTGCATAACTATCTTATGGCTCCAATAAGCTAAAATAGTGGAAAAAGCTACAAGATAGAGCAATCAGATATAGTTGTACCATAGAAACTGAGTGGCTTGCACTGCCTTAGTTCAGAGGAACCTCAAGAACTCTATATTAAAAGAGAGAAAAGACATCATTTTTTCTTGATACGTATTAAGTCTCCATTCTTCACAAATGTTTTTTATAAACAATATACATATAAATATTGTTAAAATTCTGATGTACGTATGTCCTTATGTATATTCATTCCCACTGAGATTTCCTGATTTGGTGTTACATCACAACAAAGCTATGTTCCCATAGAGATATTTACCTCAACTGTATGTTCTTCTTGGAAAATCTAGATCACAGTGCTGGGTAGTTTGCAAGTAATCATCAAAACAGAGCTCTGAATAGTGCTTGAGGTACACTGCACTAACTCTGGAACTGAGACTTCCCTGTGGAAATCATTCAGAGTCTTCAGACCAACTGCAGTGTGCCTGAGGACTGAAGCTGCACGCAGCCATCTTCATGTAGTTGGTGCAGGGACTGATTCCCCTTTCTTCATGGCACTGAGAAACCCAGAATGCTACCCACAAAGTCCTTAGTAGGCAGCTGCACACTCCCATTACATTACACTGAATGAAGCCAGGTATTTAGAAGACATCACATCTTAACAGAATTTCTTCATTACCAGACTATGTTTAGTTTGGTTTGTGTTTTGTTTTTTAAAGATTTTTGTTTAATACTTTTATTTTGAAAAAAAGGGAACCTTTAATAAAGCCAAAGTCAGGCTATTTTTAGGCAGAACTATCCCTTTAAGAATGTCTGTTTACTTCAGGTATTTAACTGGAGTTTTGTTACTAATGCTAGAATTACAGTAGCTAAAGCCTTTCCCGAAATGCTACCCTGAACTGCTAAGACTGATATTTCCAAAGCCAGATTTTTTTAAAAAGCTCCCAGTCACAAATGGCTTGGAGCCATATACCACTGTCTGACACTAAAACTTTTCTCACTCTAAGCATGCTCTATGTTGTTAAGCTATTGCAGCAGTTATTGCATCAAATTCTGGTACTGCAGCCTTTTCATAAGCATTTGCCATGTCAGTTTGAAAAGCAAAAGAATGTGTAATTCTAAAACTCATAAGAAGATGCAGTGATCAGATTGGGATATAAACCCAAGGAAAGGTGAACCCAGGAAGAAGTAATCCCCTTGACTGCCAGCAGCATGCAAAGGCAAAAGAAGCACCTGCACTCAAGAGGCCCTCTGCTGTTTCCTAATTCAGAGGATTAAGCATTTCTCTGCAGAGAGACCAATACATCCAGCTACAGCTGCTTGGGTCCGAGGGCACAGAGAAGAGCAGTTTTGGTTCAGAAGCAGCAGCAGTTCTAGGTGTTAATATGCTTTGATCTCCATCCCTTTGCACAGATCAAGCGCAGAGTCCTGCCAACAGAACCAGCCCTGCCTCCAGTGCTCAGCACCAGCACCTCAGCAGAGTGTACAAATCTGGCATTCTTTGTCTTTTAAAACAGGTCAGAATCCTGACACCTCCAGAAATGCCAAATACATGTTCCTGCTGCACTGCAGCAGTTGGGCATCCCAGCACGTTGCTGTTGCCCTTGCAAATGCTGAAGGCTGGTGGTGGTGCAACAGGACAGCGTAGCAAATGTCAGCAAGGTCTGGAGGAATGCACTGGTGTTCATGAGCCAAAGAGAATCAAAATTCTTGCCATCTTGGCTGTGCTTTTCACACACAGTCCAGTCAACATTCATCATAGGCGCTACCACATTTCGTCTCACCTAGGCTGTGCGTTTGGACCATTCTCCTCTGACTGCTGAACTCAAACTGTTTTCTAGGCATGAAGCAGGTTTAATGTTTACATTGTGCTGCAGTGATGCCACTCATTATATTAACTACCCTCCACCCAGAAATGACAATCCAGCATATCTGCAAATTAGCATTTTTATTGAAATCAATAAAGGAGAAAACATACGACACTAAACTATTTAGTGGCAGCTTTGTTATAAACTCATTACTGGAGAAACAGACCTTTAAACACTGTCATTGATTCCAGCACAGGGAGAGTGATCTATTGAGTTAATTTGTTAGCAATGCCTGTAAGCTGCCCTGCTTAGAACTCAGTCAGATGCTCAGAAGAACCCTGTATGTGTAAGTCTGTTACTTGTGGTCTAAGTACAAGATCTCCTACAAAAGTAAAACTGCCCTCCCCTCCCCGCCTCCAGACAGAGTGATTTTTAAAAGAATACTTCATACTGTAGGACCAAAGTCAAATAAATAACTGGTTGTAACACCAGAACCTGAATGGTTGGCCACACTCACTCTGGGCTTCTGCAGCAGTTCAACCTTTCAGATAACCTTCCTGCGTCTTGGCCCAGCATCACCAGGAGCCAAATTCATACCACTCACACTTGGGCATACAGCTGAAGCCCATAAGTGCTTTTACAAATAGAGCAGAGGTTTCAGAGGATGCACTGTTATAGACAAGTCTTGCAGTGACTGATCCTTGCTGCCAGTGCCATATCTGGAGTTTCAGCCCCCTGGAACAGTGGTAACTCTCTGGGCTGTGCATCTAAGGAAAAGTTGCTGTTATAGTTCTCCCCATAGTGACTGGACTTTTAAGTTCTATTTGTGTTCCTCTGAATTCATTTTTCATCAAAGTTGCTGAAAGAAAAGGGACTGCATCAGTGTTAGTACAATGCTCTATTCTCATTCCTAGCCTCATGTTGGAATTTAGACAGTTGAACACTTTAAATGAGATTTGTTTGACAAGAATTAATTGAATTTTTGCAGGTATCAAGTATCTAAGAGCTTTAAAGACCCGGTACCTGATAAATTATACTTGTAGGAATCCAGTGTCAGTTTATCCCTAAATACATATTTACTTGCAGACTTTCAGCATCAAACTGTGCCTTGATGATACCAGGATACACTGTGCTATGAAAAATCATTTTTAACATTCTTTTTGGCCGCAGCACCCACAGATAAATATCTTCTCATAGGTATCCATGCAGTTTGAAAAACACGGCAAAAGAAACTCAGACAGAAAGCAAGCCTTTTGGGTAAAGAAGAAATGCCTTGGACTAAAAATCATATTTTGATGTATGACAGAGAATTTATTTATTTATTTATTATTGTATAAGTACAACCACAACCATAAGAACAGGCTGGACTGGGGGAGTCTATCTATCCTCAGTTTCTCAGTGCAGCCCTGGACATCCTGCTAGCTCCCATTGCTGGCTCCCAGGACACAAATTCTAGTCACCACTGGTGTTGGGAAGGACAGTGATATATTTGCCAAAGACATCATCTTGACAAAGAAGATGCACGCTTCCCTTCAACTAAAGCAAAGCTAAAATGCTTTTTGTTTTATAGATTTCTTCTAATGGGATTTTCCTTTTTTTTTTTTTTTTTAATGAACATGAGAATACAGTTAACTTGATTGCCAGAGTTTCTAGTTTGTGTGTGTGTGTGCATTAAAAAACTAAACAACACAAAACAACAACTGAAAAACTACTGCAGTCAAAGTGAAGAAAACCCAAACGTGTCAACTTCCTTATAGAAGAATAGGTATAACCACAAAGCATTCTTCTGCAAGGCCCTTTGCGTGGAAACCAAAGCAAGGCAATGAACTAAATCAAAATTCTCCAGAAAGATGTCATCTACTTCAAAGCCTAACTAAGCAAATACTAACTTCATAATAACACCATTTTTTCTTCCTGTAAACAAAAAAAGTGCACGTCAATAGCTTCTTAAGGAAGATATGAACGTTTAAACAAAATTCTCATTACTATTCCATAGCCGAAATTTCTTGCTTACTTGAATAGACGCACAACTGTGCTAATTGCTATGGCAAACCAGCACACAAAGTTACATGTAATCATGCAGCCACAAAAAAATTACCTCCAAAAAGAGATAAAAGTTGATACAGGTAGAATAGCAAAACACACAGTTCTGAAAGAAACAATATAGCAATGCTCAACTTCAGTTATTTGAGTAAACAGAAGAGCACACTCAGGAACCCAACTACTGAATGTAACGAGCATCCCTTCCTTACCAAGACTCACTGCCAAACTCAGGGAAACTTGATAAGCTCAGCAGTGCCACAGGCAGCCTGCACACCTGTGGAAGTAATTTCATTTATACAAAGGCAAAACTTATGAGACTGGCAAGTTGTTCTGGTACATTCTTCTTTTTAGATATCGAATAAACTTATTCAGAACAGGGATCATTTATGAGAGGGCTTTGTAGACTAGTTCTGTAGAACACCTGAGCTGCCTTAGCTTCCCTGCGGTAGGAGAATGTAGCAACAGGAGCCCATCAAAAGACTGAACTAGTTTTCAGCTTTTCAGAACCGTTTCAGGAGCCAATCTTTCAGCATCAGTAATTCAGTCCAAAGGGCAGTGTTGGACTCCAAGTGCTCCACTAAAATCTGTTCACAATCACCACATAATGTGAAATCTATACATGGATAATGACAGCTCTGACACAAACTGAAAGGAAGCTGGTCCTCTTAACTACTTTTTAGCACATTCATTCATCTGCTCCATTTTAACAAGAGCACGTGCCAGTTGCCAGGAGAAAGCCTTGAGCCACTGAAAGAAAACTGTTCATCTGCCCTGGACCCATGCGTTCCCTACAACTCCAACAGGTCCCCCCAGGAATACACAAAGTCTGCTTGATCCCATTCCAAAATACTAAACGAGTGCTGACCTGGAAGAACACTGAAATTCTGTTTCACTGGTTAAATTAATCTGAGTATTTTTTAATGTTTCAGACTGTAAACATTTAGACTTGAAAGGCTTTCCTTTATCATATGGAGTAGCATCTGTCTGCCATGTAAGATTTGTTTTATATTTTTCCTCTGTAAAATTCAAACACTAATGGCCTTTGCAAACAGGTCAGGTCTTACTATGGCTAGAGGGTTTTTCAGTTTACAGTACAAGAAAATCTTGCTCTGGTGCCATTCCATACTTCATTGCAATTGAGGGAGAGAAGCTGTCATTTTCTGGCAGTGTACATTGTACAGTCTCTTACTCACATGTCCTGTGCTAAGCAGATTTATTTTTTCCTGTTAACTGTGCCTCATATTGTTTTCTTCAAAACCTTCAGTGGGCTTATTGTTTCTTCTTCACTCCCTGTCCTGAAATTTTGATAATTTAACAATTTTATTATGTACATCCCCAGTTCTCAGGGACCAACTGAGGACTGACCTACTTCAAATGCTTAATCTGTGAATTTCTTTGGGAACCTCCAGAATGAGAGCAGATAGAACATACATAATAACATCAACTCTAGAGTATTTTTTCCTGATTCAGAATCAGAAACCATACAATGGAAAATGAACTTTTTCTTCCAGGTTTTTCCTCAAACCGTTAAAGTGATTATGTTGCTGAACTTTCCAGCATTTGGAGGATAGGAGGTCAAGTATATATGTATGTTTTTCTTTGACAGTTGTTTCACTTACGAAAGGACGGGACAAAGAACTAGTCCCATAATGGTCCAGCAATCTTCTCTTGGATATTCAGGAAATTTTTGAAAGACTCAGAGGGCACCCAAGGTTAGAAACAAAGACAACAACAGCATACTGTACATCTTGTCAAAAGGTTCCTAAACTATTCGTGTTACTTAAAATTATAGCCTGGTTTTCAAGTTCCAGGCTACTAGACTCACTGGGGACAGTTTGAGGATTTTATCCTTTGATTCTTCGTTTGGTTTAGAGGAAACAAAAGGAAAGGAAAGTATCTTGTTAAATGGCCAAGTCCCACTAATTCCCATCATATTAAAGAGCTAACTATATCCAATTTCAAAGTAAACAAAAAAAAAAAAAAAAAAAAAAAAAAAGAAGATACTGCTGTAAAGTGCACAGAATGAAATCCTGATTTAACAATGGAACAGGTTAATGTACTTATTGTGAGAAATACGTAAATAGAAAGTTTAAAATAGTTCACTGTGTAATACAATGAAATGTGAAATATGTGCAGATATAAATATTATATATTCTATATATATAGAGAGAAACTAGTGATGAGAAGAAGACATACAGACACTGTGTATTCCAAAACTTCAAAATTTTGGTCATTGCATGACTTTTTGTCATCGATCCCATATCCAGTAATTTTAGATTTACTGTCCTTGCTTCTTATGAAATTACACAGAGGCTGCTGCTTTATTCCTCTCCAGGACAGTAAAAAGCAATAAAATTCTTGCAGATTTCAACAGCAGGCAATTCAATAACAGGCTATGTATATTTTATAAGTACAATAAAGACAAGTCTATAGCTGAATCATAAATGGCTTTCTGTTTGGTTGGTTGTTTTCTGCAAGCATCTTCAGCGTCTGTTTTCAACACATGTTGGTCTTCTCAACATACAGCTTTCCCTTTTTTGGGGAAGCAGAATGAAATTTATATCTTTGCAATGCATAATTTAAGTTTTGCTCAAGGGATTTTGCAGCATGCATGTATTTAAAATTTAAAGGTGTTGTGGAACTCAGTACTTTCTTATTCTTGGTTAGCACTATAAAGCTGTGTCACTGTTTCTTACACTGTAAAACATACCTATCTCTATCACATGGCATTCTTATTCTTCTGAACAAACAATAAATATTTTATACATTCATAATTATTTCCTACAGATGTATCAATGTTCAGATTTTTAAAATCTGCAGTAATGTAATAGAATGTGGACATAAATTGGTTGGTGCATTTCTGAACAATACCGCTATCATGGATTCAGTGACAGTGACTGAATTTTTAGCATCAGCACTCTTACTCAGCAGTGTAAAATAACATCGGTGCAACTGCATGACAAGACATGAAGTCTTCATGATTCAAGGAGTCCAGCTTAGTCCAGAAATTTACGCCAAGCAACTATGAGTTTGCATTCAGACTTCCATTCTGGGAAAATTAAGTGGAAGGGGGGAAGAATTTTTAATAATAATAATAATAATTTTAAAAAACGACTGAAGAGAGAAACAGATGAAACACCTGCAGCCCCTGTGCTTTTGGTAAACCAAGGCTCCCTAGGCAGTTTGGATACGGAGTGGGGTGGACGTGTTGTTGGCCTAGCCTTCAGCACCATCTGCTGGGTTAAAAAGAGAGTGACAATTCTTTAGGCTTGCTGAGCTCTTCTGTTCTGTCCTTTGCGCTGCGCAGTCTCACCTGCCTCACTCAGCCCGGGATCTTTAGACAAAGTTAAGCATAAAACAAACAGCAATCAAATGTATCTGTATTTTAGTTATGCTAGAATTAACGGAAAGAGTCTAGAAACAAAGTCTTCTGTGTAACCTTCTGAAGTAAGAGGTTAACCCCTAAATTCCCATCCTTTCCCTCCTTACTGAAACACTGCCATCTAAGAGGTAGTTGGTAACAGAAATGTCAGTCAATGAACTTCAGAGACACATAGCTTTATAGATACATATAATCATCTTGTTCTTTAAGACCATTTCATAACGAGAGCCAAGACTGTGTGTCCAGCTAACATTAAATTCATCATTATTTCTAGGTAAATTCTGAAAATCGAAGCAGGAAAAGACTAAGAAAAGTTTACCAGTTACTGTTTATGCCAGATATCTGGATTTTCACACATAAAGATGTTTTAGGCAGGTTTTCCTTCTAACAAAACTGGACTGAATGAGAAACTTCTGAATCAAAATTAAATTGACACCGTCCTTGCTTAGATCAATAGTATCTTTTAGAGAAAAAACAAAAACACAAGTACTGCTGCTATCTTAGCAACCGTGGGAAAATGATATGGCATCTAACAGTAATCGAGGTTTTCTTTGAACTCTCTTTTAAGAGCAGGAGTCCCAAACTTTCAGTAGTTTATCTTCCCCAAAAATGCCTAGTAATCAGTTATCTCTCTTAGTTACATGCTGTCAAAAACTTCTTCTTTGGAGACTCAGTGTCCTACAGAAAGAGAACTAGCTGTAGGATTATGAACTTTGTTAGTATTTTAGCACAGTAACACTGTCATGAATGCCACAAGTTTGTTTAGAGAGTTCACAGTAACTTTGGATCTATTTTTGCACTAAGATGTCCCTATTTGGAAGGCTCGTGTAAATGCTGTTGCACGGTCAATGGCGTGGCCTGAAGGTAGAGCGGCTCCTGTCACGCAGCAGGGCCGGTGTCTGCTCCTGGCCTGTGCGGAGCGAGGCGGGCGGAACGGAACGGCAGCGGCGCTCGGTCGCTGTTTCGCCCCGCAGGGGATCCAGGAACACCCAGTTCCTCCCGGATTTCTCAGCAGCGCACACAGTCCCGCACGGGCATTATTTCTCTCTTTTTATTGCTACTTATAACAATACCCAGTTTTGACACTTGACAATTTTCTCTTTTAGTTCAAATTTCACAGTGTGCCGTTTCCGAGGCCCGTGGGACCGTCTCGCTGAGACGCCCCTCGTGCTGCTGAGCAGCACCTTCCATTTGCGAAGGCTCGGGAGAAAAAACCGGGACCGGGACGTACTACGGAGACCCTAAGGAGGCGCACAGAGCGCCCGCGGCCCGTGGCGGGGCGGGCGGGGCGGGGCGGGGCGGGGCGGGCGCCCAGCTGTCAGACACGAGCGCGGCGTTACCGGCCCCGCCCCGCGCCCTGCGGGCAGGAAGCGGAAGAGCCGCTCTCGGGCCGTCAGGTGACCGGGATGCGGAAGCGGTTCCCGGGGCAGCGTCGCTTCCGGGGCCGCCGGTGCCGCTGCGTCCGCGCTGAGGGCCGCGCGCCGCTATGAGAGACAGCGCGAGGGCCGCAGGTGAGGAGGGAAGCCGTGCGGCCGCGGGCCCGGGCGGCGAGAGGGGGCCTTTGCTTCCCGCGACCCCTTCCCCCGCCCCCTCCCTCCCCTGCCGCCGCTTCCCGCCGCCGCGGTCGCCTCGCGGAGCTCCGCGTCTCTGTCTGTGGGGGCGGCGGTCCCCCGGTGCCGGGAGCCGGCTCGCGCCGTGCTGCTCTCCCGGCTCCTTGCCCGGCGGAGGTGATGTGCGCGTTGCCTGCTTAGGCAAGCAGGGATTATAGAGATTTCTCTTTAAATTGAGGCCGAATATTTCTTAAAGGCGAGCTAATGTGCCTGCATTTTAAAAAGAGCTTTTTAAAAAATAAGCATTTCATGATATGCTCTTTATGAAAGTGAATGAAGTACTGTTGTAATGTCAAGTGTTTCATGCAAACTGGAATGAAAAATGAACACGTGCACTTGCAGGCAGCATAGTTTGCATGTTTTAGGCTGCTTTCTCACATAATTCAACACGATAATCGTCTCGGCAGAACGTAACTGTTCATGGTTTATGTGAGGCAGTAGTTGTAGGAGAGCAGCGGTCTAAATGAATTTTCATGCTGTAGCTGAGAGTCTCGAGGTAGTTGGTAAACACCTCTTAAGTTGAATCAGTGCTTCAACTGGTAAAGCGGTAACAATTTCTGAATATGTGAATGCTGCTGAACGCAGGCAGTTACAGTGCTCAGGTGTAGGTTTTAGTCATTTGGGTGTCTTCTTCCTTAGTGCGATGTTTGTTGTTGGTGCTTTGTGAGGTTTTTTTTGTTTTTCTTTTTTTTTTCCCCACTATCCAGCAGGGGGAAATTTGTGTAAGGTTTCAAGAAAGAAGGAAACTGTGGTCAAAAATGGTACCTTTTTATTTTTGGCTATATTGCTATCATTATTTATTGTTATGAGTTAGTTTTATAATAACAGGCTATTCTTCCCTGTCCGTTTTCTTCGGAGGTCTACGTAAGAGAATCACATTGATGCCATACTTCTAGTTAGGAAAAAAAAAAAAAAAAAGACATTTAGAAGGATAATCTTCTCAGTTATGTTGAAGATGCTCACTTCAGTGTTTGAGGGGTTTCAGCCTGTATTTCTTGGTAGTTCTGATGCCTTTCTGAGGCCGTGCTCTCTATTCTGTGGAAACCTTATTCATCTTGGTCTAAGTTAATGGTGAACTATCTGTTTTCACCTGTGCTCTCTGTGTTGTCATCCTTTCCTAGCTTTGGAACTTTAAAGAAGGAACAGTGAAGTTTTGGGAGAGAGGAGGAAATATGTCAACAATATGAGCTGGAAAAATCTGATCAGTCAGAAGGGATTATGTAATGATTGGCTGTTGATTAAATGTTGATTCACATAATCACTCCTGTGTAGTCAGTATTCTGTAAGTGCGCGCTGCTGGTTTGCTTGCAGTTAGTAGTTATACTGTTATGTCTGCATGCCAGCACTTGAACGCAGTGCATCTAAAACATTTTTCTATGTTTGCTTATGTGATCATATACATTATACATTACATACATTTATCATATTGACTGTACTACGGTTACTGTGCAGACTCTGTAGATCAGAGTTTCATAATCATATCTTCTCGATTCCGTGTTTCCATGGAATCACTTTGAGTACTGCTTGTAGTGCATGTTCTATTTTTGTTCCATAGTCAGGAAGTACTTTCAATCCTGTGTGTACTCTGCTTATTTAGTTAGTATTCTTTCTCAGGTGTGCAACTCTGCCTCTTAAAACTTTGTCCTACTTAAGAATCTAGATGGGGAATAACTGCTTTCTACTTCTTAGCTCTTTTGGAGTTCTGTTATGTTCAGTTTACAGTTTGCATTGAAAAATAGCATGAACTCAGTTTATTCAGGTAGTTAATATTGGTCTTTCGTTGGTACATTTCAATTTCTGTTACTACTTCTAGTAATAGCAGTATGCGTATTCATATTACACTTCAAAGTGAAATATAATGCAGACATTTTGAAGAATGTTATTACTAAATAATCATCAACTTGCAATTGACATCTGAGTCACGGGAACTTAAATATTAATATCTGAGTTACTGGCTGAGCTAGTATACAGTTACTGAATTATTACAGATATACAAAGTGCATACAAAAAAAATATATGCAGCTAACATAGCTTTTATTGAGGGATCAATTAAATGCTTTTGTTGATAGTTGAAATCCAGGATATTCTGTGTGCTATTGGAATCTGCAACATCCTGGAGATAACTCTATTGCTATAATTCATCAAATAACTCTACTTGTCCTAAATTCGTGCTTAAAATGATTAACCTGTATCTGCTGGATAAGTCAGTAGCTTCTGCTGCAGTGAGTCCTCATGAACAGAAGAAGCACAGCTGAATATGCTGGTGTAGCAATTTATGTCCTCAGTACAACTTTCAGGAAAGAGAAAGATGGAATCAAAGGGGGGAAAATAGAAATACAGCAGTGACAGCATGTTCCAGGAAATGTTGGAGTGACTTCTGTATGAGTTTGTAAGGAAACTGAGAGATTAATACTTTACTAAGCAGAATTTCTGATCTTTTCTTTGTTTTCTTTCAGCACAACACTAAATTTGTAATGAAATGGAGTCTGGATCAAGCTCTTTCCGAGTGGAATTTCCAGATTTTTCTAGCACTATTTTGCAGAAGTTAAATCAGCAGCGCCAGCAAGGACAATTATGTGATGTGTCCATTGTAGTTCAGGGCCACCTCTTCAGAGCCCATAAAGCTGTTCTTGCAGCTAGTTCACCTTACTTCTGTGATCAGGTTCTCCTGAAAAATAGCAGGCGAATAGTTCTGCCTGATGTGATGAATCCAAGAGTATTTGAAAACATTCTTCTGTCTACCTACACGGGTCGGCTGGTAATGCCTGCTCCAGAGATTGTTAGTTACTTGACAGCAGCAAGTTTCCTTCAGATGTGGCATGTAGTGGATAAATGCACTGAAGTGCTAGAGGGAAACCCAACAGTTCTCTGTCAGAAGATGAATCATGGCAGTGACCATCAGTCCCCAAGCAGTAGTAGTTACAATGGCCTTGCTGAAACCTTTGAACTTGGCTCTGGAGGACAGACAGAATTCCACAAAGTACAGGAACTGAGGGATGGTGAAAATGAAGAAGAGAGCTCTAAAGATGAGCTGTCATGTCAACTGACAGAACACGAGTACCTCCCCAGTAATTCCTCAACAGAGCACGATAGACTTAGCACAGGAATGACAAGTCAAGATGGTGAAGAAGGAACTAGTGATAGTGCTGAGTATCAATATACCAGGCCTATGTATAGCAAGCCCAGCATCATGTCTCACAAGCGCTGGATCCATGTGAAGCCAGAGAGATTTGAACAAGACTGTGAAGGTGTTGATAATCCTTATGACGAACATCAAGTTTCTGAATCCATGAATGCCATTCAGGCAGATCATTCAATCCAGTCTTCAGGTGTTGAAGACTTTCATATAGCTGACAAAAAGATGGAAGCAGAATTTGATGAACAGGCAGATGAAAGTAATTATGATGAGCAAGTTGACTTCTATGGCTCTTCTATGGAAGAATTTTCTGGTGAAAGGGCGGATGGAAATTTAAGTGCTCACAGACAAGATCTTATGATAGCAACAGGCTATGGTGAAGGCATTGAAATGACTGCAGGAATTAAAGAAGAAACGTCCCTCACTGGATTCTCACATGCTGATAAACTGTATCCTTGTCAGTGTGGTAAGAGCTTTACACACAAAAGTCAGAGAGATCGGCATATGAGTATGCACCTTGGTCTTCGACCTTATGGGTGTGGTGTCTGTGGTAAGAAATTCAAAATGAAGCACCATCTTGTTGGCCATATGAAAATTCATACAGGCATAAAACCATATGAGTGTAACATCTGTGGGAAAAGATTTATGTGGCGGGACAGTTTTCATCGGCATGTGACCTCTTGTACCAAGTCATATCAAGCTTCTAAAGCTGAGCAGAGTACTACTGAGATGAACTGAGACATTAGAGCTTACATTTGTTTAGTACAGTAGTAAATTAATTATTCAAATAGTGTCTGGTACTTGCTATTGTGAAATTTAAATTCTCAAAAAACAAGTTTCAGTGATTACGTTGGTGAGGGGAAACCTAATGTTCTATTTCCCACAATGCTACTCCAGGTGGTGGGTGTGAAGTGGAAACGGTTAATCTGAAAGGTGCTTGAAAAATGTGTTCTGTAAGGTCTTTGTGATATTAATTGCCATCACAACAGTATTTAGAAGCCCTGTTGTTTTCTAAGTCTGATAAATTGACCCAAATTGTAGAAGTTTTTACACAAGGCAGGAATTCAAGTACCCTTACTGGGAGGAAAAATACATAAAAGAGAGCTAGGATAACTGTACTGGGCTATATGGACTATCTGTTAATAAAATTTCTGTGATTCATGTTTTAAGGGGAAAAAAGTAGAATTTAACCTTAGACTGGAGACTGCCAACATACTCCACATGCATCATTAAATATCCCTTATCGTATTGCTTACTGAAAGGCTGCGTTAAAGGTGGTTTGGCTTTCCTTTATCTGTCTTCCACTTTATCTATCTCCAGTAAGACAAATGGTTGCTTAATTTTGTGCTGGTTTCTATTTAAAGAGTCTGTAAAGCACTTAAATATAGTTGAGCACTATGTGAACTTAAATCTGTATTAAATATCATTTAGTTTGTTCTTCCAGGGCCTAATGCTGTATGAGTCTTGACTTGGCTTGATTGTTACATAACGAAAGCTATTGAAGTGTGTGTAGTAAGTATCTTTTTAAAAAAACAAACCAAAAAAAAAATAATATTTGGAACTTATCCAGAATACTGAAAACTCTAAGATCTAACTGTATATTCACATTTTTTGTGTCTTACTGCAGTAGCAAGTACCAAACTGTAGCTTCATGAATTGACTTGATGTTTATTGGTACAAAATTTTGTTCGAGAACTTTTAACTAGTTTTAGAAACATACTTTAGGAAAATGATTTAGGCATTGATAATACTTAATTCTTTACTCTTTGAATAGTAAGAAGTAAGAACTACGATACAGATTCTTGGTACTGAACTACTGTGACTGGTTACATATGATCATAAGTAGCCAGATCTGTTTACCTCTTCAAATGAAGTTGCTTGTGAGGGGAGGAGATGTAGAAAGTACAGTATTTGGATCTAGTAATGGTGCTGCAGAACATGGTACCTTGCTCACGTCCAAGGTCTGGATTTTTGCTGGGAAAGGGACACTTCTTCATTAGGATGAGGATCTCATTCTTGGAGCTAGATGGAGGAATGTTTGTAGTTTTGAGAGATGCTGCCAGCTCTGCAGGTAGAGTGAGTGCATCACTTACAAAGGTGGCAACAGGATTTTGGGGTTGAAGCTTAGTGCATTCCTATGCAAAAGTAGTAACCCATCTCTGTGCTTTACTGAAATATAAAAAGAGCCTTTAGAGTATACCTGGGCTATAATAGAAAGGAGTGATATCCAAGCACAGTGTTTGTAACATGGGGAAAAAAGTTAACCAGCATCAAAGGCCTTCTATCTGGCCCCAGTTAATGCGTTGAATCTGGAACATGCAGGATAATGTACTTTGACAGATTCCCCTGTATGATGAAGCAAAAATATGTGTAGATAATTCCAATTTGATTCTTTTTTTAAACTCCTAATTACAAATTGTCTTGAGATGCAACCAAATTGTATCCTGAACATTGGTGTCTTGTGCAAGCTGGGGTTTATTACTAGGTGGGCTGTAATTGCTGTCATTTCTTTTCTGGCATTCTACTTAAAAACTTCAGTTTTTTAAGAGGCTCTAAATCTTCAAACAGTTCAGATATTTTTTCACATGGAATGTTCTTAAAACTGATACTCCCAAACATCATGAATCCATTGCTGGCAATGGGCATGAATGGTCAGCATCAAGGAGTTCCTATTCTTAGCACTTGATTGAACTCTCTAATATACCATGGTGGCCATATATATAACCCTTGTAATCAAGGTAACTAAACAGGGATTTGCTCATTAACACTGTAACCTGCTTAATGTATAGAAGCACTTTGTATTTAAAAAAAAGAAAAAAGAACGAAAAAACCTTTATAAGTATGTTTTATAAACTTATAAATGATATTCCCTTTATGGTTTATTTCCACACTGCTAACACTGTCTTTTTTAATGCTAAGAAAACTATAATGCTTGCCTGTTTACATAAGCATAGAGGAAAGGGTTCTTCCACTCACTGGCCCTGTTTTTTCATTCTTAAAGGCCTTACTCTGCATACGGGGCATCATTTCTGCAAGTACCATCCTCACATTTTTGAGGAAGGTATACTCATACTCATTTCAAGAATGATCATGTATATTGCATTGGTTCTCAAATTGTCACTTCAGTGTTGCATAAAATAATGAAGGATGTCACTTCCCACTTACCTAATAAAAGGCTGCTCAGGGGCACCCGGCTAAGAACCACGGTCAAGCAAAAAATTGTAGCCGTTAAATCCAGACCACCCTACAGAGCTGCCAGCAGAACTGTTTCTTTTTACCAGCTTGGAATGACTTTCACATGGGATGTTTTGAAGTTGAATATTGCTCCTAATTGCAGTTAGGTTACTTGGAAATAAAGCTTTAAAATAAAATGTACTGAGAGAGACACTTTAGATGTTTTTATAACAGGTCCGGTAGATCATATTATAGAACCATATCCTCCTTTAGTGATTCAGCATGAGTAGTATCTTTTAAATATTTGCCTGTTACTGTTTTACTCCATATTATGGCATCATCTGGAACTTCAGCAAATGTTGCTGCACTGATTGTTTATTTTCACGCTTGACTTTCTGGTGTTAATTTACCTGAAACCAACTGCTTCAAGGAAAGTACTGATAAGATTGTTATGAAATGTAATTGCAAAAATTGAGTGTTGAAGTTAAGCTTGAGATACTTCTGTAGAAATGTTACTTTTGGTTACCATGGGCAAAACAGTTGGCATGGAATGTCTTTACAGAGCTTAACTTACTGTGCTTCCACAGACTTCCAAACACTGAGAAAAATGAATTAAATGCTCCCCCTTCCTCAGGCTCACCTTAACTCTAAACACCTCTCTTCCCCTCCAACTTCCTAATCTCACTTCTGTTTCTTTTTACTGGGAGTTCCTCTCGCTCACTTTGTTTCACTTCTCTTGGTGAGGTGAAAGTTTGCACAGGAGGCTGGGGTCACAGGCATCCTTGTTTCTTAGTGGGTGGCCCCTGCTGTGCCAGGCTTGTCAGTGTCACTGCTCCTTAGTGTGGTTTCTCCGTGGACTGTAGCCACTTCTTGGCTGTGCTTGTTCTTGCTTGGGTCACCCCTGGAACTCAGTTATTTCAGAGGTGTACCTTCTGTAGCACAGCTTATCCGTAGGTTGAAGTCACATAAAAATGTTTCTCCTCTGGCACCGTACGCCCTTCTGAGAGGGGGTCTTCACACATGTCCCCAGTGTCTCCTTTGCACATCTATCCAGGAGCATCTCCTCTGTTTATCCTCATGTTTCTAGATTTGTTTCCTCTGGAGTATCGCATTTTAATTCCCTGTACCTCTAGCTAGCATCTACTGCTTGCTCTTAAAAGTATTTTGGTGGAGGTGCTGGTTCAAGATCAGGCATGTGATGGGCTGTTAACATCAGTTTGGGTGCTAGCTGGAACCTGTTGTGACAGGCACAGGCAGCTTGTGACCGTTGCCATGTGTGCCACCTTTGCACCATACTGAAACCCAGCAGTTTATGCCCAGGACAGCTGTACACAATGAAGTGAGAAATGCAGATGCAGCTTATACTAAGCTGCTAGTAATTGCTAGTGCAGTGAATTTGTTCAAGATAAGAGATTTTTTTTTTCTTGTCTGTGAGCAAGAGGGAAGTGATCAGTATGTATCCAAATGCGTACTTGGTATATTTAATTCATCTCTCCGTATGCTTCATTACCTTAATGATACAACCTTGGAACTTCTGTGTATTTTTTATATTGCTCACTTCTGCTGTTGACAGCAGTAAGGTGAATATCTTCTGAGAACCAGAATCATTGTACACGTAGGAGGCTTTCAAAGTTTTCTATTTCTGTGAAGCCATTCATTGTCCTGTCAATGGAAGAACACCTTTTGTTATGACAGATAAGTTCATTTCTATTCCATTCCAGAACTAAGCTGTTAATTACCATGCAATCTATGTAACTGACATTCCAAAAATATCCAGAAATTTCTTAGCAGGGTTAGGCTGTCCTTTAGTTGTATTTCTGACTCTTTTCACACCACTGCTGTAGATTTGTTACTGTTTTTTAAATGTTACCTTCAAAGTTGCATGCAGCAACTGTCTTTGTTTAATGGGTGACCAGGTGGACTCCAGAAGGTGCTGTCCATTTGCATTTTTGGTTTTGCCTTTCATTTATAATGAGATTTTTGTGTTGAAGATACTTTGTCATGTATCAGAAGGAAGGGAGGGTGATCAAAGGCTGATAACGTTGAAGTCCCTATGCTGTCGAGTCTGAAAGAATAGAGACGCTTCTTGAATTTCCAGCCCTTTCACGCTGATGCCGGTGAGGTGACCTCTCTCTGAGTTCTGACAGCCCATAGCAGTATATTGAGTGTTTTGCTTTAATAGAATTAGAACATTTCTCAAAACAGATGAAAGGGTTTTATTTTGTTGTTTGTTTTGTTTTGTTCTTGTTTTTTAATCATTTAAATGCTTAATTGGATAGCTAGAGTTTTTTAGCTATAAGCTGTAAGCTGACAATGCCCTAGGAGAAAATGCTGGAAAACAAAATGGTATATTTTTAAAGTAATGAAATTGTAAGTTCTAATTTTGCTTGAAGCCTGTGTCTGTCGATTGCTGCTTTTTATTTTTTTTGTTCTTCATGGGGTTCCATATTTCTTCCAGGAATATAAGTGCTTATGCAAGTCAAGTGAATCTTCCTTAATGAGCTATATGTTTTTATTCTAAACGAGTCATTTATAATAGTAAAACTGCTATCTTGATATTTTGTGAGATGTTACGCTTGTATTGCAGAGGTTGGATAGATTTGTCTATAAATATTGCTGTCTTAACTGTACAGCATGGTTTTAATTTAATGTTACTGTTCAATATCTTCTTCTTATAGAAGAGTCCCATGCCCCCTTTTTGTATAACATGTTTTAATAAATGTTATCTGTCAACTTTGTAATGTTTTCTTAAGCTTGAATGAAAGGAATGCATGTCTAGTACTAGTATTTAATATTTCACTTTTACCAAATTAAGTGCTCAAACAATATTTCAAATCCAAAAGTTGCTCATATATAACTTTATTAAATATGTAAAGAAAAAGTTATCTAGTAGTGTGATTTCTTGAAATACTGAGAGCACACCACCCTAGCCTAAGAAAATGATAAACAAAAAACTGATTTTTTTTAAAACACATGTAGTAGATAAAATTGGGACCAATTCCAGAAATTTGTTTGCTGCTTAGATAATTGGTTGCCACGTTAGTCTGAATTCAGCAAACAGCTTTTACTGTAACTGTGTTTTGTTTGTTTGTTTTTTGCAGAAAAAGATATAATACAGTATGTACAGACTTAGAACTCCTGAGCACTCATGTAACAGTGGCAGCCTGCACATTCAGAATGCCTACAAGTTAGTTTGAAGTAGGTACAGATAATGCATCTAATTTCTCTTGTCAAAGTATGAAAGAAATTTCATGCTGTGTAAATGTATATTAAAGGTTAAGTTCATGTTTCTCTGTGGATTCCTCTTTTGTCTAAACACTTTTACCAAACAATTTGCATTGTCCAGCTGTCTATCTCTTTATTCCTCGTTGATCTGTCATAGCTGATGCATCTTCCTCAGCAGTTCAGTGCTTGCTATCTAAGCAATAAATGAACTTACTTTAATTAATGCATATTAAACTGATTTCTGGATAAATCAGTATTTGTACACCGCAGTCCTCTATGTTCAACAGTTTTGAGCTGAAGATAACACAGGGAAATTCACTTACAGTTGCTGCTAGTTACATTTTCTGTATACACGAAAGAAAAAGCTCGGAGTGTTCTGCCTGTTCAGCATTAGTCATTTGATTTTCATTAATAAATGTTACTTAAGTTTGCTATTTATGCCCTGGTCAGCTTACTCAAGCAACTTTGCCCTGTTACTGTGGAGCACCTAATTTCTGAACGTCGTCTTCTTCATGTTTTATAAGGAGAGAAGACCACTCCTCCAGAAGTTAGGTGGTGATGTCTGAGTTGCAGAAGGTGATTATCGTAGCAGTAGTTGGCTTCGGTAATTGTCCTGCATCCAGTGTTACGGCAGGCAGTGCGTTTGGCAGTGAATTGTTGCCCTATGTACGCGGTATGTGCAGCGTGGGCTCCAAAAGTATGTGCAAGCTCACTCAGTGACTGGTGTAAGTGGAAAGGATAGTGCAGTACAGATGACCTTAATTCCTCTTTTACGTTGGTCCGTAGAGGCGCTCGTTCACAGCCGGGGCGGAGGAGTCCCCTCCCAACCCATCCCAGAAGTTTGCTTGCTGCCTCTCCGTGTGCTGGGAATGGATTTGTCGTCGACATCGTGCCTGGCAGCCAGGGTGGTTGTTTTTGGGGCTTTGGTTGTTCGTTTTTTTGGGGGGTTGTTTTGTTTTGTTTTTAAACCGTCAAAATACATCACGTATTTCCAGAAATAAGCATCGCGGTCAGCTCGCAGTAAACGCTGACGTTTTCGTTTTCTCTTTCCCAAATACCTCTCCTGATTTTTGAACGCGTGTTATGAAGCCGAAGAGCGAGAACTTTGGGGCCGCGTGTGCCCGTGTTACCGGGCGCTCCGCTCGCGGCGCCGCTCCCCCCTCGCGCAGTTTCCCCGCGGGGCTCCACGGGGGCGGGGCGGCCGCCCGGTGCCGGCGCGCGTCACCAGGAAGCGGAAGCGCCGCCAGCGAAATTATTTCCGGGTGCGAGAAGCTGTGGGAGCGGGCGGGAAGCGACGGTGGGAGCGGGCAGGAGCGGGGCCGGGGACCCGCCATGTGAGACGCCCTGACAGCCCCAGGTGAGCGGCAGGCGGGCCGGGCGCCCGGGGCTGCGGCGGTGCTCCCGTGGGGGCGGAGGCCGCTCTCGGGGCGGGGGGGGGTTCCGGCCCCTGACGGGCCCCGCGGGGGCGCGGCGGCCCCTCGGGACTCCGGAGCTCCGGGTCGTGCCGCCGTCGCGAGCCCGGCGCCGCTGCGGGCGGTGGCTGTGCTGTTGCGACCGACCCCGGTGCCGCCGAGTTCGCTCTCCTCTCAGCTGCATCTCAGCGGAAAGCTGTCGCCGCGTAACCTGTCTGTGACTCGTGTGGTTCTGGTTTGAATTAGACAGGACGAATTCGTGTGCGTCTGGGCCCTTTTTTTTTTTTTTTTTTTTTCTAGTCTGAACGGGGTACGGCATAACCGGAGCCCCGGGCTCGGCTGGTTGGAGTGTTCCTGGACCGGCACTGGCTGTGGAGCTGTTGCCAGAAGTTGGTGCACCTTTCGACTGCTGCTGCTTCGCTTGCGGGGTTGGAAGTTCTTGTTAGGACTCAGTCTTTGTAGTTATGAGGGCCCTCCAGAAGCTCTGAGGCATGCACAACGTGCACGATTAGGTTTATTTCAGAATAAAACAGCGTGAGGGTGAACCTGGAATAAATCTGAACTGCCCCATAAATGTGGATATGGGAAATCCCAGATATGGGGAGGGAGAGAAAAAAGCACAAGTGGTATAGGTTTACACAGTGTACATGCACACAGTGCTAACCAATTATTTCTGTGATAATCGATAATTTATCATTATAATATACAAAAGCTCAGTCTCTATGCTTTTACTAAAGGCCTGGGTGTACATATATTGCACAGCTGATCAAGCAGTTGTTTCTTTGATTTTAGTAATAGCGTCTCAAAATACGTATCTCAGAGTTGTCAGACATTTAGGAAATAGGAAGTGTGGGATGTAACCATTCCAGATGAAATAAGCAGTATCCTGGTACTTCCAGATGAGGAAGTTGGTGCACAGAAGAAAAGTTTGTGGTTGTTACTTGTGAGTTCTTAGAAATTTGAGGCGTGTCATCGTAAATGTGCCTTTGTTTTCCTTATCTGACAATACTTTTGCTTATTTTGGTTACTTCTAATTTGTCTTATAGTAATTTTCCCCATTTTTACAAACAGATACAAACCTGTAATTGCTGCAATAGTAATAGATTACTAAAGATGACGTTTAGAGGCTTTTTATATTTAGATTCCTTATCACTGAGTGGACCTTTGTTCATGCATCAGGAGTTGTTTGACGTTAAATACTTTAAATCACTTCCACACAGCAAGGAATTGTGAGGGTCAGTTTGAGAATAAGGGAGGGAAGTTGGCTGTCAGTCCAGCAGTCTCAAAACAGTGGTCTTTGAATATTTGTTCAAAATAAGAGGTTTTCTGTTTTTCTTTTTTTTTTTTTTTTCCTATGGAAATGCTTAAATAGGCAGTTCTAATAATTGCCTGGGTGCTCCATGCTGAGAGCTGAGAATAGCATTATAATGTTTACAGCATCAGTATTTGCGTGTGTGTGTGGACATTTATACAACTGAAGTGGTTTTAAGGTTAATATTAAATATTAATATTGAAGTCATCCACTCCTTCAAGTGTTTTCTCAGGATGGCAAATAACGATGCTTGTTTTTGTTCTGTACATACACTTGTTGCTGTATCTGCAAAAGGCTTCTTAGAAGGATACTCATCCTGCTGTAGTCAGGTGAAAAATAAATCATTTTCAATTCCTGATGAATAAATGTCAGAATTTGTTAAGGCTTTTCTACAGAAAGTATAGAGGAGTAAGGTACTGCTCATCCGTGAGAACGATGGGATTGTGTTCTGTGACACTTGAGGGTAGGAGAGTTTGCCTTACAGATGTGAATAATCCTTTGTTTTCTGCTATGGATGTTCTGTACTTTGAGTAAGGTGTTGCAAATCTATCCACAGAAGGGGAATAATGATACTAATTTTCACTGCAGTGTTTTGATGCCTGACCATGAAATATATTCAAGACCTAAATTTGCTAGTCAGCTTGTTCTGACTAGCTTTTGTTTCTGAGGAAATGTGGGTTATCGTGCATTTTATAAGGTAACGTAATTAAATCTTAAATTTGCTGTGTAGCCTGCACTGTTGTAACCGATTCTATATTTTAGTCCAGTTAATCAGGGAAGCACTCATTGTCAAAGCTCTCTTGAGATGAATAGTAAGTACGTGTACCTTTTACTGCAGTCTTTTTAGTACAAATAATGCACTAAAATTCACTAATTTAAGTTTGGAGAAAAATGATAATATTTCTTTTCTTTCCAGTGGATGCTTTTTTTCTAGCTCTCTTCAGACCTTCACAAAACTCGACACGTTCTGTGAATTAAGTGTACAGCTTGATTTGTGAATGGTCAAGACCAGGAGGAAAGAGAATCTTTCTTATTTATTTATTTATTTTAAAGAGAAGAAAAGAACTCATTGCTTTCATAGGCCTTTATTTTTGTGAGTCTGTAGCAGAAATGCTGAGCCAGGGCCTGAAGCAGTGATGGAGCAACTGGTGGGGAGGCAGGGCCAGCCCAGGGCTGCTCAGGTGGGTGCAGTGCACCTGAGTGATTGGAAGGGGTGGAGCCAGGATTTAATTCCAGTATTCTTTAGATGTTTTTCCCTTAAGTATCAAGTGGAAACATTTCTTTGAACCATCCTTTCTATTGCTTAAAGGAGTTGTTTGAAATCTGTGTGTGTGTGATATATGAACTTATAATTTCAGTATATAAAGTGCCTGGAGAAGTGTCACGTTAGGTGTGCTTTCAGTCCCCAGGCAGATGCCTCTCACAGCGTGCTGTGCAAACCTGAAATAAGCTGTAAATACTCAGGGCTGTTATTCATTGTGTGTTTCTGGAAACCCTTTTAGTGTAATTGATTTTTTAATCTATTTTAATCAAATACTGTTTGTTTTATCTCACTTGCAGTAAATATGAAATAATGGGGTCTTTGTGATCTTTATAGGCTGCAGAGTTCTCAAGAAAATGACTGCTTAAATTTAGGAAGAATTGATAAAATAATCAATACTACATATTTACCTAGTACTTCTAAGATTATTGTATGTATGTGGTATTTCTGCACAAAATTATCTCAGTTGTTGGAAGAGTAGGGTTTGTTTGTTTATTTGTGTTTGTTTGGGTTTTTTTAAGATCAATTTATTCCGTTTTCAAATATAATTTAAAGAGGACTGACTTCGAAATGTACTTAGACTGTGACATACCTGATAACAGTTCTTCTTTGATAGAGCTGGTGTTCATTATTATGACTGCTCTAATTGGAAGACTAAGGCAACTGTAAGCTGATAGGAGTGAGAGTAATGTGGGTTTTGCTCTAAAACATCCCATGATGACAGTTGATAGTGTAACGTCGTGGTTTAAAAGTACTTTTGAATGATAATGTGTTTCTGCAATAATGTCTTAAGTTCTCACAGATGGTGTAGTAAATACCGAATACTACAAAATGTTGGGAACGGTCATTTGAATCATTCACCTCTCAGTGAGAACAGCAAACCATATATCAGAGCTTGAATGATGTTAAACAGGTGCAGTCTTAGAAGCAGAAACTAATACCGGACTGGCAAATGCACGGCTTCATGTTGTAGTTACATGATGCTCTGCTGGTGCTACTGTATGATGTCAGTAGAATAAAATACCGAATGTGTTTTGTCACTATCTATTCTTGTTTTTTGTTTTTTTTTAACCGTAATTAGAGCTTCTGTAGAACACAGTTTTAAAAGTAAGTTGTGTTTTTGAAATCCAAGGAGACATGTTTAATGTATATCATTCTCATGCTCACAGGTTACTTCAGTGAACACTCTTAAGATGTAGGGCAGCGATCCACTGCTGGCAATTCATACTATGATCTATGTTTGCTGTATAAAACTGCAATGAATAAATGCGATGCTGATGCAAAGAGATCTATATTCTTTTGTGTGTGACTGGGTGATCTACCTCAGAAGCAAGCAGGGAACTCAACATAGCACTGCTGAAATTCAGTGTGCAATTCTGTCCCACGTTCCAAAACTGTGAAAGCCTTCAGGTAGTTTGTTGTATATCTGCCTGTGAAGATGTTAAACTCTTTGATCCATTTATGCGTGTTAACTAAAGATGTAGGCATAGACAGTTGCTAAACTGTCCAACAGAGGTGGAAGCTGTCCAGACTAATGTTTGTTGTGATTGTACTTTAATGTTTTTCTCAACAAAGTTCTTTCGAATTTTACTAAATAAGAGCCCTTAAGGAAGTGTGAAGCAAGGAGGAATGCCAATGGCGAAATATGACAAACTATTTCGGTATGTTCTACAAAAAAAAAGTGTAACTACTGGTAGAATTAGGGTGAAGCTTGACCAGATTCCTGAGATGCAGGATTACAGTGTATCACAGGTAGAGACTGGTCTTACAGTGTATTTGTAGTCCTCTATCTAGGTGACATGTCTACCGACTTCACTTAAGGTCAGCAAAAGCCCTTCGGTTTAGCTAAGAAGTGTTCAGACAGGAACACTGCATTTGTTTATAGTAGATAAGCCCCACAAATAAAGATAGCGATCAATGCTTGGTTAGTAAGTAAGCCTGAGAGTGGTGTCAAATGAGGGTGGTGTTGACAGGTATGTATCCTAACTCTTGAAAATTCAGTCTTCCCCATGGCATGGACAAGCTAGAGTCTTGAATCTCTTGAATCCTGTTTTCTGCATAACGTGTAGAGATGCTTAGGATGCTCAGGTTTATCTTCCTGTTTAACTGTTCACTTGCATTTTATGTTTGTTTTCATGTTTGATTTCTGGTTTGTCTGGCTTACTCTCAAGCACATAATCTGTGAAAGTGATTCAGTGACTGAAACAATTGTCCTGCCAAAGCTGTCTTTGCATGGATGGCTGTGATGATATCACTACTGAAAACATTCTGATCTTAATTTTTATCAAATATGAAGTCATATAAAACATCTTTTGTCCTGGTTTTAAATATCAGTTAGAAAAACTCCAGTGAAGTACAGTTCACTGAAGTTTTCTCGATGATGCCCATCAGGTCAGGAAGGTAGCTATCTTGTTTCACTTCTGTTTGTAAAGACTGAACCTTACTTTTAGTGACATGACACAGCTCCAGTTTTTGTAAGCTTTGTATAATATTCCTTTTGTTTTCAGAACGCCTGAGTTTTCATAATTTGATTTAAATGTTCATATGCCTTATTACTGCATGTAATGTAAGACATCAATAGGAAAAATAATCTATTAGTATGGTGTGACACATTGGGCGTGCTTTCTGCATCACAAGTCATGCAGTGACGTTGAGATCTGTTTGTCCAATTGGAAGAACAGATGCAGTGGCTATATTGTGTGTTTACTCAATACTGCATTAATAAGAATGAGAGTAAGAATCAAAGTCTGAAGATTCTTGGGTACTTAATTATGGGTACATAATGGGAGATGATGTCTGCTACATACCATCTCAAGGGAAAAGTGTGTTTTTATTTTTTACAATAATATAGAATGCCTTTCTTTATACTTTATTTTGAAATTTATACTTTTATTTAAAAACTCTTGGAGCACGCTTTCCTGTTGCAGCGGGAAAGGTTGAGTACTAATGGGGTAAAATATGTGTTAGAATTTAAGTGGCAAATTGTTTTAGCTAGGAAGTGATTGCTGTGTTAGATAAGCTTCAGGGCCGGCCACGATCGTGGTTTCTTTAAAGAGAGAAGAAAGGAGGAATACATGAAAATCACAAGAGGAAGCTTAAAAAATTGAATGTTCACTGGTGATTCCCACGCTTTTCCTTCAAATAGTGCTTTGCATGTTGGCTCATTTTTTCTCAGGAAACCTGACACAGTGAGTAAATGGTTTAGAATTGAGTCCATACTTAAATGTTTCCTTCAGTTAGGATTTCCTTGTTTGTCGTGTAAATATTGAATGATGGATTTATTTAATAATTATTGAGATTATTTTCTAAGAAGGTAAATATTTTTCTAGACAGAAATGCAATTGATGACAAATTCATTTCATTGATTAATGTGGTACATATCTAGACCTGAGGAATGTAGTTTTTATAAATATTTGTGCATGTGCGTGTACATACGGACATGTATCTGTTACTTTTCCCTAGCAGACTTTCAAAACTGCATGAAATACCTTCCAAAAATAATTCCTGGACAATTTAGATGTACAGTTCCCTGCAAGTAGCTTCAAGAAAGAGTGAATACTGTGATGTTTTTGACCTGCCTGGTGGCTTTAATATTGTTTTGAGAGCGTGGGGTTATTATTCGGTAGTCTTTACCATGGAGGGAAATTGTAAAGTTTCTTTGAACTTTGATACAGACTGTCCAATGGATCCTGTCATGTGTAATATGCAATTGAGTTCTGAATGTTACATAGAGATAATGTGAGTGAGAGCATTGCAAGAAATAGGTAGATTGAGACTCTACTTCTCATATTACATCACATTTTTATACTAACAGTTTTGCTGTAATACACTTCAACAAAGCAGAGTGGTAATTTAACTTCAATATACGCACGTGTTTATTTTTGAAATGGAAAACTGTGTTCATTCTCAGTTGTAAATCTTCTTGTTTTTCTTTCAGATTCCACTTTACGTCAGTAGAAATGGACAGCAGCAGTTTCATTCAGTTTGATGTGCCTGAGTACAGCAACACTGTTCTGAGCCAGTTAAATGAACTCCGCTTGCAAGGAAAGCTGTGCGACATAATTGTGCATATTCAGGGTCAGCCATTTCGAGCCCATAAAGCTGTCTTAGCGGCCAGTTCGCCATATTTCCGTGACCATTCAGCATTAAGCACCATGAGTGGCTTATCAATATCGGTTATTAAAAATCCCAATGTTTTTGAACAGTTGCTTTCATTCTGTTACACTGGAAGGATGTCCTTACAACTGAAGGATGTTGTTAGTTTTCTAACTGCAGCTAGCTTTCTACAGATGCAGTGTGTCATTGATAAATGCACACAGATACTGGAGAGTATTCATTCAAAGATCAGTGTTGGTGATGTTGACTCTGTTACCGTTGGTGCTGAAGAAAATTCAGAAAATCGCAATGGAGTTAAAGACAGCAGTTACTTTGCCAACCCTATTGAGATATCTCCCCCCTATTGCTCTCAGGTGCGACAGTCAACAGCAAGCAGTGATCTTAGGATGGAAACTACTCCAGGCAAAACTCTGCGTAGTCGACTGCAAGAAGAAGGGCATTCAGATCGAGGAAGCAGTGGGAGTATCTCTGAATATGAGGTTCAAATTGAGGGTGATCATGAGCAAGGAGACCTGATAGGAAGGGAAAGTCAGATTGCAGAGGTGAAAGTTAAAATGGAAAAGTCTGATAGGCCGAGTTGTTCTGATAGCTCTTCCCTTGGTGATGATGGATATCATACTGAAATGGTGGACGGGGAGCAAGTAGTAGCAGTAAATGTTGGCTCCTATGGGTCTGTTTTACAACATGTTTATTCATTTACCCATGGCTCATCACAGGCTACGGGTGTGTCTGAAACTTTTGGAAACCTTAGCAATTCAAGTCCTTCAAGGTCAATGCTGAGCTGTTTCAGAGGGGGTCGTGCACGCCAAAAACGGATATCCACCGGTCATTTACATAGTGATGTTCAAGGCTTGGTGCAAGGGACTGATAGTGATTCCATGGTGAGTAACACAGGATATGAAAATAGTCCACGGGAAAGAAATACAAGAGGTCATTGGTATCCATACAATGAGAGGCTGATTTGTATTTACTGCGGAAAGTCTTTCAACCAGAAAGGGAGCCTCGATCGACACATGCGGTTGCACATGGGAATAACTCCTTTTGTGTGCAAATTCTGTGGGAAGAAATATACCCGCAAGGACCAACTGGAGTATCATATTCGCGGTCACACAGATGATAAGCCCTTTCGCTGTGAGATTTGTGGCAAATGTTTTCCTTTCCAGGGTACACTAAACCAGCATTTGCGAAAAAATCACCCTGGGGTAACAGAAGTAAGAAACAGGGTGGAGTCGCCAGACAGAACAGAAGCATTTGTGGAACAGAAAGTAGATAATGATGCTTCAGCTTCTGAAGCCATGGATTCTAGTATGGAAATTCATGCAATGTCTAACACGTCTGATTAAAATATTACACTCTAAGTGCAACACAGACAAGCACATTAATAATGTATTTTTAATATCTTTTATTCTTTTAGTAGACCTTCATTACAATTATAAGAGCCTTTTAATTTTCCTGACCTTCTGGAACTTAATTCAAAGTAGTTTCTGGAAAAGACTACATAAGTATTCTTTGTTTCTGCAGGAGTCTGGGTTGGTGTCTTGTTTTTTTCACTTTTGAAGATGCTTAAAATATAAAAGACTGTGCTAGGGAACAGGTGGGAAGGGTCTGATAAAGTGTCCCTACTGGTTGATCTGGTAAGACACAAATTCCAGTGGAGAAAGATATTAGAATAAGATTTGCATCTCTGCTGGATACACTAGGAAGCTGTAGTCTCTTTTTTATTTTATTTTACTTTATTTCCTAAATCCTGTTGCTGTTAATGAGGATTACGTAGCAGTGGGAAGAAGAATATTATACATTCGATTCCTTCCATGTGTACCAATGAATTGTTTTGGTTTTTCTTCCCGTTTTTGATAGTTAGTCTGTTTATATATAAAAATTTGCTTTATATATATAAAGGCTTTCACTTTTCCTATTCTGGTTGAAGTGAATGTAAAAATATGTGAAGGTTTATACCATGTACCATTCTTTCAACTGCTAGATCTCCTCTGTCTAGGATTTAGGACTTCAGACTTTGGGAGAATCTTTTTGGTTTTAGAAGAATGTTTGGTTTTCCTTTTATTAAACTATTACTTTGTGTGCAAATGAGCAAAGTGAATTAGCTTGTTTTAATAGCTTTGCTCTGTAACATTTGTAAACCAAATGCCATAAATCTATTAAATTATGGTTGAATTGTTGAGGGATTTTGTTAGTTGTCTAGAACATAAACTGGACAACCTGTGGTGCTGACCTTTTTATATATATAGAGATAGATATATATATCTATATATATATATATATATATATTTAAAAAAAAAAAGAAAAAAAGAAAACTAATAGCAAACCCAAAAGTAGCATTGTGGTTTTTACTGGCCTCAGAATCTACCTTCATTTCGTACTGTAGAAGCATACCAGGTAATTAAAATTAACTTCATCACTTTTCATGGTTGGTTAATGCTAACCTGAGATATTTTGTAGTTTAAACTGTAGTATTTCCAAGCAGTATTTAATAGGTCTCTTCACAGAGAGCTGTTTTCAGGTGCACAATGACTTCCTACGTACAGCTCCAAGTGACATGTCAGCACTTGGAATTTGTAGTTTTTTTGTATTTAAAAAAACAAAAAACAAAAAACAAATACTCTATGGGAACTTCAAGCAATATGTCTGTTATTTCACATTCAAGCATTACAGAGTTGCTGTGGCTTCCCTCATATCTTCAGTGGTTGTTTGCTGCATTACCAACAACTTTAAAATACTCTTTGTTTCACCAAATGTTTTTATGTTGTGTTTTTTTGTGTGTTTTTTTTTGTTTGTTTTTTTAATATGGTGCTAACTTCATCATTTAGGTCAGTATAACGTATTAAAATGTGAAATGTAATGGTAACAATTAAGGAAAATTAAAAAAAAAAAAAAAATCACACAGTAGCTTAAGAGACCTCAAAAGCATGAGCTAGCAAACACTACTATACAAATTCTACAAATTCTACCCCATAAGAAAAAGGAAATGAATTGCATACCTCTTTGAAATACATGTTTTATATAGTTGGGCCTTGTTGTTTAGCAAACAACGGAAGGATATCCGTGAGCTAAGTCTGTCTGTTGTCCAAGTCCTGAAATTTAGAAAATAATGGCTTATTCCTAAGTTAGAGGTATGTTTGCTATCTCGTAATGCTTTTTGGGCTCCTCTGAAGTTGGGGCATATTTGTGCGTAGCTTTATTGAATACACTAGTTCTTAATATTGTGACAGTTTGCAATAAGAAATCTAGTAAACACCAAGTTTTAGTATAAATCCACTGACTCCTTGGGAGCAGTTTTAATTAAATGGAGTACCTAAAGCTGCCTAAATGAAGAGGTACAGGGAGATAGGACATTGTTTCTCTCCCTGAACCAACAGTAGAACTATTGTTTTCAGTAAAGGAAATTCTGTGTCTGTATCTAGGAGAGAGGAGGTAGTCTGTATGTTTACCCACTGAAAAATATGTTGGTGTTTCTTATAATGTTTTTTTTCTTATATGTTTAAGTAATTAAATGCAAAAAAATATAAAATAAAAAACATCCTGAAAGTTTAAGTTTGAGACATGCAAAATCCAAGAAATTTACAGTTATTCTTAACCCTTATCTTGGATCTGTGCTGTGGTGCCTTTGGTGTGACTTTTTCCATGGAAGTATGAGTTGAGGATAGCAGGATATGGGTACAGATTCTGTATTTCTTGAATTTCTCTGTGTCACGATCTTAACGCTATTCAAATCTAGTTCTTTGTATTTGTAAATTTATCAAACTGGTTTGAGTTTACCAAAGAGTGACTTATCCAAAATTGTCTCTGACAAAGGCAAACAAACAAACAAAAAATACAGAAAATCACTTTGATTGTACAGATTCAGGTTCAAACCATTGTAAAAAGACTGTTAAGAGGCAGGAAGTGATCTCTCTCTTTCTACAGAATCATGATTCAGCAATTTGCAAGTTTTACTTGCTCCTCTTCATGTTGATACGCCATTTACCTTTTCCACTGCTAGCAGTGTTAAGAATTACCAAGCCATAACACAGTACTGTAAGTTTCAACAGTGCTTCAAAAGATGCATACATAGGCGAGCATAAAATATCATTCAGCATTACATTTGCACTTGCAAAGTGTGTGACTCTGGTAGAAAACGAACTTCAAACCTGGCAACAGCAAATAAATTGTGCCTTGTCACATAACGGTATGCCAGGATTAACATTGCCATGAAACATGAAGCATTGTCTAATTGAAGTTGATTTCACTAGTCTGCCAAAAAAGAGTATGCTGTGTTATTTTAAGCAGATTATGGAAGTACTGTACAGTGTCTTGTTTCTGTAAGTTAGCACAGACCTGTTACGCATTTCATCTACAATAAATGCAGAAGTCAATAAAATCTGTGAACAAGTATTTGACAGCAGAGTAAATCGTGAAATTATGTAGGCTGGTTCATAATTGAGTCTCTTCTTAATCTACCTTTTTAATTATAGACAAATGTGAAAACAGTGACAGTGTCCTTTCCTCTGTATGTTTAACCAACTATGACAAACTGTGAAAATAAAGGATTTTCTATCTTTGCTAATGTTTGTGGTTTTAAACAGTTATTTTAGTTTACTTAATCAGTTATCTTCTGTATTACTTTTAAACCTGTAAATACATTTAGAAAATAGCTTTGTAAATACAGTATATTAGCAGTTCAGTATGGTCAATAAGTCTTCGAGATTGGCTCTGCTCTTTTTAGTGTGAAATCTTTCAGTAGCATAAAGGATACTGTCGATTCACTGTTCAGCAGAATATACTGTAGGCCTAAAGTGATTGTTTTTTATGCAGTCTTCCCAAGCATAAATTAATGTTTTATGCTGAAGTTTTTGGTTTACTTTTAGACAAAGCAATGAGGCCTCTTAATATATTAAGTTTGAATTTTGGGAAGAACAGCAGGAATAAAATCAAGGGCTGGGAAACGATTGAATGAGCTTTACCTTTAAAAATACATTATTTGAATTTTTGTATTAGTTTACTGTGATTCTTTTTGTCATTTTTCTAAACCAGTTTCAGATGAAACTATTGAAAGGGACTCAAATATGCAACACCTAATCTATTTTCCAGGGGAATTTTACCCTTGAATGGTGCTTTTTGAATGGTCAGGGTTATTTATTAAATTTTATATTTGAAAGTATTTGCGGAATTGTGTAAATTCTTTATATGAATCTGTTTAGTTCGTTAATTGTAAACTTCATAATATTCAGTGATTGAATCTGAAGTTTAGTAAAGTCATTCAAAATGTTCAAAATTTAAAATGCGTGTATTTTACATATCTTCTAACAAGTGCCAGAGTAGTTGTATTAAATAGTGTACTCAGTATGTTTGCACATCCCTGTGACAGCATGAATTTAGTTATGTAAGTTTACGTTTGAAAAGAAAAAAAAGAAAAAAAAAAAAGAAAAAGGCAGGAAAAAAAAAAAAACACCCTGAAATATCTTCCTGTATTTATTTCTTCAGGGGATGTGAAGCTAATTATCAGTAACTGAGCAGGTTTGCTTCTAGTTTACATAATTCCTACTATGGTAGATACAATGCACTGCTGTCTCTCCACTTTACATATGTTACGAATCCAACCTTTGGACTTGTATTGCGAGCCTCTGGTTGTATATCTGATTAGGGGTAGAGATCCTGCACGATTTTAACAGTGTTTGTTTCTGACTGTATTTTTAAATAACTTTTATTTGTATGATTGTTTTTCATTATTAATATTTGAACAGTTTGAATGACTTGACTTGGTGTCATGATCTTGCAATATAAACTGGTAACCTCACAACTCCACACTTCATCACCATGTGAAGTAAATGAAGCTAGCTAAGCTGATGCTGTAACAATAACTTGCCATTAAGATTTATTTTATAGCATGAATTTTAAAATATTTATTCGAATGCTATTTTACTCTTGTATTCACTTTGGTTTTCGATTTGTGACATGAATATTTCAGTGCTGCTTTATTTTGTTCTGATGAATTTGTTTCTTGCTTGTAAATTGCTTTTTTTTATGGTATAAAGTCAATGGGAATTGCTGTTTGTAAATTAAAATGCTTCTAGAGCAAACCTATGGTGTTGGCGTCTACATTTAGATAATAGTAGTGGACTTCAGGAAAAGGAGACAAAGTCTTCTTGAACTTTGTCTCTTTGCCAGCCTTGCTTGTTTAGTTCTGAAAAGATTAGCATTTCAGCATTGTGCTTCAGAAGCTTGTCCAGAACATAAAAATAAACTGCCTTGCAATCTGTCTTAACAGCAAGCCAGAGGTAACCCAGTTGGGTGGGAAGGTGTATTTCCTTTCGAAAGCAATGTTTTGCTGTGCCATATACAACAGTAGAGCTAATACTGTTTCACCATGTGTAGGTTACAGCTCCTGCCCCACAAGCTTGAATTTAACACGAGCAGCCAGCAGCTGATAGCTGTTTTCTGCTGGTAGCTGAGCCTTAGCTTCTTTCTAGCTGGGCCTTTAAGTACCTTTGTAATGAGGAACTTCTAGGAGCAATGAATACATCCAAACCCAAGTGTATGCTATCACTAATTCACTGAGATTGACTTGTCTTTCCAGGGATGAGCAGAATCTTGCAAAAAGACAGCTGATGCTATGAAATTTTGTACAAAGTTTACTAGTGTTATTCCCAGCTTTCCATTGTATATGAGATGTTTGCTAGGGAAGACTTTTGTTCTGTAATAAAGCTGAATTAAATCTGAGCAAGCTATGAAGTTAGCAGGCACCAAAGGGTGTGTCTGATTCAAGGGTTGGAGGGGGTTAGAGTTTTGTTCCCTTTACTGCCTACAGACAGACTCGGTATGATTGGCTGTTCTAAGAAAGCATCTCTTCCATTGCCCTTGCTTATAGTTTCTGAAAACTCAAGTAATGTGGAGCGGGGTAAACAAAATGTGACTTAAGAATGGAATAAAAGTAATGCTGCTTTTGCCTGAGGAAGGAGAGTAGAGAAACAACCTAGCAAATGAGGTTTTGGTGTCCTGTTGTTTTGGTAAATTGTTTCCTCTTGTCAGGTAGCTGTAGGGTGGCAGGGCTGATGATATCAGTCAGATTTTCACACCTGTGTCTACCAGTTCCAGGGCTGTTAATATGTCTGAAGTCTAAAAATGTCTGGACACAAAGGCTGTGTTCTGCTGTGCTAGATGTGAGGTGGTATGGGTAAATTGTGTGAAGTGGGTGGGAGCTGCAGACAGTTTGTCTGTTATAGCACATGAACATGCGAAATTAAGAGAAATTATTGTAGGCCATCACAGAGTTATTCATATATCCTTTGGCTTTAACACTTGGAAATTATTCAGGATTTTTTCTTACTCCATCTTTCTCCACCTCAGTTTTTGCTACTTGGGATCCTAACTTCAGCTAGTTTTATCTAGGGATACACCACAGCTTTGTTTGAAGTTGTAATCCATGGCAATAATTACAGTGCTACAGTACCATACATATAGTTAAACTTCAGCTCACTCATAATAACTTGGAGAATAGGCTATTTCAGCTGAAACACCCAATAAAATAATGGTATTGCATAGGGCAAAGTGACTTATTTCACATGCACTGATTTTGTAAAGCCTGAAAAAAGTAATTTCTAAAACAACTTCAAGTGGTGTTGACAGATGTGCAGCAAAAAGTAAGGCTATTGGAACTGCTCAGTGTTTCATCTCTTCAAAAGCAAACACAAAACTTAGCTGTTTGGAGTTAGGACTTAGCATTTGGAGTGCCAAATCAGCACCGTGCTTGGTCAGCTGGGAGCTCGCACAGCTCACACGGGTACACAGCTCCCACTGAAAGGAGCTTTCCTTGCAGCGATGCCTGCAGAAACACTGCCCGCCGAAACCGAACTACAGGAAGATGCAGCTTTATTTTTCTGATGCGTAGCTTGAACGACTGAAGGTTTCCATGCCTCTTTTAAAGGAAGTAAAAGCATTTAGCACTGCAGGTTCTCCTTCAAACACGACAATATTCCAATACGCATAAAAAGCCCTACTTGGCTGCCTCAGAAGAACGCAATACCGTATTTTAACAGATGTCTCCAACGCTATTTCTTGATCATGAACGCAGAGTTTGGCCCGCGGCTGCTAACGGCTGCAGCGCAACAGGTGACGGGAGAAGAAGCGACTCCTCTGCGGGCAGACTCAGCTGCTCTGCCCCGACGACCGCTCCCAAGCGTCCTTCGGCTGCTCCGGAGCGGCGGAGAGAGCCTTCCCGGGAACCGCAGGCGCGGCGCGCAGGGCCCGCGCCGCCAAAGCGCGGAACACGGCCGGCCCCGCCAGCCTCGGCCGCCCGCAGCGCGCACACCTGCCGGCGGCGGCGGCTCCTGCGCACTCGGCCGCTCGCTCGCGCGGCCCCGCCCTGCGGCACGCGGATTGGTGAGCGCTGCGGTGCGCAGCGGTGATTGGTCGGCGGGGCCGTCAGTCCGGCGCGCCCCGACCCCTCCCTCGGATCCCCTCCTCGCCGGCTCGGGCCTCGTCCTCGGCGGCCGCGGAGGGCGGGCTGCGGTTCCCCCGCGCTGCCCCGGCGCGGGCGTCCAGAAGGTTCGTGGGTACCGCCCGCGGCCTCCGATGCAGGTGAGACGCGCCCCGCGTCCCGTGCGGGGCAGGTGTCACGCGGCCGGGCCCTCCTCCCTGGCCGCGTCCCCTGTTGCCGCAGAGCTGCCCAGGCCCGGCTCTGCCGCCGTCGTTCCCGTCCCCGCCTCGAGCGCGTGCGGCGGGCGGAGCTCTGCGGCCCCGGGCCCGGCCGGAGCCCGAGCGCCGCGGGAAGCGCGCGGCTCTTCAGCGTTCCGTAGGGGCGGGGCGCGGTCCCCGTGCAGGTGTGAGGCGCAGGGCCGCGGAACCGCCCGCCGCCGTCACCGCGAGCCCCCTCCCCGCACGTGTCTCCCCGGGCTGCGCCGGGGCCGCGCTCCGGTTCTGTTCTCCTCGGCCGCCGCCGTAGGAGCCTCTCGGCGCCGGGCCGCGTACCTGCCCCGCGCGCGTCCCATCGCTGCTTTGCGCTGCCGCCCCGTCTCGGCCCTTCCCTTCCGCGGCCGGGCGAGCCCTGCGTGCGAGCGG
Source organism: Callipepla californica brunnescens (assembly GCA_023055505.1). NCBI lineage: Eukaryota > Metazoa > Chordata > Aves > Galliformes > Odontophoridae > Callipepla > Callipepla californica. The sequence continues at coordinate 174,470 of JALIRH010000028.1, read as the reverse complement.
CCGCTGCGCAGACGGCTTGACTGACCCGTTGGGTTTCCAGCGCTGGAAGGGTGCGACGGAATGAGGGGCCGCTTTGGGGCCTGGGGATCCGGGAGGTGCTGTGCTTCTCGGGACTCGGAGTTTGTTAGCTGGGCAGCAGAAAGCGTAGGTGTAAAGCTTCTGGATTTGACTGCGTCCTCTGCTGGGTTTCAGGATTACGTTTGAAAATTATATTCACGCTGCATGGGTTATATTGCTCAAGTACTTCTAAGGAGCCTCGATTGCCTCAGGTCTGTTTTCTGTCTTTTGGTCGAACTTGAACACACTGCAGCAGGCCGCAGGGCACGGAGGCCTTGGCATGTGGTGGAGGAAGAGCTGCTGAAAAGCCTGGCTGCGGAGCTGCAGCTGCCCCTGCTCTTTTTTTGAGAGAGCATTAAATCTGGTTTGGGCTGTCTTGGCTTTAATTCTTTCGGAATTGAATGTAGCGATCTGTACCTAACGGATGTCTGTAAATTCAGGTTTGTTTTTGTGCTGGGACAGTTGTGTTAGCATGGTAACGATCTTCTATATGATTTGCACTTCTTTGTTAATTTTCTTTGTATTTACCTTAGTTTAGTGGGGGGGCGGGGACAGTCTGCCATGGACCTAGATTGCTTTCTGTATGAGCTTTGCTTTCTGCCCATATAAACTTTATTTCTAGGTCCTCGGTGCTCTTTGTAATCAGTGTTGCATGTGTATACGAGGGTGCACTTAAAAGCATTAATGGAGGAGAGCTTTAGAAAATGGAAGGGAGTTTCATTTATCTTGCATACAAATGTGAATATTTTACAATGAGTGTGCATAGGAAGCACAGCTTTTGTCAATCGAAAAGTCTAAGAAACTTATTTAAAAAAATATATATTTTTAAGGTTTTATAGAATCTTATTTTTTAAATTCTGTTAGTGACCATGTGAGTTATGTTTTCTGATCTGTCATTGTTTCCTGAAGCAACCAATACTAAAGGCCACCAAGAGGGCAGAGCACTGGAGCTGAAGCTTCTCTTTTTCAGCTACTGCAAAATGTATTTTACTTTTCTTTTAATTAAAACTTCAGTTTTCAACATTCATCTGTGCAAAGCTCTTATTCCACAGATTTTTAGTTCCCGTTTGTATTTGAACTTAAGAAATTAACCAATACAGAATGGGGAAATACAGTTAAGCTGAGGTTGTCTGACTTCATGTGGGCCCACTGCTAAGCTTGCCCACGTCCCTCTGGATGGCATCTCTTCCTTCTCTTCTGCCAACTGCACTGCTTCGTTTGCTGCTGTCAGCAGACTTGTTGATGGTGCACTCGATTCCAGTGTTAGTGGGATTTACAAACCCAGTTGTGTCATCTTGTCCTCTTGTATCTGAGCTGTCTTATTTTCTGTCACTGAAGGCCTGACTGTAATTTGACCTTTAGGTTATGTTTATTCAACATAAATACTGAGTTTTCTGAGTGATATGCTAGGTGTGCTCTTCAATCCAAGCTAGGTCGGCTTTCCAGAAAACTCTTTTTCCAGTAAACTAATGTTTGATTTAATGTTGCTGTAAAACTGTTAGGTTTATCTTGTAAAACATCAGCTTCAAGTGATGGAAAATGAATAACAGGTTTAGCTATTTTTTATGCTGATAAAATGTTTTCATATTTTTAAGTGTTGAATTTGAAAACCCTGCAGCTGGTATGTGAACGTAGACCTCCTCTTTGTGATGAGCAAAGCATAGCTAATCCTTCATCAAAGAGAAAAAGGCTGCTTAGGCGGCATAGTTAAAATATGCTGCTTCCAGTTGTTTTCTTTCATGACTTCGTCTTTTTATTTAATAAGCGATCAGAAATCCCCTCTCTTAAGTAAGTGTAAGTATTTTTAACTGAGAAAATAAACTTCTTTTAGTACTAAAAATGAGTATTTTTCTCATGTTTGGGTAAGAGAGCTTTTTCCTATCTTGCAGAAATTTCTCCCAAATAAATATTTAGGTGTGTTCTGAAGGAATGTGTTAGACCAAAGAAGTTGAGAACTTTGTGGAAGCTTTCCTAGTTCCTTCAGCAGATAGTACAAAATGTAAGGATTTTGAAGTATTCTGCAGTTGTCTGTGACATGGTTTGAAATGAGTTAATTTTTATAGCACTGGCGGTGTGTTTGGTTTTTTTTGCCATTCCTTCATATATTTAGTGTAGGTTCCTTAATGGTAAGAGGACAGTAGGGACTGTAGTAGAGATACTGTGATAACACTCTGATACTCAGTGACTTTTGTTAATTTTAGCAATGCCGCATAAACTTTAATGGGATTTTCATGTCAATTTCTCTGTGATAATCTGTACCCATTTTGAAATATCTGTAAGATGATCTTCTTCTAATTTGATGTCTAGTTGTCTTCAATACTAATTAAAATTGGTATAAGACAGAAGAGCCGAACAGGGAAGGGACGTTTCTAAATGTCACCAAGGCAAGTTACCAGAAGAGTATTTTCTCAGATTTGCTGCTGGTCTTCTTTGGCAAATTAAGAACAGCTCTTTTAGCAATATAAAAAGAGTGATCAGTTGTATTTTGTTCTGTGTCCATTCTTTTTAGAGAATTAATAGTGTTAGCCAATAACCATAGCTGTATCTGCTTGGAAGTTTTACTGGCTGATCATGTGAGCAACAGTTGCAGATATTTATTTGAAGAATAATTAGTTATGGAATTGTTATAAAATGTTGCTCTCCGTCAGTGATGTAATCTTCATTTTTGAGTTTTGGAATTTGTCATACGCTAGTCAAGCTAGACTGTGGAATTAGCCACCAAAGCAATTTAAAGCTGGGACGTTTCCTGTATAATCCTATAAAAATACCATGAACGTGTTTCAGGTTGGAAATGCACAGTTTGAGAATAAGTTAGTTATATAATAAATATTGTTATAATTCTGTTATTCTGTTTTCTGGTAATTTGCAGGAGTGTCATGCTTGTAAACAAAATAAAGCTACTTCATAGCCAGAGCTGTTGAGTGTGAACAATGGACCAATGAAGATGTGCAGCAAAATGGGTTGAGTGAGTGCAGAACTACCGTGTTCTGTAAGTATTCATCTGTGATTAAAATGGGTATCTTACTGTTTTCGCTTGCTTGAATTGTGTATCAGTTCTCTTACGCTGGTAAATCCTCGAGCTGTGGCAGTAATTGTTACAGTGATATTGCAGATACTTCTTTTTCTGTGACTCTTTTTATTGAGACTTATCTGAATTGTAGCTCCCTCAAACACTTACGTTGTCGTAGGTCAGCAGATTGTATGAGTTAGTACTGGCTTTTGTGAGAAAACTTACTTTTCCTGTAGAGAAAGCTGCAGCTCTATTTTGATTTGTATCATGATGGTATCAGGATCTCAGAATTGATGTTTATTATTCATTCTTTGTTAAGAATATGTATTGTTTTTGTAGCTAGTGTCGTTAAGCTAATAAATATTTTTCATTTTTTTTTACCTTCAGTGTTATGCATCAGCCCTTACTTCCTTTTTCCTTCTTCTGTGTAGTAGTCCTACATTTTCCTACTATTTGCTAAGACGGTTGGTGGTCATATTTTGTTTAACTTAAGGAATTATCTGTTAACTACAACAAACAGTTTTTCTGCGTTATAAATGTTTATTTTATATTTTTCAGGTGTCAATAGACAACTTCCCTGAGCTGCTTTTGTAAGGGTGACTCCTGCAGAGCATCAATTGCATGTTGCTTGGATTAAGATAAAGCAATTTAATTCCACATAGTAGGCAGTTATAACACCCCTACTGCATTCTGGAGTAACCAGAATATATAGCACTGTTGTGTTCGTTCACTGTTCTGTGAACTTGTTTGCAGTTCACACAGAGCATCAGTAGGAGGCTGAACTGCAGAATCTGATTTGATGGCCTGTTTGGTGTATGTATTACAGTCAAGTTGCCTTCACACAATCATCTGTTGGAATGAGGTTTGCGTCCAGATTGATTAATTTTAAACCAGTCATTTGAATGGCATGGGGTAGCTTTCTCTGCTAGAGTTAGTGTCTAAGTCTAGAGGAAGCCTGAGACACCTGGAGCTAGTAATGTTCTTGAGAATTGTCTTGGCTGATTGAATTAACACTTCAGTGACTGTCAGCATTTTTTGGTACAGATTGTGTCTGTTCTACCTTGTTGGAAGCAGAACCTATGTTCCCTGAGACCAGTAGTAATCTCTGAATTCCTCCCGTATGTGTATATTTTCCTGAGTTCTTTGTTTAAGGAACATCATGTTTACAGTTGCCTTCTGGATCATGTTAGCTGAAGTAGGCATTTACGCTGTGTAAGGCCTTTTTTATGCTCAGGTAGTTCCAAATAAGGGAAAGCCAAATTAGTCTCCCCTGTCAGGAATGGCTGAGCGAACTGGGTCTGTTCAGCCTCAAGACTCAGAGGTGATCTTATTCATGTTTATAGATATCATAAATGTTGGAATCAAAGAGGCATGGGCAGCCTCTTTTCAGCAGTCTGTGAGGACAGAACAAGGGGAAACAGCCATAAACTGGAAGTTCTGCACCAATATGCAAAGGAATTTCTTCACAGTAAGGATGACAGAGCACTGGAACAGGCTGCCCAGGGAGGTTGTGGACTCTCCGTCTCTGAAGATATTCAAGACCCACCTGGATGCCTGTTTGTGTAGCCTGCTGTAGGGGACCTGCTTTGCAGGGAGGTTGATCTCTGGAGGCCCCTTCCAACCTCTGCAATTCTATGATTCTGTGAAAATAATAAACATCTCTATGCCTTGGTTTTGACTGAGGTTTAGAAATCTTCTTTAGATCTACACTGGTGTTTCTAACGGATAAGTTGACTCTGAGGCATCTAATTTCTTTCTTGTGTGGCAGGTTTACTGGTTCTGTTCACTCTTGCTTCGTCCTTCCCCTGCTGAGAGAGTGAAAGGTTCTCTAATTAAAGTATAGTCATCTTTGTCCATGTATTCACAACAGGCATCACTGAGTAGTCAGAAGCATTGAGTAGTCAAAAGTTTATTGCTGAGCAGTTTTTTTTATTTTTCACCCTAAAGGATTCGGACCTGAAGATCTGGTCGGTTCCAGATAGCAGTCACTATATTTTCCGTTAAATGAAGAGTCATCAAAGCATTTGCTTCAGTCCTCCCAGTTTTCTTCTCCATGTTTTTCCTGAAAAATGAAGTTGTAGTGTTTTTCAGAACGCAGAAGTGCTTGTGCCACACTGTAATCCTTGTTAATTCTGTAATTTTCAAGTAGTCTTTGTGTCAGTCAATTTCTTGATTTGTACTGTGAGCTATTCCCAGGTGGTTCTGTGTTTTGTGTGAAAGCACAGTACAAACAAACACACTTCTTAACTTGATCAGTATTGAAGGTTTGTAGGTAGCAAAGTGGGTGGGGTAGGAAAGGGAATTTGCTTCATCCATTTGTTATTTATTTTTTTGTCATTACTGTTTTGTTGAAGGATGTGATCCATCTTTTCTGCTCAGCACTTGGTTACACTGTATCTGGAATGCTGTGATCAGTGCTGGGCTCCCTAGTTGAAGAAAGTTACAGGCGTACTGGAATGAGTCCGAGGTCGGTTAGATACTGAAACGTCCGCCTTGTAATGGGACACTGATTGCTGAAGCTACCTATTGTGGAAGAGAGCAGGTCTATGGGAAACACTACAAATGTGTAGAAGCACCTGATGAGAGGGTGTAAAGAGAATGGGGCAAACTGTATAGGAGCACAACTTAGGAAGAACTCATTTCCATTTTCATTTCTTAAGAATGTATATTTGTCTTGTAGATTTTCTGAGTTATGTTTCCATACTAAAACAAAAAACTAAGACGTTTTGAAAACAGGCCTTTTAATAAGTTAAGAATCTCTGCCGCCTAGTGGAACGTTGCGAACATTGAAGTGTTCTAAAGCAAATCAGATTTAGAGAGAATAAGTATTTTATAGTTGACAAAGAATGAGACATTTTAAGTAGTAGCAAAGGATGATAGATTTTTTTGGGGGGGGGGGGGGGAGGGGGGAAGGAGGAAGGGGAGAGTACTAGATTGCAGTTCTTTTCTTAATTTAAGAAATGCAACTTCTTGTTTCCAACGAGAGAAGAAAATGTGAGATACTCTGCTGTCTTCTAACATTTGAATGCAGAACTATCTTATTATTAAAAGAGCACTTGGAAACTGCAAAGGCTGTTCTGCTTTTGTGGCAAATACTGCATCTACTAGTCCTCGCTTTAATATAGCTTTAAATACATTCTGAGTCTGTCTTTTCATGAGTTAGAGTTGGTTATTGTTGACTTTTGTCATTTGATGCATGAATCTGCTTTTCAGACGTCTTGCTCAGGAATGGTGTAACTGAAAAGTATTCATTTACCTTTCAGTTTGTGGTCTCCTAAATCAATGGGTTCTCACATAGTTGATCCAGAGAACCTTAAAAATGTTTGTGTTTTTGCTTACATTCCTATTTCAATCTGTTGTAGATTGACAAGGCCAGTGATACACAATTTCTTTGTTAATCCTGATCGGTCTTTGTATCTGTGCTGGTAGTATAACTGAATGGTTCAATTTCCTGTACTGAACTTTGGAGTACTGTTCTTCTTTTGGAAGGATATAACTTCACAGACCTTGGCGCACACCAGAATAGGATTTTGTATGCTTAATTTAAAAATTAATTTCCATTAGCTTTTCATTGTTCATCATTAACTATAATAAGATTCTCAGAAAAGAATGTTCATGAAACTAACTGCTTGTTCATGACACGTTTTATCTATAGGTGGTACTGTTGCCTAAAGCATAATGGAACTTATTCTAGGAACTTCCTGGTGAATACTGGAAATACACAAACGATCGTCACTTAGGAAGTTGTTAGTCACATAAGTGTAAAGGCTTTTTAAATCTTGTATATAGCCTACTTACTTTTTTTTCCTGAACTATTAGTCAATTATTCATTGTATTTGTTTTGAATACTTTGGTGCTCTTCAACATCTTCATCAGTGACACAGACGATGGCATTGAATGCACCCTCAGCAAGTTTGTGGATGATACCAAGCTGAGCGGTGCAGTGCAAGGAAGGGAAGCCATCCAGAGGGACCTGGACAGGCTGGAGAAGTGGGCACGTGAAAACCTAATGAGGTTCAGTAAGGCCAAGTGCAGGGTACTGCACTTGGGTTGGGGCAGCCCCAGGTATTTCTACAAACTGAGGGAAGATCTCCTTGAGAGCAGCCCAGAGGAGATGGACTTGAGGGTCCTGGTGGACAAGAAGCTGGACATGAGCTGGCAGTGTGCGGCCCAGAAGGCCAAATGTGTTCTGGGCTTTTTTAAATACAAACTGTATGAAAGGATGATGTATGAAATGATGCTTTTTTCTAAAAGTGGAGGGGGTCACATTGGCCACTTTTGCCCTTGTAATAGGAAACACAGTCCTTTTCCTTTCCACTTTGTAAAAATCACATGGGAGGGAATGAGATGTGGTGTATGTGACTGGATGGAAACACTCAGGAAAGTAAAGATAGGATCTAGAGTCTGAAAGTAGTGAACTCTTCAGAAGTGAGTCTGTCAGCATTAAAGGGGTTTTACAATGCTGTTGCTCAGTGCTTCTGAAGTTTGTGCATTACTTTTCTCAAAGTTAGTGAGGATCCTGTTATGGCATTCAGTAGCTGCTTTTTGGAAAAAATTGAGGAAATTCTCCTTTGAGTGCTTCTGAGTTGGCTTTCTCTGTCACTTACAATTACAAAACAGCTGTCAGAATAATTTTGAGAAATTACTTTATTTCCTTTTTAAGACAATGACACTAAGCAAAGGAAACTTAGAAAAAAAAAACAAAACAAAAAACAACAACAACAAAAAAACCCTGCATAAGTACTTAGAAGTGGAGAAGCAGCAAAACATGGTTGTAGATACCTTGATATTATTTCCCTTTCTATCTGTATTTATTAATAACTGGAGATGATGGGGTTCTTTCACCTTGTTTAAGCCTTTAGGCTGCGGCTGGATGTGATGTAGATGGTGACGCATTTCACATCAGTGGCTGAATGCAAACATGGGGGTGCAAATATAAATACACTCTTTCTTCATCCTGTTCTCTTAATACAGTCCTACTTTACTCTTCAGATACATTTAACTAACATTTTCATTTTGTACTCTACGCCCACAGCATCTGAATGTGATTTTATTCATAGTTCATGAAGGAGAGAAACATTCTAATGTTGAACATCTGGAGGAATAGTTTTTGGAATGAAGAAACAGGAAAATGAGTGCAGTGATCATAAACCAAAGTTGAACATGGAGCTCAGTGTTGTTTATTGTAGAGGTGTCTGTAGGTTGTGACAACTGCCTAAAAAACGGCAAAGGTAGAATAACTTTATTTTTTGTCTTGCTCGAGGTTGAAAGTAAGATCCTTTCAGTGTTACTCATTCACTTGCCTTGTTCAACAAAAGTTAAATCATTCTGGTGTTTGGAGAATCATGTTATTTCTTTTAATAAACCAAATCTGGTAACTTCCATTGATTTCAGCCAAGTTTATCAGCCTTCATGTGGAGCTTAATGCTTTTCAATCCTCTTCACTGAACAGGTGAGCGGATAATTTGACCGTAGGAAAAAACCTGTTACCTCTTGGTAATATACCAAAGTATGGTTTTGTTTTGTTTTTAAACAAAGCATGGCATACCTGTCAGCTCATAATTGAGAGATAATGGGAAAACCACAATGAAGTAACAAAAGTAGTAAGTAAGGTTTTGGAACTGCTGAAGATGGTTGTAGTTTAGAGCTGAGAACAGCTCTACTAGGTCTGATTTGAAGTCTGGCTGTCCTGGTACTTTTTCCTCCATCAAGAAAGTTAATTAGTAATGATCACGAGTGGTTGTTTACATTATTATTCTCATATTCTTTAAAAACTTGATGGTTTGTTCCTTTTCCTGTGTGCTCGGCTAGCATTCAGTATTTATGGCTTGGGAACATTCTTGGCCAGAGCTGATAGCTATTCTTCAGAGTCCTTTGTGACTTTCTTTGCATTATAAATTCAAGGTCCTTGTTAAGTATATACGTATCACTAAAAACAGTGTAAAATTAACTGTTCTGCCTCCAGAGAGTGTCACTTTGGTGTCACAGGTGACAAAATCTGACAAATGCTGGTAAAGTAGAGGCGTAGCTGGGATTCTTTTGTTCATTTTTTTTTCCCAATTTTATGCGATTTCTGCAATTCAAATAAATGCATATATAAAATGTATTATGTTGGCAACAGAACCAACAACATCTGTTTGGTATGTGTATTTGCGCAGTGATTAATCCATTTTGCTACCAGCAAAAATGTTAGTGCTTTTGGTTTCAGATATTAAAGCTCTTTTGTCTCTTATGTGGTGAATGTTAAAATTAGTTGTAAGACTGACCTTGGGCAGCTTACGAGATCACATACAGGATTTTTCTCTTCCCCAGTCAGAGCATTTTTGAGTCCCCGCACACTGGAAAGCCTAGTCAAGAAGCTGGAGAAGGAAGAGAGTATTTTCGTTGCCATGATGTAAGTGCCACATTTGAAAGAAACTACATCATAAAAAAATTACTTTCCACTTCAGTATATGTAAGGGCTTTTCACAGGAGAAATTCCAGACCCAGAAATAATTTTCACTCTGTTAGTGCTCAAAACACAAATTTGTTTGTATGGGAGATAAAGGGAATTGCTTCTTGACTGCATTGACTGAGGTGATTTTGGCATTATTTTCAACACGGATACTGATTAATTTCACATGTACATGTGACTGTGTGGAGCGTTGCTTCTGTTTGTCTTGTAAGACCTTGTGGGGTGTTAAGTGCAATGAAAATCTCACCTTTCCTCAATAAGCTAAAGTAAAAGATTTTTAGTCAGAATTAGTAAATGCTATGGTCAAATTCTGGTTGTTGGTTTGTTTGTTTGTTTCTACCTTGATTTGAAGATAAGTTGCTCAGAATTTCTTACCCTTATCTAAAATTTGGAATAAAATGAATGCTTTTGTGTGTGGAATCACAAGTTGTTGTATTTGCATAACTGATTTTATTTTGAAAATTTGTGAGGGATTCTTATGAGTTATCAGCCACTTGTCATTTCAGTTGTGCCTGTTTGTAGACAAGTTGTTTCTTCTGATTGATGCACAATTTAATTATTTATATCTTACATCCATCTCTGTCTATGCAAGAAAATGCAGTCAGATTTCATGGTAATGGGGAGATGATTCTTTGCTAAATTCTCAGGAATCTGGTGTCTTGTATTTATTTGTACTTTATTTAAAGATTGAGTGTTTTTTTTTGTATAAGATTATTGTTGGGCTCAACATCTGTTAATCCAGAGCTGCAGTGTGTCAGTGGACTTTTGTTGTTTGGTTTTTTTGTTTTGTTTTTTGATTGATTGTTTGTTTTGGTGTGTTTTTTTTTTTTTTTTTTTTTGGTTTGGTTTTTTTTCAGTTTTCTTTGTATTTCTGCGGCAGTGTGACTGGAATAAATTATTTCACCCAACTACACAGAAGTAACATCTTTGTGGTACTTAGACGTTTATTTTATTTTATTTTTTGCCATTCTGTTTTGGTTTTTGGAAGAAGCTTAATGTTGTATATTACATGTGTGAAATCCCAGGCCAATTTGGAATTGCATCTTTCTGCTTGAAGGCAGTTTGAAAATTCTTACTTCAGGCCATGATGGGTTATCCAAGATCCTGAGATTCTTCCTTCCTTCGTATGGTGGAAGATAACGTTGGCTGGTTCTGTGCTCTGAAAAATATCCTTTCTTTGTGGCCTGACAGAATCCTTTCAGGCACACCTGTCTGTAAATATCTGTGGACATCTGAGCAGCTACAAATGTTATTTGTATTTTACGAAAATACAGTCAGATTTCAATTACTGGTTACATGAATAACTAATACACTCAGAAGTGATGAGCAGGGAATTGTGAGGGAGCACCATTTCTTCAGTCAGTTGTTTCAGTTTCTTGTCTTAAAATGTATTCTGTTACCCTGCAGTTTCTGAATGAATGAGTGAAGTCTTTACATAAAATGTAATTAAAATTAAATGCAAACCCTTTTATTTTTTAAAGCAAACAAAGCATTTATTGAGTTAATTCAGAGTGGAGGTAAGAACTCGGCAGTGCTTTGATGATACTCATAGAGTTGGTACTTGAAAGGCAGAAGAGAATCTAACCTTTATGATTATATTGTTCCTAAGATTTGTTTAACAGATAAAGAACAGTGACATCTCTTGTTTATGAATACGTTTGCCTTACAGGAATTCTGCTTTCCTCATGTTGTCTTACCAGTGCTGGCTGTGCTGAAAATTTCTGCTTCTTAGTGTGAGCATGTATAAAAGGAATGACTTTGTGGCCAATGTGATGGTCACCTCTGCCACTCCGGAGGTAAAGTTCACTGTGGGTTTTTTTTTGTTTGTTTGTTTGCTTGTTTTAATTACATTGCTTTATCACCGTTATAAAAATGGAAGTTTTGGATTGTTTCAATTTTCAGAGAAGCCCTTCTCCACTGTAGGTCGTGTCAGTTGTGTTTCCTACAAGTGGTGTAGCATTTGACAACATGGTAATTCAAGCTCCATGGTTCTAAGCGTTAATAACCTATTCTTCTGTTGTTGTTAATGACAATTACTGATTCAGATTAAAATAGCATTTAAATAGATTCAGATTTAAATAGCGTTTTTTTGACCAGTTACTGCACAGTGTACATTTCTGAAAGTACCAATTTGTGAACAAGTTAAGAAAAATGTGTTGTACTACCCAGATCAAGCCAGTAAGATGTATTCTATCTAGCTGGTTTTCTTTTTCAGGGGAAAAGAAATTTACCAGTCTGTCAATTGTCTGTAAGATGGTATTCATTTTAATCTTTTGTATCCTTTGGAGATCAGGCAGCAAAAAAACCTATTCCATGTGATCTGTGTGCAGATGATAGGTTATGTTTGTTAGGTGCAAGGTAGCCAAACAAAGACCGCTTAGGAATTAGTTATGCCACTGGATTTCTCTTTATTTGTTGGTGGTTTTTTTGTTGTTGTTGTTTTTTTTTTTTTTAATCTAGTAAAGCACATGTTTTAAATGTACTATTGGAAGTACATTTGCTTTTTGAAAAAGTAAATGTTTTGATGACATTCTTCCTTACTTGAGAAATTCTACTTGTCTAAAGAACTGTATGAAGCAGGTTTTCCAATGTGGTACCTTTTCTGCCTGGAATTTGGTCCTGTCAAAATGGTTCTCCTAATTTAATGAAATGGATCGGTTGTTTCAGTGGTAAACTTTAAAAGTCATGTAACAAAACAAAAATATGAAATACAACTGTGCCCTGCAGAAGATATAAATGCTGTCTTCTCTCAAATGGGAATAATTTCAAACTGGATGTGTAAGCACAATTCTGGTTTCCTCTTAAATTAAAATTCCTGTTTAAAATGATGTGAAGAAGCCTTTTCTCAGGACAAAAATATCTGTCACAGCTCAGAGCATAAGAATTCTCCATGGTCGTACCGAAGATTCTTCTTATCCATTATTCTGCCTTTGAAATTGACCAACTGCAAATGCATGAAAAGGGAAATAGGGGCAGTACAAGCACATGGGAAGCATCCTGCAGGTGCCGTATGTTTGCACTCTAAGGACTTTGAGAGGGGAAGATCTTGGTTACTACCTCTCAGTGGCTGTCTTACATAAATCAATCTTGTCCCTTCTTTGAATCCGCACAATCTTTTGATTTGCACAGAATCCTGGAAAAGGGTGTTTGTCAACTTCCCTGACTGCTTTGTGAAGTCCGAGCTTTAGATTACATTTCAGGACATGTCAGTTCTCCCTTTTTTTGTTTTCCTTCCCTTCTCTGTTTGCATGATTCGAATCTACATGCTATTCCTACTCTTTACTTGGTGTATTTTATTGAAACATTTCCATTGAATATGAACATTCAATATCCCAAGTTTCCTTTTTGGGACAGCTCTTTTATCTGTATTTTAAAAATAGCTTTCCAAAGCCAGAAAATTCATGGAGCTAAAATTATATGTTGCTTTAGTTTTTACAGAAGGAGGTTTTCTGAAATATACTGGCAATGTTCACCGACCATGTGAAGCTGAGCATAATAATTTAAAAGTACGGATCTTTTTGAAGGTCATGCTTTTTCATGTGTAATTTCTTGATTTTTTTTTTTAACTGTCTGCAGATAAGTGCCATTTTTCTTTTTTTTTTCATTGTAGGGTAGTAGCAGCTCAGATTCTCTGGAAGGGCGAAGTTCAGATTATGCCAATAAGAGCTATGATGCAGTTGTATTTGATGTATTAAAAGTAACTCCTGAGGAGTTTGCTGTAAGTAGAAGTGCTTATTTTGCATTTCTGGATGTATACTGTTCATGGCTAGCAGAATATTAAAAAAAAATTATTATATAAATTATGTATTGGGATTTAATATTTCAGTGTTGTGTTGACATAGTATATATTTTTTTCTACTTAAAGCTGCTTGATTTTTTTTTCCCAGTGTTTCAGAAAACAACACACTTGTAATAATGCATTATGCTAGATGTGTGTAGTTCTGTTGTTTTTTGTTTGCTTGTTTGTTTGTTTTAATTGAGAAAACCAATTTTAGTTCTTGCTATAGGTACTGAAAGCCATCATGTAGTTGCAGCAATTAAACATAAAACAGAGAAACAACTTGTTTCTACTCAGGTGGCTTTGTTGTGGTATGATGATCTTATTATGCCTAATTCTGGATGATCATTTCTGGTCTGTGAAAATAACTGCTTTATGTTTGAAGAGCCACATCAAGCAGATGTAAACGTGTAATTGTTTGCTCTTTGTATTGGGTGTATTAAAATTCTGTCTTTATTGCAGAGCCAAATTACATTAATGGATATGCCAGTATTTAAAGCTATACAGCCTGAGGTAGGTGGTTTTTGTTTGTTTGTTAACTATTTACATCTTTGTGTTTTCAGTGCTCTGGAAATGTAACCATTTATGTAAAGCGCTTTCATTCTGAAGTGCTCAACTTCTTGCAGTCTACTAGCACTGTGAGTCTAATAACTAATAAACCAGCCTTATTTACTTTATTTGTCATCAGTCGTCAAAGGAGACAGCCCTACTATGTATGAAAGTTTAAAAGAAAAAAAAAAAAAAAGCCCTCAAAATAAACTACTCTCCTTTCTAAATGTGTTGGTTTATGTTTCATCTGTGGAAGGCTTAAATGGTGACAGATAGGGATCTGAAATATATTGGAACTTGAATTTCTTTCTCTGGTGCTCACGCAGTAACATGTAGACGTGCATGTGAAGAAATTGTTCAGTGCATACAAAGTGGTTTTTGGAGAGTGAGCATTTGTTGACACTGCTTTTCGTTGTGAAGTCCTCTGAAGTTAATAGCATGCATTTGGAAAGTTGAGCACTGAAATTTGTGATTCTATAAACAAAAGACATCATTTAGGTCTGCTGATAGGGAGAACTCATTTTCAGTATTTTTCTTCAGTTGTAATCTGGCTAAGTTTAGCTTTAACTTCATGTATGAAGTAGATAACCTAACCAAAACCATTTTCTGTACTTCTTAACGTTTTCAAATGATACTGACTTTGAAGGCTTTTTGTTTCTTAGGAACTAGCCAGCTGTGGGTGGAATAAGAAAGAAAAACACATCCTTGCTCCAAATATTGTTGCCTTCACTAGGAGGTTTAACCAGGTAAGTAATTTGGTGAATATGATGAAGTACTGTTTGCCTGTTGTCTTTAAGTACAAAGAGAAATAGATCTACTTCTATGAATTAAAATATAAAAATATTTTTGTAAATGAAGATTTTTAAATGACAGTCCTTCTCAGTAACTCTGTCCTTATTTCACTGTTGTTCCTGTAGACTATTAGTTCCTAATTATTTTTGTTGATGTGGTAGAATATTAGCAATTCCTTTCCTTCTTCTTCTGTAGTCTGCCTATTCCTTTAGTTATCTTAGTGTCACTTCACTTCTCTACTTACTATGTCCAGGGGTTATGCTTTTGGATAGTACGCAGGGGTATCCTATCATGTTTTCTTCATAGAGCATCGTGGAAGTTTACAAATGTCTTAGGCAATAAAGTCCTTTATTGTAAATAAAGGATGTTGTGTGTGTTTATTTTATAGGTCAGTTTTTGGGTTGTACGAGAAATATTAACAACACAGACATTAAAAATAAGGGCAGAAATCCTGAGCCATTTTGTGAAAATTGCTAAAGTAAGTGCATATTTATTGTACCATAATCTAAAATTTTATTTCCTTTTTTTTGCTCCTACACTACTTCTGTGAACCATTGTTGGACTACAGAGGGTAACATTCTGTTCTTTATCTATCTGCTAAGTTGTACCACGCTGATAAGACAAAGGTGTGATTTCTGTTGTTTTTACTTAAATGAAACTACGCTGTTCAGTGTGAACTTTGCAGAACAAGGTTAAAAATGGTTTGTCTTGTTGCTGGTAAGCTACATGTCAGCACTAAACATGACTGTAGACTTCTGTTTTTCCTCCCTCCATTCAATTGTATGTTTTTATGAAAATAAAAATTTTGCTTCTAAAGCAGCTATTGTGAGACTTCATTATTACCTGTGTCAAATAGCTGTTGACATAAAAATTAGAGATACAAAACAGAGGTTTAGCAATTTTTTTTGCAAGTAATTCTTAACTGTCTGAAGTATTTTTTTGCTTTGTGACCCATGGCCATTCTGTTTTGTATGATGTCCTGTGATACTTTTGTAAGAAGGTGGAATGTGGATCAAAGGCCTCAGTGCTAATCTTGTGTGCATGGAGAGAATATTGTACACTGAATAATATTCTCCATGTACTGCAATGCTTTTTTTCATGTATTATGAATATTTTTAACAAGTTTCTGTAGCTGTTTTGTGCTTATGCAGAAAGGAACATACCTAAGCTTGTAGTACTTGGTACAAGTGTGTTGTCCAAGTGACAGGAAAATGGTCAACTTGGAGATAACAGTTAACTATTAGAAAGAAGGGTTATTTCATTTGCAAAAAAAAAAAAAAGAAAGAAAGAAAAGAAAAACAGTACTGCTCTCTTTTTTTTTTTTTTTTTCCTTTCCTTCTTTTTCCTCAGTAAATTCCTAAATCTTCCTCATATGTTTCAGAGCAATTAATAAATCCGTTATTCAAGGATGAATTTTACATCCACCCTTTTTTTTGCATGGACAGCAGTTGTCATTTTACTAGGTTTCTGGAATTTATATTGTGGGAAGTCATCAGTTGAGCCAATTTTGTATCAAAGTATTATTTGTTTTTCACATGATAATCTCTTGGGCAGTTCTGAACTGAAATTCAATTGGAGGAAGAAAAATCTGTCACGTAAAGCAGAATACAAAATAGTGACCCTCTCATAATTAATACGGTTGATGTCTTCGACATTTTTGACCTGTTTAAATACTTCAGTGTATCGGTACAATTCTGGAAATTGTGTTCATTCTTAAGAACAATTAACCAAATAATTATTTCATATTTTCTGTCCCTGTATCTTGGTGTCACTTCGCTTACTCTGCCTTCTTCTTATGTCCACTGTTTTGGGTAATATACAGATGAGAACTTTATTTTCTTACCATGTTTTCTTTGTAAACATCATGAAAGTCATGCCTACAGATTGGATGAACTCATTGTCTTGGGGGATAGATTTGAAAAATTTCTAACTTTTAAAGAATTCATTAGATTTCCACGCATTGACAGGATTGGATTTTTGTTTTGTTTTTGTTTCAAGCTATTGATGAAAACTCTGTATTTTATAAAGGTGACTTTGAGATTAATTAACTCTGCTTTGCTTTTACACGTACTTAAACATCCTATTTTTCTGTAACAGAAACTTCTAGAGCTGAATAACCTTCATTCTCTCATGTCTGTGGTATCAGCGCTGCAAAGTGCACCTATCTTCAGACTGACGAAAACCTGGGCTGTGAGTTCTCTTGACCATTGTCTTTTCTTTCTTGTTTGAATGCTGATTTTTTCTGAATTCTATGAATTATGTGCTCTGGGGAGAAGATTCAACATTCTTTGTCTTGTGGGTTTTATTTTTTTTTTTTTATTTTTATTTTTTAAGTACTGCTGTGCATCTAAAAACAAATGAAATTGAGAATGTGTTTTTATAGCTGCAGCTGAATGTGTTATGTGTATGGCTCAGTCTTCTGTTGCATTAGTATATTTTGCACTGCTACATAGTGTGCTGTAGTAAGCCCAGTAATATAAAATGGAAGTGTAAGCATTGTGCTGATTTACTTAGACTTTTTTTTTTTTTTTTTCCCAGAAAACGTTATTGTACTTCTTGTAAGACCCTACTTGTTGGAAATTTGATGACTGTATATAGTGTACATTTTTTTCTCTAAAATTTTAATACTGCTTAGATTTCACTACTATGGAGTTTTGAGTAATGTGGATAATTGATAATAATCAGAAGTAATAATGATTGTTCATAATATAAAATTTCTGATTAGCTTATTTTTTTTAATTAGCAGCAACACTTTTTCAAACATGCTACTAAAGCTGATAACCAGTTGAATTTTAACTTGACTGTACTGTGGGTGATTCAGATAAGTTAGAATTTGTTTTTGAATTTGTACAGATTCTTTGTTTTAAATCTGTATAATCTTCATTTTTTTCTGTGTAGCTTTTGAATCGCAAAGTCAAGACCACTTTTGAGAAGCTAGACTACTTACTTTCTAAAGAGGACAATTATAAAAGAACACGGGAGTACATCAGAAGCTTAAAAATGGTTCCAAGTATTCCGTATTTAGGTGAGTGTGGGAAATTTAGCTTCTTTGTAGCTCGTTTTGAATCTCAAAAAACAGTGTACAGTGTTATTGACCAGAAGGTTGATACAGTTGGTGCAGAAGGGTATAGTTGGTATACCTCACTTTGTTTCATGTTCATAAATATGAGGTCTGAGCAAGTTTTTTAAGCTATATTCTGACTTGTAGTAGATACGTGCATTACCAGCGTCTGGAGCTCTCAGTATGTCTTTATTTATTGCGCATTTGAGGTCGTCAGAACTTACGAGGGCACTGTTTCAGAAATGTCATTTGGGTACAGCATGATCTACTACCTCATTCCTGTAGCTTTCTATTTTTTCCTGGGCTGTTTTCTTCTAGATACATTATAATTTGGTACCTCTTAACTGTAGTTGATTTGTGTCAGTTTCTTGTAAATATGTTGAAATGAGAAACAAACTGCAGTGCCTATTTACATGATTGACTTGTATTTGCAGTAACTCCCTCTTATTCTTCATGTAGACACAAGGTATCATTACTTCCTTTCCTGCTCTTTTAACTTTCTGTTCCTGCATAGTACTGAACTGTGCCAGCATTTCTGAAGAGCACCCCAAAAGTACAGATTCCTGTTAAACAAAGCTATTCATTATACTGGAATGTCTTCAAAATGCTGTTGGTTGGTTGTTGTTTTTTTTTTTGTTTGTTTGTTTGTTTTTAAAATAAGAAGTCAATATCTGAAATACTGAATGATGTATTTTGAAAGCTGTTACGTACCATAACTGAAACAATAAGATAATTCACAGTAATTATTTTCTAGCACCCAAGAAAAGGCAAATAAAACTCTCTACAGAAGCTGCGTATTGCAGGGAATGGCTTTAATTTAAAAGAGAGAGGATTTGATTACTTAGTATGTGAAAATCTTTTACTGGGAGGGTGAACAAACTGCCTGGAGTTGTTGATGCCCTGTTCCTGGAGGTGCCCATGACCAGACTTGGATGGGACCCTTCACAGCCTGATCTGTTGGGTCAGTAAGTGCGTGTAATGTTTCTTTTCAAAAGGTTGGTTGTTTTCCAAAGTATAATAGATAAACCAGTGGGAGATAAAGCTTGACGATTCTATTCCTTGGGATTTCTGGAAGATCAGCATTTTTTTCTTAGCTAGCAGTCACTTTACCTTTTTGCCATATTTAGGTACTTCATGCATTAATAATAGCTGCATAGCAGAGTTGATGTCAATCATGAGACATAATTGTGTGAAATTAAGTAATTACAGCTTCCTGTGAGTAACCTGAACTAAAACAAGATGAAATCTGAGCACTTCAAAATAACACTTGTTGCTTTATTAAAGGATTACAATATTACAGGGGTAATCTTACTTATTAAAAACCCTACTTTCAGTTATATACAACATATGCTACTTCACGCTTCAGTTAAATGCACATCATATCTTTGTAAAGAAGTGATGAGGTAATGAGGGAAAAGATGTGCAAACAAACACACTTAGTGTCTTGCAGGCTTACTAAAAGATGTAAGAGGGAAAGCAAGAGTCCGTGTGTTCCTTAACTTGCATTTTTCATGGTAGTTTCTATTTTGAAAGGGGTGCCATAACAATCTTTTAGAAACCTACCACAGAAGAATATTGGAATTATACCACTCTGTATGTTGTAGTTGTGACTCTAAATATACATGAGTAAATCTGTATAATAATTTGATATCAATGTAGTTGTGAAATATGGCAAATGACTGCTCTTGGCTGCAGATAACTTTTTTTATATAACATGTATCTACTGACTAAAAATATTAAATAGCTTATATATAGGTATCCATCATTTGCCTGCAAAGTTGGATAGTCCCTTTAATTTATATCCAGCCATTTCTGATTGTGGAGCCTATACAGCAGGTAATGACTGAAGTCAGGTGCAAAATACTGTCACAGTTGTAGAGCATAGTATAAAAGATTGGCTATACAGCATGTTATATCAATAGTAAATCTGGATTAGTTTCCTTGTGCAGCTACTTCATTTTGGTAAGAAAAATCATTAAAGTTTTTCATCTAAAATACTTGAATCAGATGTGAATTCTGATTTATAGGAGCAGATTATTAAAATGCTCAAAGTGAAGGGAAAGACTGGATTTGTCACAACAATAATGATTTGGATATCTGCTCACAAATTCAAGTTATATAGTACTAATTTTATTCATGTAAATTAACAAAGATTAAATTAGAATAATCACACTACTGTACATATACCAGCTACTCAGTTCAAAGGATATGATTTCCTGTGTCAAGTAATTGCTCATCATAATAATAAAACTCTAGCTGTACAGTCTGTGAATTGAGAATATTTATACATAATATAACATTCAAAGATATTTAAATGTTGTGGAAGTATTTTTACCGTCCAAATTTAATTTACAGGGAACAAGAAACAGAAAATTTATCTACAGTCCATCTCAAAGGTCAATTCTGAAAGGCTTAATATAATAAAGAGGTGTTCTGAATGTTATGTCACTTCCTTTTTTCTTCAGCTTTTATTTTCCTGGAATGATGCTTGAAAACACAATATACAGGCCCTCACGTCTTAGCAGTAAATGTACAATATCTTACATTCCTTATTTCTGAAAAGAGAATTCCAGGTAACAAAGTAGAGCTTTACATGTTTTCTAGAACAGAACAAGACAGCTAGCCAAGAGGAAAAAATATTTCAGTGGAATGTGTTGGGGTTAGGTCTTATCATCATAACAACTTTCTTTAGAGAATATGATCCCCCCCGGAATTCAGCCCAGTAAACACCATCCTGATATCGACTGCGGTAATGTCCACCACGATACCAAACTCCATTGAGATTTGAATGAGCACATGCGTTGTACCACCATCCTCCCTTTTGGTAATGAGCACAATTACCTGTAAAAGAAAGCTCAATTTCAGTTTCAGAAACAAAAATCTTATAGCAAGGAGGAAAGCTTAACACAAAGCACATTTTTTTTTTTTAACTATGGGTTTATCAATGTCTAAACCCTGTGCACTGTGAGGTCAGCTGAGCCTTCTTCAAGAACCATGTTCTACAGGCAGACTTGCTAGTACTTCTCTGCTGGGAAATCTGTTGCATTACTGTCTCAAATAACTCTCATAATATGTTTTACAGACCCTTATTTATTGTAAATAATTATTTGTGATGTTCTTTAATTCAGTCAGTACATGTAAGAGTTGGTTGACACGTCAGTTTGTGCTTCATAATTTAATAACTGACAACTCTTAAAATTAGAATTTCATTTTTATCTTTTGTGTAAAGCCACAATTTATTATGCAAGAGACCAAAAGGGACCTTGTACCTGTGTATACGTCGTGGTCTCGGTCCAACGTGGTGAACTGTTTACCATTGTGCCAAGTGAAAGAGTCTCCTGCATTGCCGTTGTAGCGTCCCAATCTCAGCTTGTAATACTCACTTTCTGGCTCCAGTCTGAAGCTAGCATACTCAGCAAATACTTTTCGACCTGACCAGTCTTCCATTGTTATAAGCAGTTTGTAGTTGCCTTGATTTGTTAACCAATAAATATTTTCTAAGCCGAGCCAATATTCTCCATCTATGTTACCAAATCCTTGCTATAAGGGAAGCAAGAGAAGCATGTTAGTACTGTGCACGCTTTGTTGGTAAATCTGAATGTTTTCTTAAGTAGACAGCAAACTCCTTTTTAAGCAAGTAGCTGGCCAGACTCTAAACCCATCTTTTAAATTAGTGATAAAGTAATTTTTAGAGAGTAGAAGACATTAAACTGCTCACTTGTCCTAACCTTGTATGTCTCCCAGTTTCGGAAAAAGTTGACAGAACCATCCAGCCGTCTCTGAATAACTGTCCAGCCACCAGGGTCATGCCGTTGGTCACACCAGACCTGCATAAGTCGGTTTGTGTTTTCTGGCTTTACGAGATAGATGGAGCTTGTATCATGGCCATCTTCTAATGCTTGAAGACAATCTCTCCAGGGTCCTGTGTCAAAACAGTAAGAGTCTGTGGTCAAAATGTCAGTGAGCATAACTTAAATACACAGCAGTGTTTGAATTGTTAGCATTTTTCCATATGTTTTAGAGTGTATTTCCTTCTGCAGAATAGCACAGTTGTTTGTTTGTTTGTTGTTTTTTTGTCTTATTGAAGTTATAGTGTCCACTAAGTCTTTTCAAATAGATTACTTCATTGCAACATTGTTGCTGGAACGTTCCGCAGTCAATTTCTGATGCAGGTAGATTTTTAAGGCAGCTGAGGTCTAATAACATTGATTATATTTTCCAAGAAACTAAATAGGAATTACTCTGCAGAGTGTTCTCATTTTCCAGGAAAATGCATTATTGTTTCCTTGAGTTTAGCAGATTCCAGAGCATAGTCGTCTTGAAAATGATCTTTACTAATGAATTTTTCTTCAGTGGGAGGATTTTAATGTGGAACCAAACCAGGATTGAGAAACTTAGACATAAACAACTTGGCAGTCCATGCTGATAACTGCAGATGGACCCCCCATCTACTTTGCTGCTGTGCTCACATTTGCCAAGCAGAAGAGTGAAGTCAGCAGTAATCCTCATGATTAGAGACCCTTGATTTTTGTATGCTACAGGAGGAAGTATTGTCAGGTTTCTCCTCTGAGCAGTCATTGTGAATCATACGTTGCTGTTAAAAGCATCTTCCTTTTATTTTTTTTTTCATGGTCCAGCACTGAAAATGGTAGGACTACCCTTGTACTTAGTAAATGAGGTAGTAATAAATAAGTTTCATAGAAGTGTCAGTGTTTTCTGTTGTGAGTTTGTTTTTTCTTTTTAACTAAATCAAAAGTCAGTGTACCAGGAGACAATCCAAATTTTTGGATTTTTTTTTTTTTTATCTGTGGCAGTACTGTGTTCTTGTTTCCTCTGTCATATTCACAGGCTGCAATTAGAGTACTGGTACTAAGCTCATTCTCCATTTCTGGGACGTGGATGTGTGTTCAAATGCTTATTATCTAAAACAGTCCAGAATGTGATTTCACTTTGTAAAGAGGCATCTACAGTATTTAGAACTGTATTTCTTATGTCTTGATAAAAGAACAGCTTCAGCATGCTTTTTGCCCCAAATTGTTATATAATCCCAACTGATCTTAGAAGAAAGGAAATTTATGCCACAATCTATCTCTTCATTCCTTTATCTATGCTGTATAGATTGCGCTTATGTGTACTTTGCACTTGTAAACTTATAGTTATCTTCTAATTTTGCATCTGCCATTTTATGTGTGTTTTCTGCGTACTTGATGTATTTTTTCAAGTACTTGCACTTTTCCTTCAAATTAACCCTTCTGCCTTAATTTTTTCCTGTTAAGCAGTCAAAGTTCTAAAAGGAGTTCAGGTAGACCAAAATAATGAATGTTAGTGGACTTATTATGGGGATGATTAACAAAGATATTACATAGTTGTTCATAGGAATTTTCAGATCTTGTGTTCCATTTAACAGTCAGTTGATTTATTAACAGATTAAAATTAAATGATATTTAGTGCCTTCCATTTTACTTTAGTTTTTGTTGTACAGGTCATGAGGGGTTAGATGTCTCACAGAACTAAGGAGCTTTAGCAAAGGCTGAGAACTTGAGAAGTACAGACAGGACTAGATAAAATGTATGTGGTGTTTTTTGTTTTTGTTTTGTTGTTTGTTTGTTTTTCAGTGACTGGACAGTTGTGGTGAGTTTTTTGTTTGTGTGGTGTTGTTCATGGCTTGGCTCTTCTCCCCCCCCCCCCTTTTGTCTGTTTTTCCAAATGCCTTTAGAGAACTGGATGAAGCATCCTACTGGGTATTAATAGCGGGGAGGGGCTTTGAGATGTGTTTGGAGAATGGAAAACATTATGGATGATGAGAAAATATTACATGTTCCTTGCCCACCAAGATTCAGTATGAATCTGAATACCAAATATGACTTGAATTCAGACTGAAGTCTGTAAGTTTTGCCTAACTTTCCAAGTTCGATGTAATCTCTTAGACTGTTCCATTCTCTTATCCACCTACTCATATTTTCCACTTTCCATAATAAAAACTTTGGAAACAAATCAAACTCATACAATTAGCATAAGTTTAGGAAAGTCAGGCTTTAACAATCTGAACTATGGAGCTTCTTGTATTGTGTAGATAGAACTCTGCCCAAACAATCTTGTGCAAAAAGAAACAGTAATTGAGATACCCTAGATGATTATCATTTAGATTCACTTTTTCATACAGTGTCAATTTCTGAGGCATCCTGTCATATGTTAGCAGATTTTTTTTATATCATGTTTAATAGCCTTAACTGATAATATAGGAGTAGCATAATGACCGGAGAAGTTCTAAATGGCTAGTGAAATTTCTGTGCTTAAAGGAAGTAGATTAGCACTCTGTGGCAAAAAGCGTTAAGTACTTCAATTATCTAGTAGCAACCAGAAGGCTGGTGGTACATGAAAGTGAAATATCCAGTTACACTGCTATATTTTGGGGTTTAAGTTCTCCCAAAGGGCTTTTGCCATTTGTATGGCTGGTGCAGACAGTGTCAGGTCTTAAAATCTCAGTTCAAAATCATTTATTTTGCTAAACGTTTCCTACTCCTTATAAATTAGTGTAGACATATTAATAACATTACTTACCAGATGGTTTATCAGTTGAAGTGGGAATACTAGTAACTGCAGGCATGGTTGGTAAGGTAGGTGGCAGAACCTTTAAGTTCTGATCACTCTGAATCTCATTAGTAGATATCTGGTTGATCATGCGATTGTAAGTAGGAGGCTGATACACTCTGCTTGGTGGTTGTGGAGTTTGTGGCAGAGGCTTTATGGATGGCATTCTTTGGCAGTATTCTTCCAGCTGAGTAATTATTATTGACTGATTATTTGCAATTGACATCAAATGTTGATACTTGTATTCTAAGTCTTTGTATTTGTTTGCAAGCTGTAGCATGTCTGCAGTTTGATTCAGAATCTTATTCTCAAGTTGGGAAAGTTCCAAGGCATTGTCCCGTTTTCGGATAATTTCATGTAATAACTGCATATAGAGTTGTGTGACACGAGAGTTCATATTTCTGCTCTCTTTTCTTAATAGCTTGACCTCATTAACAATCCCACCATCTACCTCTACCAGTTGCTGGAGTGTTTCTATTTGTCTCTTTTGTTTAAGAAGTTCATTGTTAAGTAACTGTATTTCTTGTTTATTTACCCTGTTTTCAAGTAGAACCTCAGGTTCCTTAGAATTAACACAAATGGCACCGGTCACTCTCTGCTGAGGTACAATAAAGGTGTAAGTGCATTTGTCCTGTGTGTCACTGGAACGCTTGTATCTGTTCATGTAAATGAATTCTTGTTCTCTTTCCTCATCGTTGCCTTCAAATTCCTGTGTTTTGCTTGCAGCAGTTCCTACAGCAGCTATAAGCATTAAGCAGATGAATCTTCTTGTCATCATGATCCTCTATTTCTGGTCAAATATTCTTCTGCAAAGAACTTCATAAAATCTGTTTTAAAGTAAATTTAATGTAAGTAACAAACTGGAAATCAGTCCAAGCTTTTTTAAAAACAAAACAGTTTGTTCTGTAACTTAACATGCAGTATAATATTGCATAATAATTAGTTTGACTACGAACAAATGAGGTAATTTTCTTGTCCAGTGTGAGTTCACCTCAGCTAGAGGGGATATCATCAGGAGTGAGCTGTATCATGCTATTGTCACAACTATGACAGTTAATAGTTGCCAGTTATCTAAAGCCTCCAAAGAACCACAAAACATTGTGTGAAATACCAGTCTCTGAAGAGTCCTTATTTCCAAAGGAGCACCACAGAAGGAAACAGGGTTGGTTAAGCAGGACCTGCCTTTCATGAACCCATGCTGGCTGGGCCTGATCCCCAGGTTGTCCTGCATGTGCTGTGTGATCTCACTTAAGATGATTTGTTCTTTCCCTGACACTGAGGTCAGGCTGATAGGCCTGTTGTTCTCCAGATCCTCCTTATAACCCTTCTTGTAGATGTATATATAAACTACTTTTCTTAATTAAAAAAATCAAATGCAGGGCTACTTCAGTTTCTGAATCCTTCTTCATACTTATTAGAAACTAGGTGGTGTTACGAACTTGATTTTCTTTTCGCATGAAATAACCATTCAGTGCTTAAATATCTGTCACTTTACTGCTTGATCATCTTAAGTACAATTAGATTTTATTAAAATTATATGACAGCGTAATAGTAAGAGCAGTGAGAAATTCAGTAGCTGAGCACCACTAGCATGTATAGCTAAAGGGATAGCAGATGCGATGAATGAGGAGCAGCTGAGCAAGATAGGCTTGTTTAGCCTCCAGTAGAGAAGATGGAGATGTCTCACTGCTGTTTAAGGGGTGTTTGTAGAGAAGATGAATTCTTTTCAGAAATGCACAGTGAAAAGTACAAAGGCCAGTGGATACAAATTGCCTCAAGAAAATTTTATTTTGGATTTCAGTGTTTTGTAGAGAGTGACTAAGGACTGAAAAGATCATCCAAAGAGAGAGTGGAATCTCTACCCTGGAAATGTGAGCTTTTGATTAAGGTGAGGCTCTGAGAAACCTGATCTAACATTGAAGTTAGCCTTATTTTTTTAAGGAGTGCGTGAAGTCCCATCCTATTTGAATTTCCATGCATTTCTAGGCAGGTGTAGGCTTTTAAGTAAATTTTTTTCTAGTTCCAATATAATGACTGATATGCTGGCTTAATTAATAACTCATACTGAGAAGAGAGATGGTTGTTAGTCAGTTACATTTTTCTGTTTAAATAAGCCATAGAAGTTTCTGTAAAAGCTTCAAATATAAACAGGACTAATTATTCTGAAAGATTTTAGACATATATTTTTACTTCAGTTTCTTATAGAGATTGGAATAAACTCATTTTAATGCTACAAACAGGTATTTTACTTTACAGAAGTTGTCAAGAATTTTGAAGACAGTCAGACAAAAGTTTTGGGTTGACGTGGTTTCACTAGGTAAAGGGATATTATTTGGAACCGTGGAACACAGGGAGCATAAATTCACCCCAGACATGACTTGCATAGTCAGCATTTGCACAGCAAGTCACACTTAGAAACTCTGGCATTTTTCCAGGTCTTGTATTTCTGTACAGATGGGCTGTTACTACAAATGTCTCTAGCATAGCAGGTGTAAATTGGGCTTTATTTCAGTGTTTGAACTGAAATACCTTTTTTTCCATCAGAAAATGTAACTGTTCTGACCTGCTGAAAGGGTTTTTGTTTCTTTGTTTTTTTCCTCAGAGTTTACTTGTGTCTGTTTACAGCTTCTCATACCCTTATTGCATATGATTAGGACATACATTCTTTTCCAAGTTGGATAAATTAAAACAGCTTGGGTTTTCTCCATTTATCTTTCTTTTTATAAGAATTGTTTAAGAAAAAAATGGAATACAGTTAATTTGCCTGATCTTAACATTTCAGAGATCTTTCAAAATGAAGAAGATAACCATCAGTGAATGACATCAGTATGATCACACCATGCTAAAATGCTTCTCTCTCTCTTGATCTTGTCTGCTTGTCACCTTTTCTAAGGTGCTCTTCCTGTAAAAGAAAATATTGGAAGTAGGAGTACATTTGTAAAAGCTCTCCTTTACAGACGGCAGCAGGAAATGTTCTGTTTTCAGATGTCTTTTTCCTAGCAGACAGTTTATGAAACAATGTTATGTCTTTCATTGTTTCTAGTTGTTAATTTGGAAAAAAGTTCAGAATGAAGCCTCTTTGTTCCATATTGCAGTAGGCTACATCAGATAGGTAGCATTTCTGTAGTTGGATTCAAACAAACTTCATAATTAACATGCTTGTTTACAAAATTCTGAATGATGGGTCTTTTAGGATGGAGAAAAAAAGCTTGTTAGTATTAGTGGGGACTGTAGTGAGAAGCACTTTTAAGAAAGGTTTTCCTGTTTTTGAGATGATTCCTCTTCTTTTCTGAGACTGAAATTCATAGCGTATCAGGATTACCTTTTACATGTCTAGCACACTAGCTTTCTATTTTTTTCTGTTGTACTTATGCCAAGTAGTTGCTTGTACTCTTTGTCCTTAGCTAGTGCTGCTGCTTCTTGCTGATAATTCATTTCTTCCTGTTTTTCTGGCTAAGCCCCCCCCCCTGCCCTTCCTATCAGCCCTTCTGCATTGGACTGGGGGGGATCTGTATTACTGGCACCACGTGCATCACCAGTGCAAAGTCCCTCTTAGGTATCTGCTGATTTTCAACTCTGCCATTGCACAAGAAGACATTATATAAAGGCAAAGTGAAGGTTTGGTGCTGTATGGGGACCGCTGAGTCACAGCCTGAACCACTGATTGTGCACCGGAAGGGAAGGCCTGGTCAGCCCTGGGAGCACAGGTAAAGGCAATTCACCTGTGCAACCAAAAGGGGTGCAGCCAGGCTCTTAGACCTCATTTAAGGATTGACTGCCGCTAAGGAAAAAGGATCTCTTGTTGGAGGTCCCTCCTTCTGGAGTTCTTTCCCTCTGTGAACCCAGATCCTCAGAGTTGAGTGAGCATTCACTTTTCCTTCCTTTTGTAACATCTTGTTTGTGCTGGTCCCTTTGCCTTAACGGGTGCAAATTTTCTTTGCTGGAAATGTCTTTCTTTTATCAGAACTTATCCAGCAAACATACAAATAAAAACAGGAGAAGTGAAAGAATCACTTTGAAGAAAGAGATGTGCAGTTTTAACTAATAATGAAATAGCACTTCAAATTTTCATATCTCTTCTAAATAAAAGTAATTTCATGTTTAAATTCTGGCATTTCAATAGTTGTGTCCTCCTCAAAACGTTTAAGGAGAGTTGAGTTGATACACTATCAAACTCCAACTAGTGCAGATGCAGCTAAGATTAGTTTTGTGGATACTTACTGTACTTGGAAGTATTTACTGCTCTACTCAGACGGGAATTCTTTCTGTTTTTTACCTATATAATTGCATCTGTACAAAAACTTATGGCAGCACTACCGCATGGGTTGTGTTAACTAGGAGCTAAGGTTTCAGGTTGTAGACCAAATATTGGCCTGTTTATGTATATAACTGAAAGGAGGTAATGAAATTTTCGTTTGTTTGCTCGTTCATTGTTTGCTCAACTGAAGATATTCCTTGCTGAAAAAAGGAAACAAACTTTTTGAAATGGGTATTGAATGCTGCAGTTTTTGATCCTGTTTTGTTTTGGTTTTTTTCTCTTTTAAATGGAAAAAGCAAAGTCATCATTTGGCTTGAAAATGGTTGCCTGTTCATCATGCAAAAAATTTGGTTTGTCAGAATATATATTACTTTTTGATTGTTATGAATATATTAAAACTTACAGATGATATTTCAATGAGAGTTAAGTATTTTGCCATCTGAAATTAACAGCTGCTTCACATCTTGGATTTCATTACTGCCACAGTCCCAAAATGGCAAAGTTAAAAATATTTCTGTTTGCAAAGTTTTGCTCTTTGGCAAATGTTCAGTTGCTTTTTTTTTTTTTAATCAGCTTACCTTAAAAGAAAGAATGAAAGGTAGTAAGGTCAACAGTGCGAGTTTTTAAGCAATTACAGAATATGCACTTAACTGTAGACATTCCAGAATGAATACCTTTTTTTCTGTTGTGTTTGTTCTGATTCCACTGTTTTTCCAAAGTAGATACACACATATTTGTACTTAGTAATTTATTTAAAGTTTTCTGAAATTTTACCTGTGTGAAAATGAGAATGTGTATACCTCTATATGTCTTGAAATAACATAAGGTATCACTAAGTTGTTTTTTAATGCCACCAGTAACACATCAGTGCTATGGCTTTTCTCTGTTGAATATTTGTTTTTTAAATTGGAGATCTGCAGTATTACTCTGGAAAGAAAAGGTTTTGTGAAAGCCTCAGAGTATGTATTGTCAATACTTTTGCATGTAGATCTCAAGTAGTCTTGCAGTGTTCTTTCAACTATTGAGAGATTGACCTCTTAGAGTCTGGAGTGTTCTTTTAATACCTACACATTGAGATCTGCAAAAAAAGCTGAGACAACAGGAAAACCAGTGAATGGTGACTAAGCACTGAAATCAGTTCTACTTGATTATGAGTCAGTTCAAGGAGGAAATGTTCTGACACTTGAGGAAGACATCACCTGGAATAATGCATTTTGAAGAAATACTATAGCAAAATAACGAGCTCTGTAAACCCTGCGTGGAAGACCTTCACTAAGACAAATACGGAAAAAACTGACTGAATTTCATATAGAAATACAAATTTAATCAGTATGGATTCCTCCTACAGATAAAGTACTTAAAGGAATCTGTAGGCTAAAAGCATTTTAAATGCTTCTTACTGCTGCTCTTGTTTTTCTATACATAGCAAACTGTTATTAAGCCAGAGGACTTTAGGTATTCAAATATCAGGCACTGAGGTATATAAATGTAGCTTCTGTCCAAATGGAAAAGGACACCGTACTCACTCTTGGAGACTGCTTCACAGACAAGTCTAATCTTGGTTTCAGTGTGGCAAAATGTCAAGAGGATTTCTAAGGACTTCATTAACTATTGTAATATGCTTATTCAATACTGTGTAGTTAACTTTACTGCAGAGATAACCTAATTAAAACACTTTACCGATTTGGTTTGAGGAGCTAATACTTAAAATACTGTCTTCATCACATGACAGGATCTTGTAGTGTTTTTTTTTTTTTTTTTAATATTTTGAAAGTTTTGTATATTGCAGTTCATGATCCAAGGATGCTGTTTACATCTCTCAGGCTTCAGTTATGATAGCCATTATAAAGAAGAAGGTTTCTTGCCTGACTTCTTACACTTAAGCAGGAGTGTTTGTAACTGTCCAAGCAAAATAAGATTCCTCATTTAATTTATTTTTAATAATAAGTGTTAAAAAGTAATTGCTACCATCTTCCCTCATTGTTATTCAGTTCCCATTAAAAGGCACCTAGACTACGTACTACGTACTTAAAAGTTAAATTTCAAACTATTTTCTGTTAATTATAGATCACCTTTTTTGGGGGGGGGAGAGTGAGGGAGGGGAAATACACACTTTTGTTTCCTGTAAGAATGGACAGATGAGATTCAACACTTAAATTTTATTCCTGTCCTTGTGAGTTAAAGCAGGATGCACAGTTCACAGGACTTGTAGTGCAGACTGAACCGCTGAGTGTATGTGCAAGTTTGACATGTCAAAGCTGAAAGTACTGATACTTCAGAGCTTTTTAGAAATACCCAGATAGATGGAAAAACATATCTATATGAAACATGACATGCTTGCTATTTGCACACTGCTAGTATTTTCTAAGATTTCCCTGTATGATTGTTTTGACTTGGAGGGAAGGAAAAAAAAAAAAGTAGCAGTTATTCATCTGTATGTGAGATGGTTTTTTTCTGCATTAGAACACACAGTGACAAAATTCAGTTCTGTGGCCTAATCAGTATTTTTTTGTGCACTGATCATATTTAATATGCTGAGGCTAGCAGTCATTTGGAGGGCTGGCTTCCCTACACACGCTACTTGCTGTAGGACATTGTGTGTGGTTTCCTCAAGAATTTCGACGAATAAATGAAGGCATAGTTACAGATGACGTAGTATTAAATCTTACAGCATTTTTGCTTAAAAGATAAACTATGTGATATGCTTGTTTGCCGATACATAGTTTGATACGTCTTCATTCTAAAGAAGAAACATGAAAATCTAACAAGTATTTGCTGTTTCTTTAATACTTTTGTCTTTGGTATTGAAAGGGTTTGAAAGATTAAAGTACATTAATCTGTCAGTTTTTCATGTAGTCTTCATCACTGATGTGATTATTTCATTTTTGCTGTATTTGAAGGAGAAGGATCTTCCATCAGTACTGATTTTAGTTTAGTATTAGCTCCTGCAGTTTGATTTTTCAATGAAAATTACTGCTGTGCAAAAAACAGAACACTGTTTTTCAGTTTGGTAAAAGGAAATTCACACTGAAAGTACTGCATAGCACTGCGCGTGCCACGTGTATGTTAGGAATAAGTTTTAAGGTTTCAATGGAAGTATAATAGGGGTAGGAAAGGGCTGACACGTAGTGGCATGCAGTTTCAGTTACAAAAAGGTGATGTAGAAGGAGGCTTGACTGCAAGTTTATTGGGTGGAGTGAGTTTGGGGTTTTTGTCACTAGTTACTTGCTTCCATTCTAAGCCATGACATTCTTCTGACAGAAACCTATTAGTGGCTTTAGAAGCTTTCATTATTAATGCATTCTGTACCTTCCATACCTGATATTTTTTTTTTTTTGTGCATTTAAATTTGTGTTAAAATCTTGGTTCAAAAAAATAGTTCATTGTTCTTAAAAGAAGGTTTTTTGCCACAGAGGAATGGATGAGTAACGAAATGCTTTAGAATGACACTGACTTCCTTTCTGCAGAACTTTTGTTTTGAAATAGTACCAGCTGCTGCAGGAAACTTCATTAAGATTATATATCCTTTGCTGCCATGGAACTTTGTCCGTTTTTGGTTTTTTGTTTTGTTTTGTTTTTTTTGTTTTTTTTTGTTTTTTTTGTTTGTTTGTTTTTGTTTTTTTTTTTTTTGACAAAAGAGTAAGGCTGTATTTAGTTACAAAAAGCGCAGATTTTCTTTTGGGATTGCCCAAAAGGAATTTTAGTCATATTGTTTGTGGATTGTTCTTTGTGCTTTACTAAAGTTCTGTTCTAGACCTGGAATGGGGTTACTCAGAGCACTGCTTTTGTTATTACTTCCCTTAGCACTGGCCTCACCTTATTTTCACTTAATCCAAACACTAGCGAAAAGTATTCAGTCTGTACACATATGTGCACAGTCTTAGTACGTAACAGCCCTTAAACAGAAATGTGAACCTTTTTGTTCATGAAAAGTAGCTGGGAGTCCACAGTAAATGTTTACATAAAGATACTCATAGATGCTATGTTCTTTCTTTTCTTTTTTAATTGAAATTTACTTTGTAGACTCTTCAGAGTTCCAGGAACTGTTGTATATCTGATCGGGCATAAGTGTGTGAAAGAATGCAGTTTTCATTTTTAATGCAGGCAGTCCGTTAGAAAAGTTGCTGTTGAAGTCAGTATGTCCTAAAAAGTTTGCTGAAAGGCATGCAACGCTCGTTAGCTTCTGCAGCCAGCTTGAAGCAGTAAGCTCAAAGTTGCATGCAGAATTAAATGAGGTAAGCTGAATGTCATATTCAGGAAAATAATGGCTCTTCAGTGCTTGGTTTCATAAAATCTTAATTTTATTTCCACCAACTAAGTCTGCAAGTGCTTGTTGTTGCAAAAAAGGGAAGAAAACAGCTTTGTTGCTAGCATTATAAAGCAGTAAAAAGTGTAATGAAAAGCTTACATTTGCTCATATGCAAACAAATCAATCTTTGGAGACTCAACATACAGAAAATCGGTATATTTTAGATTTAACCCATTGGTGCCACGCATTCTTACCCTGCCTCCTTCGTCTTCTTTCTTCCGTCCTTAGTGTGCTTTCATCCAAGCTTATCAGAACTGCTCATCCACAGGAAATGTGGCATCTCACGTGGCTGTTGGTATCATAACTCTTCAGTGACCATAGCCCGAAGTCTATAGCTGAACAGCTTTGTATGCTGCACCGAAGTTAAATAAGCCAATATCCAGATGTTCTACAAAAATATTCCCCTTGCTTTCGTTTTTAAAGATTTTTCACAGCTCGTCCACGTGTCTGCACGGTATGAGTGCCGAGACGCAGGCTTCTTTTCGGTAGGAGAGAACTCAGCAGTTTAGTTTAAAGCCGTGAGTCCATCGTTTCTTGCGAGGCTGAAGCAGCCTTATTTGAACTTCAGTTCCTTTGTGGGAGACTTGCATCTGGGGGGGGGAAGCACGCAGGAGGCCGACAGGCTCTGGTTGGACGTTCGAGCGTTTCCTCCTCCCACTGGCGCTGGGGATCCGCGGGCGAAAGGCGCGCGCGGGGCCTCCACTCCCGGCGGCGGCGGAGCGGCGGCGGGCCGGGCCCGGGGGCGCGGTGACCTCAGCGCCCGCCCAGCGGCACCGCGCGGCGCTGCCCCGGGGCCGGGCCGGGCGCTGCGGGGCGGCCGCGGGACGGCGGGGCTGCGCCGGAGGCGGCTCGGGCGGGCGTGGGCTCTGCTTTTCTCGCGGCGTTATGTAACCTGTAGTAGTTCTGTGCGTTTTTCTGAACGCCGTTTTCGTAGCTGAAACTTGTGAACCGTGAGTCACGACTGCTTGTTCGTGCCGTTAAAAACGGGTGAAAACTCGAGCCGGGCAGGCCGCCCCTGGTTGTGGTGTTGCTGGTGGGTAAATAATTAGTGATAATCTCGAGGAAAGTAGTTCTTTCCTGTGGTGGTTCGCAGTTTTAGGAAGAAATCCCAGATGGTGTAAGTCTGTTAGGTGAAATGAGATGCTAGGAGATGTCATTCGTAGGACTCATCCCCAAAATGTCGGCGCGTGGCGGATGCTTCCTTCTGCTCCTTGACTTTTTACAAATTATTCTGAGGTAGGGAGAAGTTGCTCTGAAAGTAATGCATTCTATTTTCATGGAAACTGCAGCAATTGCTTGATAGAGCAATTTCTCAACTGCGAATACTGCTTTTCAGCACAGTCGCTGCCGTTAGCTTTGCACTTTGACGCACAGTGAACAGGAGCTGTGCTCATAGAAATCTGTGCAAGCACAGGTGCTCCACTGCTGAAACCACCACCCCCCGCCCCCCACTGTGCTCACTTGCACTGTTTAATCTCAGTGAACGTTCATCAGTTGTCAGTCGATGTGAATGGGTGCCATTTTTTTTTTTCCACGTGGAGAAATTCAGTGATGTACCTTTGCTGCATTCACCCTTCTGTGTTAGACTGCTCCTCTGCTGCCACCTGTCACACAGCAACAAAATTTAACGGTATTGGTGAGAAGGTTCAAACCCTACTGCCGTCTCATTGACATCCACCTCTGATGTCATGGACAGGCGTGATGAAACAGGAGGTGTTGCTTTTGGAGCAGCCCTTATATTCAATCTAGTCTCTGACGTAGTCCATGCTGATTTTTTCACTGTCTGTTCCTCCTGAACATTTGCAAGGTGCCTTTTCAACCTACAGATGCAGGGCTCTTCTTGAGAGCAGGAGGTAGGGAACAGGAAAAGTGAGGAGAGGTGACCGCTGTGGGTATTTGTCAAGATATGAAGGTAACAAATTCCTGTGCAGGTCAGTCTCTCTGGGTCCTGGCTCTGTACAGAGCTGGGAAAGAAAATGCCTGCCTCACTTAGACTTGAGTTGAATGTTTCATTTACATGTAAAAATGAGTGTTTACATTTCTTTGCTGTCATTGAAGAATACATGTTTCTAATTTGTTGTTACACCTCAGAGCAGCAAGGTTTTTGTAAGTAAAAGATTTCCCAAGAAGAGGGTTCCAAATTTCTGAAGAACTTTATTTAGGAACATGTTTATACGTTATTAACAACAACTTTTAAGTTCATTAGCATGTGCTTAAGTTCCATTGATTTTAGGACAATTACATAACTACTGTTAAGTTCCTAGGAATTTGATCCAGTGAAGGAGGCTAAGTAAAGACTTTTATGTTTTTAAGTTGATGGTGTTCTCTTATAGAAAAAGATGTTATAAATAAAAGGATCTGAAATACCAGGATTAGCCAGACATTGTTTATTTGATCGTTCTCATTTCTGAGTAATCTAAAGTGCAATATTACCTAGATCACCTCTTTGACTATGTGGTGCTGAATGCTCTTCCTTACTGTGAAGTCTGAATAGCCTGTTTCCAGAAACTTTTCTGTGCGAATCATTCAGAATTGTTGTGATATGGCCTTCTTATTTTCTCTGTTACAGTTTGTCTGTTGCAAAGAATAAGGATGTGTTTCTTCTCTAGGTGATGGGGAGCTTTTATTTGTGCCAAGTGTTTATAGATTATCTGAGCCATTTGATGTAGCACTGGGTATTTGTAGAAGATAAGAACAGAATTAGCTTTGTGCAGGCATTCTGTTCAGACCAAATGGGAATGCCTTTTCCTTGGATTTGTAATAATTACAAAGTGAAATTAGGTGCTATTATTAAAGCCTTTATGCTTAGTGCCACGATTCTCAAAATATTTCGTAGTTGTTACATTTATTTTTTTGTCCTGAGAATCTCAGAGACCAACTTTCATTGAAATCCCAAGTTGAAGAATAGCACATTCTACTAGTAGTGGAAGATCCCAGCTCTTCTTGGATTCAAAAGCTCACAGTGTTCTTCACCGGAGTAATTCAGTCAGCAAGGAGTGGTTTAGTGCTAAACTTGGCTTTGAGGACTTAAAAAAAATACTGTAAAACATCTGGTCATGTAAATTGACTTTGGGTCAAGCTCCAGTTAAGCAAAGTTGTTAAGAATGTCGCGGCCTTAAAAGACGAACTTTGGGAAGTAAGTCAAGCAGATTACTTTGTGAAGCATGCGTAGATGAATTCCTAAATTCATTTGACAGAGAGGAATAAAAATTCAGCTGACAGATTCAGAGAAGTGCTGTAAAGAAAAAATGCCACCCAGACTTAAACACGTAAATATTTATACAAAATCTGTCTCAGGAAGTCTCTAAACCACAACTTTCTGGTGAAAGGAAGCTGAGTCTCACAAACAACTATTGTGTTTGCCTTTTCCTACATATCTTTCTGTAGTGTTCTCTTCTTTCTGACACTAGGTAACATGTCAAAATGGTGAAATAATCACTATTACAGTATTATTTTTTTTTAATAATATATTTTCCTGGTTCATGGGAAGAGCAAGAGGAAATGGTTGGGTTTTGGGGAAATGAGAAAATTTAGTAGTACTCTTAAGAAAATCTGGTTGTGCTCTGGTAGAAGGCTGTGCTGGGAAGTTTCATCCAACTTCTGAATTTTTTTATTGCTTCAGTGGGTGTAGGAGTGATGTGCATCAGACAGAGGCTTTTTTGGACATAAATTCCTAAACATAAATCCACCTTAACTACTATTAACATTTTCTTTCACACACTGGTATCTTGAAAGTTGCTTGATTTCTGATATGCTTATTTTTCTGTTTTGCTATGTTAGGCTCTGTTGCTACAGTAACAAATGTGGAATGTTAAATTCCAGTGATCCATTAGGTTGAGGTCATTCAGGAGCAATGTGAGCTCATATCCTTTTTTTAGTTTTGGAATGGCTAAGTGCAATGTAATGATAGTATTCCTTTCATTAAATGCAGAAAATGAGCTCATTGAGGTTGTTTCAGTTTTCCAGGTGAGACTTCTCAGAAAGTCAGAACTAGATATTTACAGGCACATTTCAATGGCCTTTGGAGCCCAGCTTCATTCTTTTTTTTTTTTTTTTTTTTTTTTTTTTAATTTTTTCCCTTGTTGTCAATATGCTTGAGTAAAGAAGAGCAAGACTTTATGTAGGTCAGCAGCAATTTGTGTTTGCATGATATTTGCTGCGACATTAGATTGCTTAGTTGAGGATGTGAAGTATCAAAAAGTAAGAGTGAATGCCTTTCAGGAATGTTCAGTTTTCTGTAAAGCACTTTAAATCAGCTGCCAAACTGAAAAGACAGTCTACAAAAATTGTATTACTTTGATTACCTTTAAAGCCTGTGCATTCGTAACAATGCTGAAATGTGTCTGTGTAAGAGCATTAATATTTCCAGCTACCCCTGCCAGGCATTAACAGAAAATGCTTGTCATACTGAGTCACTGTTATTTTCTTTGTATTCCTAAAAGGATAGATGTCGTCCATTTGTTTAATGTCTCTGTAAAAAAAGAACTCAATACAAATAAATGCTTCCATGAGAGATCTGAGAAACCGCTATTGTGGAGGAGTTAATGAAGTTTGGAAAGGCCAGTTTCTATCTGTAACACTCAGGGAAGTAGTAATGCGGCAATTAAAATAATTGGCAGTTTTGTTAGTCATGTATCTTCTTCCACAGAAAGACTATTCCTTTTTTTCCAAAGCAGCACTGAACAATGTTAGACATAAATAAATAAATGAACTGCACTTTAATGGTTTAAATTAGCAGATTACTCAGGTCAGTGCCATAGCCTCATCAGCAAGTTACCACAGGAAGGGAAAAACACACAGAGAGAAAGGGATCTCTAGAGGTTAACTGGTTCAGCCTCCTACTCAAAACAGGGCTTATTTAAGAATTAAATTAGGATACTCAGGAACTTGTCCATCTGAGTCTTGAAAATATCCAGAACTGGAAGTTCACCACCTTTCTGGGCCATGGCATAGTGCTTGAATCCCCTTAGCGGCGATTGATTTTTCTTACTCCCTATGCTAAGTGAATTTTCCATTGCTGCAAGTTATGTCATTTGCTTCTTGTCCTGTCGCAGTGCATCTCTGAGAATAATCTGGTTGTGATCTGTGCAACTCCCACACACAGTCTTTTGTTAGAGAAATGACCACAGTCGTGTTTTGTGCCTCTGGCCCCTTCTATCCAGGCTAAACAAGCCCAGTTCCTTAGGCCTTCCCCTCATGTGTCATCTGTTCCTGCTGCCAGGATGTCCCAGTAGTCTTACATTGGCCTTTGTCCAATTTGATGTTGTACTGCACTTTTCCAGATGTGGCCTCACCGGTGCCAAGCAGATACAAAAAGCTTGTCTTTAAAACATTTGTGAAACTAAACTGTATTCTCGTTGGTTGCTACTTGTGTGCAGACAGAAACAGCATCTTAAAACAAGGCACTCTACAATGCTTGCAAACTGCACATTACATGTTTGTTTTATAATCTATGTTAAATATCAAGTGGGATTTGTAATATTGCTTAAAATCTATAGATAACTGGAGCGTAACTTTTCCCCTTGTGTGCCATATCAAGAATATCTAAGTAGTTGATGTATTCAAGTTAGCAGCTAAATCTTTAAGAGGTGTTATGGCTTCTGAGAAGGTGATGTGATCAAAACCTTCTCTTTTTTTTGGAAATGGTGATCCTTAGATTTCTTTTTCTAGTTACAGAGGGAGCCAGAAGAAACTGGATAACATAGATGCTCTTGGCAGATGAGAGAATTATATTGCAGGACTGGTACAACTTTTAGTTTTGAATTTTGTTGTATGAATGTTTGATTTTAAAGATGCTAAGCCTTTCAGAGGACTTGTCCAAGAATAACGTAGTTGCTTTTTCTGTTCAATTGTTGGAGATATTGCTTTTGAGTGGAACTAATTTTAGTACTTGCGCACATGCTGTAGTAATGAGTGTGGATTCCATTGCTTTTGTAATCGAGTTCTAGAAAACATAGTATTTTGAAATACTGTGAGTGCCAGTTGGGTCAAATCTCAGTACTGTCTGGAATTGCTGTATTTTTTAAAGATAAACTGGTTTTAGTTTGTGTTCTGACAGAGGTAGCAATTACAACAACTATTTATTTTTTTTCTCCTACGAGTACGTAATACCATTTGTTTCTAGTAATGTTGTCTTCTTGTTTTTCATAAAGTAAAATAGTTTTCAGAATGTTCACTGTAGAATTATTTGTATTTTTCTGTTTATTTAATGGAGGTAGGGTTGAATATTAGGGCAGTGCTGTGTGTAGGTGATATGTTGACGCTGGTTTTGAACCTATGAAGTGCATTTGCCAAATGATCCCTATGTTTTATTCTGATAAATTCTTTCTCCACTGAAAACTTTCTGAGAACTTATGAAACTAGTTTCCAGCAAAACTCTCAGTTTGGATGTCATCATTTGTGAGGAATGCTGGGCCTGTAATAGGGTAGCTGTTCCAGAGTAAATATTCCAAAGCAGTTTCTCTATGCTTTCCAGGTATAAAAAAGCCCAGAGTGGTAACGTGGCTTTCCAGCAATGTTTTCTGGTTCTGAAACTGAAAAAGATGTTTGCATAAAAAGTACATGCATGAAAAGTTAATTTGATTCAACCAACAGATGTCATACAATGAAGAAAACAGTTTGGTACAGAACATCTAACACCTATGAACTGTAATTTTACTTGCATAACTTCTCAGTGTCCCACAAATTGTAACAGATATTTACAACACATTTTGAGCCTTCATCTCACTTGTCTTATTGTTTGTTTCATTTCCATATGTCCCTTAAGGCATTATCTATATTGATATTGATATTTGTAGGTGTTCTGGTACTCTTTGACTTCTAGTTAAGCATTACTATGAACTTCATTAGCATCAATGTTATTTAAAAAAGAAAACAAAAAAAAAAAAAACAACGATGGTTTTCCTTGTTGAATTCTACTTACTAGTTATCCTGAAGCTTGAGCAGAAAAGGGTTATATTATTAACTTCTAGTTTTGAGATGCTTCTTTAAGGTCCTGTAAATGAGTATTAGTTCACAATAACAGGGATACTCTACAAAGAGAAAAAAATCAAACATTCTGAGGCTAATAAAAAAAAAACACCTTTACAGATAACGTACAGGTACAGTGAAGGTGTTGAATAAGAAAGCAAGCACAGTGGCAAACACATAGGGGAGATCAAAGGTGATACATGTCATAAGTGAGTCACGTGTGCAGTGCTGCTTCATGTGCATCTGAACCCTTTTTGGGTGAGTTTTATAGAGATTTTCCTAATATGAGATCAAAGAAGAAAAACCAGTTGGGCAGGGATCACTAGAAGTAGTAAAAGCATGTGATACGTTATAAGAAGTATTGAAAGTCAGTATTTCTTGGGAATGTTTCAGAATTTGGAACTGTTAAAGTAAAAATAATAGGAATACTTTCTCTGAGAAAGCTTTTTGTCCTTTTTACTCAGCCTCATAGTATGAATTGGTATAAGTGAATGTTCTGGCTAGCTAGAAGTAAATCAAACTGGTCTTAATCCTACCCTTACTTTCCTCTAAGTGATCACATTTGTTTGTCCTCTAGGTTGGCAATATCTATTACAAATTGCGTCTTGTTCCCTTGGCAAATATGTATATTCAGTTTCTTGGAGTATTCCAAGTCCTAACAAGACTAACCAGTATATAACTTTGGTTCTTTAGAAAAATATTCCTGCCCTTGGTCAATAAAGAAGGTCCAAATTTTGTGAAAGTGATGATACCACAAAACTGGGTCTTTTCTCTGTCTATGAGCTAATCTGCTAAGAATGGTGTCTTTGGTTTTACAGACTGCTGACTGTAGTGATTCAGCTTTCAGCTAGTTAGTCAATTGATGAGTAGCTTTCTCTCTGTCCCCTGCTTTATTTAGTATGGTAAATCTCCAGTACTGTATATGGGAAAAGGCTTTTTTAAATATAACTGACTGAAAATTGGAAAAACATTCTTGTCTCTTTTGGTTGTTGTATCAAATCAGCATCACTATACAACTTCAAGAAGAAAGGAAAATAATTGCTTCTTGTGGTGTGTACTACTTACTGGGTTTTTTAATAGGATTCCTGTAGCAACAAATTGTCCTACACCCAGAAATCTACATTAGGTCCACAGTACAGGAGGGACAGGAACCTGTTGGAGCGTGTCCAGAAGAGGGCCACAAAAATGATTCAAGTGATAGAGCACCTCTCTCTCCTATGAGAGCAGGCTGACACCTGATGCTGTTCAGCCCGGAGAAGAGAAGGAGACCTGAAAGCAGCATTTCAGGGTATCTCAAAGGGGCCTATAAGAAAGGATGGAGTCTTTAGCAGGGTCTGCTGTGACGGGACAAGGGAAAACTGTCTCAAACTAAAAGAGGGGAAGTATAGACTAAGGAAAGGGACTAAGGAAAAAGGTGTTTTGGTGTACTGCCACAGGTTGTCTAGAGAGTTGGTGGTTACACCATCTGTGGAGACATTCAGGATTAAAATGGAGCAAGTTCTGAGCACTCTGATCTAGCTGTAAGTGTCCTTGTTCATTGCAGAGGAGCTGGACTAGATGGCCTTTAAAGATCCCTTCTTACTCAAACGACTCTATGATTTATAACTTTGTATGTTTGATCCTTTGAACTGAAAGTCCATTCGTTCTCATTTGTAGCATATTATGTTACTCTTTATGAGGAAGGATTCGCACACCAATGCTGTTCATGCAAATTTGAAAGCTTGTATGCTTAAGCCGAGCTGCATCAGAACTGGATGAAGTTAAATAACTGCTGATTTCAGAAAATTTGTGATTAGGTTTTGTAAAAGCATGTTGTTAGTATCCATCAACTAAGTAGTAACCGTATTTATTATCTGCCTGTTAAAAGCCTTGACTCTTACTGTAAATAATAATAATAATAATAATGGGGGAAGCTTGAGGGTTAATCAGAAGACAAAAATATTTGTATTTATGTATCCTACTGAACACTGCAGTTCTCTGTAAACACTTTTTCAATGCAGCTTAACTTTGGAAGTTGCTCTCTAGTAGATGAAATGCTCAAAATGCACGGTCTGGCTGAGCTGACTTCTACGTTTCAAGTTCACTTTTCTGTTGCGTTTTGTATTTCAGTTTCCCTGTGTTTAAACTGTTTGTAATATTACTGCTTTGAGTTCTAGAGTAAAAATTTTAAAGCTAGGTATTATAGTTCTTTTGTCAATTTAAAAATAATTCCTCTTCCTTACACACTGTAATTTCCATTGATGAATTTAATTACAGATTATCCAACCATGCTTTTCCTTTGTTGTTATTTCTCTGATGCCATAAACTAATGAATGTGGTATTATCCACATGCAATAACCAGCTGCAGAATTGGTTTTAGTGACAATGGAGAAAAGTCAGTATCCCTGGAAAATGTTTTGCCTGTGGAAGCAGCTGCCCATGAGCTCACCCTCTGGAAAATATCCCAGTGGTTTTTCAAATCTTTGAAAGCCTTTTCTGCACACAGTAGCACAAATATAAGCCAACGTTTGAAAAGCTAGTGGCGTGTGTTTTCTTTGGCATAGGGCAAATCTGAATCTTTCCTTTAAGAGACGGGTCTTGAAGTCTTTTGCTGAGGGGAATAATTTTTTTTTTTTTTTTTTTTTTTTGTTTTTTTTTGAGCAAAATGGATTCTTAAGGCATATATGAGAGGGACAGGTTGTAATCAGGCTGTGCTAGGGAGGGCTCACACTGTACCAAATGGAGAGGTGATTTATTCTAGGTTACTTTAACAGTCAAGTTCAAGTAATTTAATAGGCTTGTTATAGAGTAGGCGTACATGAAGTTCACTGATGGTCTCAGCAGATATTGCTAGTTTTTGTGCAAAGCTGGAAAGGTAGATATGGAAATTAGGTAACACTTCAGGAATGCTAAGTGGAAAGAGTAATACTGTTGGTTTCTGATGTCATGCTAAGATGGTAGCAAGCATCACCAACCAGCAGCAGTTAACTCCTTTGTAGTTACGGGTTGGCCATATATTGGGAAATTAACTGTGATCTCTTAGATTTAAATTACTACCCACAATAAAAATACAAAGCTAAGTGTGCTGGCCTATTTACCTGCTTTTTAAGTGAAAATTTTATTTTTCACAGTTCGCGAATGTGTGGACACAGATTAAATACACTGCTGTAAGTTACTTATTAGGACATTAATTAAAACCATACTCAGTCACTCCTTCTTCCATTCAGTGTCTGTCATTTAAAAGTTCATTTCATTTTCTGTAATAATACTGAGTTCTGTCATTCCAGAGGTAGAACTATGTAAAAATGAAAACTGACAACAAATTCAGAGTTTCTTTTAGCAAGCGGTAAATGCTCCAGATTTCTTATAAGCTTAAAGTGTGAAGGTTGTCCAAGTCATTTGAACCATCGCTTTATAAGCATATCTGTAAGAATTATCTCTTTAGGAGAGAGCAGTTTTAACACAGGAAGAAATATTTTAAGATTTTTCTGGGCCAGTGAAGGAAGCAAAACTAGACTAGATTTCTAAGCATCTTTGATCTTTTTTTCTTTTTCCACTCCAGAGAAGTAATGCCAGTTGGTTTATGTGATGTTAATCCAACTATATTCTGCTCATTTATAAGGATTAAATATCATTTTTTTTCCTGGTGAGATTCTGAAATTAATAGTGTCCACTGGAGCACTCTTATCTGTTGCATCTGCAGGTCAGTAAAGGATGCAGTCTTTGATAACTCATATTCAGGGGTTTGTGTGAGGCTGCAAGGCAGCATAGTTATAGCAAAACATCGACAGTTCAGAATGAACTGAATTTGTTAGTGCTATGACAGTTTGTGTAATTTGTTTATCTACTTCTCCCTAAGCAGTGGGAGGATTTTCCGGAATGCATGAATGAATAGGCTTAAGTGAAAGAAATAAGGTAGGCACCTGCAACCTGGCTGGTGCTGGACATAATCCAATGTGACCCAGTGGGCGCCATACTTATCAGCTTGTCAGATATCTAAAGAATCAGATAAAGAGCAAGCTAGTGAGAAAAACTCTTGCAAGAAATCTCCCTTACGACAGTGGAACAGATTGCCCACAGGGGCTGTGGATGCCTTCTCCTTGGAGGCATTCAAGGCCAGGCTGGATGGGGCTGTGTCCCTTTCTATAGCAAGGGGTTGAACTTGATAATCTTAAAGGTCTCTTTCAACCCAAATCATAGTCTAGGGAGCCTGCTGTGGTAGGGAGTTGGACTAGATGATCTCTAGAGATCCCTTCCAACTTCTACAGTTCTGTTTTTCTGTTTCTAAATGCCAGAGAAAAGTTAGTGCAGATCCTGCGGATGGTTCTTGAAATGTAAAATTCCACAGCAAG
The DNA here is from genome assembly GCA_023055505.1 of Callipepla californica brunnescens. Lineage (NCBI taxonomy): Eukaryota > Metazoa > Chordata > Aves > Galliformes > Odontophoridae > Callipepla > Callipepla californica. The sequence continues at coordinate 130,311 of JALIRH010000028.1, read as the reverse complement.
TCTGAATCTGAACTATAAAACTGCATAGTTATGAAGTATCAGGTGAACTCAACGTGTAAATGAGATTGCACTTGTGCAGATACTTAATATTTGTGTAAATCTAACAAATGTCTGTTTTTCATGAACTGTAAAAGTGTAAACTTCAGTAAGCCACATGACTTTCCTTAACTTCTGTCAACTCTTGCTGCTTATTTGTAATTTATCACTGTAGATGATAGTAGTACATCACTGAGCACTAGAAGAACACATAATTCTGTTGTAATTTCAGGTAAGAGTTTACATTTTCCTAAATGGAAATCTTAGGTATATATATATTTTTGAATGAGTAAGTTTAAGGCATACTTATTACCAGGAGATAACATGAAAAATAATTTTTTTCACTGTATGAACTTAATACGCTTCCAAAGATTATTAGTAATTAATGCAAGCATACTAAAGTCCGTTCAGAAGGAGTGCTTAGACACACTCCATTCAATTGATTGTAGTGGGTTTCCTTCATTTTAAGAAAAATTATGCTTGGCTAGCACAGTTGCATTTCCTGTTTCTTTAATAGCTGAAATGTATTGAGAGAATGTAATGTGCTAAAGATGGAAGCGTAACTGAGCCAGCTAGCTCTTTTCCTGAAGAAGTAATAGAGCTCTTTTCGAGGCAGGGCAAGAAATCATGAGGGGGAAAAAAATCGTATATACGTTCTCTCAAAACAGAATATGGAAAATCTGATATGGAAATATGGCAGATGTTTTTGCTGTGCAAGTTATTTTCCTGTTAAGAAGAATACTCCTTTCTTTGTTACGTGAAAAAGCTCGCGCTTCCCTACACAGCTTATAAAGTAGTTTAGGAACATACTAGATTGAATTTTGACTTTTAGCTGACCCTAAACATCGGAACAATCCTTTAAAGAAAAATCAGACTGAGGTAATATTTTTGATACGCGATAGTAATAGCTGCAGTGATCGCTGAATGAAGTGCATGTAGTAATTTCTGTTCAGACTATTCGATTGCTGATTTTTCTGAAAAACTTTGTTATGGAAAGGATAAGATCCTTGTCCCACTCACCCTGCAAGGCTGCGTTCTGTCTGAGATAGCCCTCCATGTGTGAGATGCTGTGTACTTCATTACTGTTTTTACAGATTGCAACACAGTTCCCCCACAGAGCTATGATTTTTTCATGCATTCCAGAGGAAGCTCTTAGCTGAATTTGAAAGATGGAGTGGAAACTAACTGTAAGCAAACAAAAAGATAGCAGTAGTGCTCTTATACACCAGAGGACGTTGGCAGTAGATTACTTACACGTGATAAGGGATCTACTGAAAGGCCAAAAATGCTGAGTTCTCTTGTTCTTGGTTATGGCTCTGCAGATTGTTCATAGTAGACATCAGCATTCAGACGTTCATAAGAGCAAAACCTTCTTGTCTTTAGAAAAAAGAATTATTATAGAATTATAATACTAACTGTGGCATGTTTGAACAGATTAATTCTTTATTTAATGAGCCTAAAACATGGTCGTGGTCAGTAGTTGCTGGCAGTGTTGCTCATTAACAATTGTGCAACTGTTTCTGTATGAGACACCAGATCAAATGGATTGATTTATTTATTTGTTTCAGGAATTTATCTCTTGGATTTAATCTACATTGATTCTGCATATCCTGCTTCAGGCAGCATTATGGAGAATGAACAAAGATCCAATCAAATGAACAATATTCTTCGAATAATAGCTGATCTGCAAGTCTCCTGTAACTATGGTTAGTAATAGTATTTTTTTTCTCACTCCTATTAATTCTTAACTAAAGTGTCCTTAATAACATGATAACAGGTTTCTAACTTGTGTAAAGGCAGCACAAGAGGATGAGATTGAAAGAGATGAACGCAATTAGGCAAATGAGCACATATTCTAAATTGAAAGAACTGTAACGGAAATCATGCGGAGTTTATTGCTATGTACGGACTGTGGACGACATATTTCCAAGTAAAGCGGACTGTACCAGCAATCAGTGGGAAATACATCTTTATCTTTCCTTTCAGGCAGATATAATGTCTTTGTAGTGTGCAATATGTCAATTTCATTATCATTTTATTAGTATCATGATGAAAAGTTTACCGAATAAAATACAAATATTTCAATATAACGGTTGTTGAATTCTCTATTAAAATTTTTCTTATACCTTACTTAGTGAGGAAGATAATGTTACTTCTGTTTGTTAACAGGACTGCTCTAAAATTCATTTCTGCAATTCTAGCCTGTTATGCTAAGCCTCACGTCAAGAAGTGTGCTGCTTTGGGGGTCTTAAAAAATACTGAGCATACCGTTGATGATTTACTGTGAATTTTCATTGCTTAAATATGGAACAAGCTGGAAAAACTTGCCAGTAGCAATACAATTAAATAAATACAGAGCATTTAAATGCTCCAGTTTGGGAATGCTTTCAACAGAAAATAAGATTAAATCTTAGATTATGAGAAAGTGAGGTGAGATATTGTGTATGTTTAAGAACCTAGCCCTTGCCTTTTGTTGTTGATTTTGATATAAGATATTTAAAGCTGTTAGGCATAATGATGCATAATTCTGAAGAGGTAGATCATTTACCTTTCATGTTCTTATTGTGACTTTCAGTTTGTCTCTGAAAGCTTCAACAAAGAAATCTTACTGACCCTTTCCTTTTGTCAGCTAGGGCAACTTCCTCTGTTGCATTAGTTTTAACTGCTTTAGATAAAATCAGAATGCAAGTTAAAATGTGGCTTTGAACAACCAGTCTTGTGGAATAATAGGTGTTTTTACAGCACTTGTATTTATGAGTGTGTAATATTAATTCACATACTATATGTTCCTGTTCCATATACCATATCCTCAGAAGATTTTTCTGTCTTTCTGAATTCACCATCTTTTTATCTTGATATGCAGCATCATAATTATGAGAATCAGTAGTAGCCATTGCTGCAGGCTTTGATTTCCCCCAAAACAACCAGTACAAATTCCAAGCAGGGCTTACATGAAAGGACCTCTTCCATGTGTGAGAAAGCATATGATAAAATCCCCTAGGTGTTATAATGATGAAATGCATCTGATCGGCGTTTTCTTTATCAACTCAGCATCGCTTTTGCTCAAGTAAATCTGTAATGTCCTCTTAGAGTCAAAGTAATAGTTCTGCCTTATTTATTCTCTAGGGAAGTTCACATTCTCTCTTTCCATCAGAAAAAAAAAAAAAGAAGGAATCACTTATTGAATATTCATCTTGTTTTAACACTCTACAGAACATCTTACAACACTACCCCATGTACAAAAGTATTTGAAGTCTGTCCGTTACATTGAGGAACTTCAGAAATTTGTGGAAGATGACAATTATAAGTAAGTACTATTCTTTTGTTTAGTTTTGGAAAATTTAAAGGAGCATCCTATGGATGTTAGTTTGATTTGTGCTTGAATATAAAGCTGTTGACAGAAGATACTGTGGGGTTTTTCTGTAGTACGTCATACTGTGTTGTCAGAGTTGATAATGCCAAGACGTCTAAATAAAATTAATAATGATTTTTGCCCTTAATGACTCTAACTAGATTTCCCAAATGAAATAGCTTTTTAAAAGCAGGTGAAAGTCTAGTCCTCATTCTGCTACATAATGATTATATTCTGGGAATTTTGTTCAGGAACACTGAAGCCATCTCTTAAGATGTCCAGGATTTACTCTATGCTATTGTAAGTATTATGTAAAAGACATCTCTGGTACTTCAGATATAAAGTTGAAAGTTTGTTGGGTTTGTGAGAGTCAACTCATGCAGTGATATGAAGTAGACAATATAAAGCATGTGGGTTTTAAAACCCTACAGCTAAGGTTTTAAGTCAATAAAAGGACTGCAGCAATGCTATATAATTAGCTATTGAGTACCTCTGTTTAGTGAGTAGATTTAAGTGTTTGAAGTGACCAGATGTTCGGTAATATAACAAAGGTGTATGGATAAGCAGTAGCAGATATGGCTGCTTTAAACCAGTTTCAGATTACCCAAAAAGAGGCAGAGGTCACAATATGGTCTTAAAGAAGGAAACGTTTACCCCCTCCTTCTGAGGATCAGAGCTCACCAAGTACTCCAAAGGAAATGATCTTTAAGTAGAGATGCTTCCCTTAAATGAGGTTAGGGAGGGGTGTACCCTGGATTTGGTCCCTTCACCAGGTGTTCAGTCGCTGGTTAAGGCTGTGACCTGGTGGTTCCCATGAAGAGGATAAGGAAGATTTTTGAATATATTTTTAGAGAGAAAGGTTATGTTCTTTGAAACTGGTCCTGTTACCAGAGTTACTAAGTACTTCAGCTAATACCTTGACTCAAAATGTGTGTGCACTTAGACCATATGCTAATAGAAGTATTGGAAGGGTTCACTGAAGTAGAATTTGACTGGAGCATCACTAAGGAAGAATAAGATAGCCTGATGACTGTAATAATACTGACACAAAAATCAAAATATTGTATGTTTAGCCTAACAAGAATTTACGGTGTTAATTAATAGGTATCATTCAGAAGTGAAATACTGCCATAATGATATTTACTCTCAAATGCAGTATTTCTAGGAAAAATGTAGTCGTTAATACTGGTTCACAAAGAAGCTAGTAATATGTTACGTGGTATTCTGTATGCATTTCTGGACATTGATGCTTAGAATGGATTTCAACAGTACCGTTGTGCTGAGGAGAGTAAAGTCTGTCTTTTAACAACAGATTTAAGGAAAGTCTGGAAAAACAGAACTTTAGGTAATAGTATCACAACACATAAATATAGTAGGGTGAAAATAGGATAAAGAGCAATTTAAATTGCATTATATTGGTAGCACAAGGATAAATTAATTAAAAAAAAAAAAAAGATAAATGTTGAAGTGTGGAATGGCTTGTTATTTGGAGTAAAGAGACAGCTTACTAAATAAGTTTAAGTTGAAACCTGATCTGTTAATGGAATTAATATGACCAGTTGACATCTGTGAAAGCAGAAGGGCAAATTCAGAGAATCAGGAGATTGTATATATTCTCAAAGTGGAAGCACCTTCTTTATATACAGTTCTCAGGGTCAGGCATATACCAGCATAAGGAGTGACCTACTGTCACCATCTTGCTTCTCTACAGTTATAGCGACATGGCTATCATACAAATACAACATCCTACTGAGTTCAAGTTGAAAACGTTGCCATAATAGAGACCAAAAAAACTCCAGAACACTTGAGTATAGTGTGAGACATATTATTTACCTTCCTGTTTGTTTTTGAACATAGTTATATTTGTTGATAAGTCTGGTTGTCAGAGCTCTTCTACTTAGCTCTGGTTCAGACCATTGCACATACAGTACTATTCCTCAGGCAGTTTGGTAGATTCTTGGGATAAATATTTGCAGAACTTTTCTTTCCCAAAGGAATAATTGTAAAAATGAAACCATTCGGACAGTGCAGTCTTTTTGAACTGGTACAACAGCTGCTCTAAGTACTATCAGGGTATTAGTTAAATAGAGTGAAAATGTTCCAAAATTTGTCCCCTTGCTTATGGGGTAGACTCCTCCAAAAGTTCAGTAAAAGAATCTGAGCTAGCATTGGGTAGTTCACTGCAAAATACATACTTCCTGTAGTTTTGATGGGTATGTGCTTTTGTGTTCAATTAATCACAGATACTAATAGTGTTTCTGTACGAAAATGTCTTAGAACAGAAGTCATATGATGTTTTCCTAGCAAACGTTATTGGTGTCATGGAGTTAGAATTCCTATCAGAGTGCTGATGATACAAAGCAAACGTTCTCCCCTTTCTTCAGTCTTGTATATATGTAACCAATAAAAATGCATTATGCAACAAAGGCAGACTGATTGCTTGCATTGTGCACAGCCTTGTGAAAAGATCAGACAGTCCAAGATGTGTTAAATGTAGACTGATTGAAACTCCTGAACTGTATGCAAGAAACTGGTAACGTTGCTTGATTTGATTTTTTTTAGGTGGACTTTTTTTATGGTGTATCAGTGTTAACATTATATGTTCAATGACTTTCATTAACTTTAATATCGCAAGTGTTCTTTATGGGTTTATAATGCCAGAACAATATTTGTAGAAACTACAGATCATGTGAATTCCAGTTTAAATTTGAAAATAATTTTAATTTTAGTAGCAGTCTTACTGATAATGCTGGAATATAATATATCTGACATAACTGACATATTTAACAGGTTATTAAGTACTTTTGTTTGTACGTGTTTAAGTTCAAAAGGGCATTTCAGTCAAATTTAGCGTGGTTTTTTTCTAGTCTTAATTAGGAAAAACTAGATTGCTCTCACAAGAGGTATTAAAAAGAAGGAAAGATTTTATTCTTAGCATAAGTGCTGCTGCATTTGGTATACATTTCTCTATACTGGAGGACCTTTACCCTATTCTGCCATGTTTGTTTCATCCAAAAAAGTGTTTTAAATTAGTGTATTTATCAAAACTCATCGTGTCTGCCCTTAAAGAGATCTTCTGCTCCTCTTCTGCCTGTGTATTTTGGTAAGAAGTTTCTGGATTTTCTTGAGTATTTGATTTCATATTTCTTCTCAATCGTCCCTAACATTTTCTCTCTTCATAGTGTTTTCTGGTCGCATGCCAGAAGAAATGGAAAGTCTTAAAAAGGCTAAGCACAAAGCTTTTATAATGGAAAAGAATTTTCTACCTCCTCTCTTTTGGTGACCTCTTATTTTGTGCTAGAGACAGCAATTGTGTACTCTGAAGAGATCTAGGCTTGATTTTTTGGCTGTTAAGAACAGAACTGTCTTACAACCAAGCTGTCACGGAGAGAAGCTTAGATAGTTGCCCTAAAACGTATTGGCAGGATCCCAACACGCATTTCACCAAATGAGAACTTCAGTTACACTGAGAAGAAGAATTTGGCAGCCACTTTGTGTAAACAAAGCTTTTCTGTACAATTTTTGTGCCAGTCCAATTGCTTGCTTTAGGTTTGTGCTGTCAGCAAGTAGGAGTACTCCAGAAAATCACTAACAATGATGTCATATCCTATAAATAATAGATTTTATTTTTTTTTTTGCTTAGCTCATATGCAGTTCTCCATAGATGATTAGAAATGACAGTGTTTGCAGATTGCATGACTGAAGGGGCAAAAGTATGAACCGAAACATCAGGATTCCTTCCAATTTTAGTCATATATGTCAGTTACATATATTGATAATCATCTTTTCTCAGAAAATCACTATAAACCAACAGGCTTCAGAAATACCATGATGCAACTGCTGCAGAATCTTCCTCCTCCTCTAAGAGTGTAAGAAGTGATGTGAGGAGAGTGCTTGTCCTCAGGTATGCAGTTTTTCCCTGAGTTAGACAGCTGTATCCAGACATTACCACATTATGCCATGTCCTTCTGTAACCTGCCGCACCTTACAGTGGTTCCAGAGCAATTCTTTTTGCTGAACTTTCAGAATCATTAGCTCAGGCCTGGTATTCTCTGTCATTATACTTGGTCCTTGATTGGACAGACAGGCAAGTTTTCTCCTTTCACCTTCTTACTTAATCCTCCACCCCTGTTCTTTTGTCTGAGTTACTGTAATCAAGGAAGTCTAGAAAAAGAAGACTTAACTAATACAGCCATAAAGAAATCCAGGCCCAGAATTCAAGTGCTATTGAGGACATTTTTTAATTCTAGAAGATTTGGCATGTATAAGTAATTGAGGATTTGGCCCATCTAGCTGAAATGAGACATTAAAGCTTCTGCCACTTCTCTCAGTAATAAAGGAGTGTATTTACAGCATCAGCTTTAATATATGAAATTTTCAAGTGGCAGAGCTGGCAACACGTGTATTGGGTTAAACATTTGTTAGTATATGTCTTTCTGAATGAGTTTTTGTTAATATATGACATTGATTAAAGACTAAGTGAAGGCTTAGTTGTATTGCATTGTCATCTGGACAAGACACATGGGATTGAAATTTTCTGTAGGATGCTCTGTGTAAAAAATAATTCTCTCAATAGAGAGCATATTTACAAGATACTTACTGTGTAAGACAATTTTCATAAAAGGCAGTTCAAACTTTGGTTTGGATATGCAGGACCTATAGAAAAGTATCCAGGAGAAATTAATAGGCAATTAAAACATTGTGCTGACTTCTAACAATTAAGAATATATAAAAAATACCAGCTGCATCTCATTGCTTTTAAGCTCACAGTAAGAGGAGTTGTCTAACACGTACTCAGAGTACTAGTGCTTACCACAGTGAACCTTGGCCACAATCCATCTTAAGTAGGCCTCCCAGATGGATGTATTTCCTGGACATTTGCCACCAAGAGTGATTGTGTAAGGCTGGGGTAGGACACCTTTGCTGTTAGTCTGATACCTCATTGTCAGAATGTATCCTTTTTTTTTTTTTTTTTTTTTTTAAATGATTTATGTTAAACATGTCAACATGAGTATTTTATATTTACCAAAGCTCGAATTTAGGTTCAGATTAATTATTCTTCTAACACATCCTCTTTTTTCATATTATGAATAGCTAAATTCCATTCTTTGTTATTCTGAAAAAATTGTAGAATTCTGCCATTATTGAAGTTAATGACCAAACAGCCAAACTTCACAAAGGCTGAAAATTTCAGAGTGTACTTTAACTTAACTAAACAGGTAAGCAACATCATCAGTCTTTGTTTTATAAGGATATAACAAGTAGAGAGTGATGTAATCTAATTTGATAGTACTGAAAGCTGTTGCTGTTTTGGTGAACTTTTACTGAAGTTTACTAGGTTGTATAAAGATACCAAAGCTCTTTCTAGAACCTTTTTAAAAACATAGGTCTTCCTTTCTGCCTTATCTTCCCCCTCTTTTTTCCCTCCTCAAGAATAAAATATGTTACAGTACAGGAAATTGTGTGGAAGTTGGTCTTAGGGTTTGTCAAATATTCTGGTTGCTGAAGGAAGTATAAGAATGTCCTTGCCTAAATTTCATGAGGAATACGTTAAAAATTGCATCATTATAGAAAGGAAAATCTGAATGCTTACATGGGCTGAATAACAATCAGACCATTTTGTGATGGGTTTATTATATAAATGTTTTTATGATGACCAAATACATTACACTTCCAGTAAAGTTGCTGCTTACCAATGCCAAAATAATTGATCAGTTTATTTCAACTTTTATTGAGAAATGGTATTGTTAATTTGTCTATTTTTTTTTTTCCAGATTATCATTAAGAATTGAGCCGGGTAGCAGCTCTCCTCGACTGGTTTCCTCCAAAGAAGATCTCACAGGTATAAGAGTTTCACAAATGTTTGCATTTTCAGTAGTATTTAATAAGTGGGAAAGGAAGAAGTCTCTTTCACTACAGACAAATCAACGTGTAAATGTAGGAAATTCTTTCTGTTTTCTGTGTAAGCTGACACATCAATCTGAAACAATTTTCATTTGTAAAAGAGGAATACGCACAGTTGAACGATTTATGAGTAATATGATCTCTTGAATAGGTTACTTTAGCTCGTAACTGAAAAAATAAATCATGATGAGAAACACATCTCCAAGAAAAATTTCTTCTAGTGGATTCATGTACAACTCTGGTGTCTTTTTAAGACACTGTATTTAGACAGTAGTCAATAATTTTTTGTCTGTGCGCATCCTCTCTAATCAGAATATATTGAAGGTAAGGTATAAAATTAGAGATTTTCATAATCTGATCTTTTCTTGCACCTAAACATTTATGCAAGGCTCCTTTTCATACTGATTACTGCTTTGTATGTGCATCCATGTGCAGTGCTTCTTAGAATTTCCGATTGGACCTAACATTGAATGTGTAATGCTGGCACTAGTTTTCTATAAGCTGTTTGAGAAAAGGAACAAAGCACATGTAACATATTTGATTGTTTAATTTACTGTTGAAGAGAAGCATAAATTTCTAAGAGCTAAACAAACACAAAAATATGCAAAATGTGGTTATTACTGTGGGAACTATTATCACAAAAGCTGTTCTATTTTAATCCCTTTAACCTGAGTGCCTATTTTCTGCCTCACTGTGCTAAACCAAGTGTGAATATGTTAAAAAAAGAAAAAAAAGAGAGAGAGAGAAGACTATACTACATTTGACAAGCAATTTAATTTTGCATTCCAGTGTCATTTTTCATAGCAACTGAATGGGGAAGGATGGGCAGGGGTGCAGGGGAGAGAGAGTTTGGCTGAGGAAAAATTTAGATGAGGGAAAGGGTTTGATTGAATAGGTAATCATATTTTATCTAGGAGTATTAGGAGAGCATTAACTTTTCCCTCTGAGTCTACAGTGCCCCTTCATCCCGTGTAAGGTTGCTCTGTTGAGAGTGGTGGCTAGAAACCAAGTCTTGAGTCGTATGAGTTGGTTAGTCCTTCTGTTAGTGTTTCCTTCAAAAGCTTGACATGCTTATGCACTGCTGTCTCTTGCTCAGCTGGAGAATTCTGTCTCTGTTTTCTGTCATTTAGACAATGAATGCCACCAATATTCTGTAATACTTAAATGATTTTTTTCACCTGAGTGCAAAGATGCTAAAATCCAGTGTACTTTAGTAAAAAATCAAACTGATTCCCAAGAAAGATTAGTTCAGTAAAATAAAATGAATTAAAATTGAATTGACACTAATGTATTGTTTATTTCACAACATTAACAATTAGAGATATAGCTAATTGTTAATCGTGAATAATTCCAATCTAAAATATGAAAATTTTGATAATAACTTATTTGATCACAGAGAATTAAAAATTGCACATTTTAAGATATTCAAATCAACATTATTTGGATTCCAGTTTGATTCAAATTATAGTTTGAGATTATTTCCACTTCAACTATTGTACATCAAGAGTAAACTCTTTCCAGTCAGCAACTTATAATGGTAGGCAATTATCTGAAAGAGGTTTATACAGTAGTTTAATTTGCTCATCAAAATCATGGGAGTCTGAGTATAGTTATTTTAATGTAAAATAAAGACTCATGGCCCTTGAAGTGCTGTCATTAGTTCAGTTCTGGTAGTGAAAAAGTTAACATGTTATTAATACTGTAGTTCTGTTTGTTTCTGTGGTTAAATTCTGTGTGTGACATACTTCATGCAGGCTGCCATATGTTTCCAAGTATGGAGAAAAGTTCAGTATTGTGGTAATGATTCTTAAGTTTATAATGAATTAAGTGGCAGAAAGTATTATCTTTGTCATGTCCTGAATTATGATTACTTGTGTCGATTATAGAAATGTTTTCCTTCAGCAACGTGATTTCATCTTCTACATCACCTCCCTTCAATGTCCCGCTATTCAGGGACGTTGTGGGCTTCTTTTTTCCTGTTGAAATATCTAAAGGAGTGTGAAGCTCAGTAAAAGCAGTTATATCCTCCAGTATTTCTGTTTGTAAAGTACTGGAGAAAACCATGTGTTCATTTTCCGTGTTGGTTGCCAACTGGTTTTCCAGTAAATTTTGAACAGGAGGGAAACATCTGATTAAAAAGAATGTCTCACAACAGACTATGTTTTGTGTATTAGTGGCTACGATGGTCTCATTTAATTACCAAATGCATGTGTAACTGTGAATAGTGCTTTCACAGAACGATTTCATGTCCACTGTAACACTGTAGAGATTCTTGTTACTTGCAAGTAGTATTTAGAAAGGAGCTTTTTTAAACAGTTCAATTGTATATTTTGAGGAACAGTGTGATTTGCACAATTTCCTTGGCAGTGACTTAAGTCTGTTCATTCTGCCTTGCTATGGAGATAGGTGGGAGGGAGAAGGAGGGAGAGAAGGAGGCGGGAGGGAACAGGGGGAGAGAAGCTTGGGGAGGAAGGGGGGAAGGAGAAGGGCTTTACAGCATGCAAACTGTTCAAAGTTTCCAGTTGAGTTAGCTGTAAAAGACATCTGTGTTCCTGCAGTGTTGGCTTGGAGTTGCCAAGCATTCATGGTACAGCTATTAAACAGATTAACAGATTATTCTAGACAGTATAACTCAATATATTTTCCTAGAACAAAATAAAAGATCTAATGAAATAAGTAGCGAGTAAGCTATCTTTCTTAGCAACTGGTGTTCCTTAGAATGTGTATACTAAGTGTAAATGAGTATAGAAAATTTTATTTATGTTCTTTATCAACTTAATTGAAGGACTGAGAAGGACTCCTGGATGATGGAAAACAATACAAGCCAGCAGTGTGCGCCTGCAGCCCAGAAGCCAATGGTATCCTGGGTTCCATCAGAGGAGGGGTGATGAGCAGGGCAAAGGAGGTGATTGTCCCCCTCTGCTCTGTTCTCGTGAGGCCACAGCTGGAGTATGGAGTCCATGTCTGGGGACACCAAGAAAGGAAAGATGTGGAACTTTTGGAGAGGATCCAATAGATGGCCACAAAGATGATTAAAGAGCTGGAGCACCTCTCCTATGAAGACAGGCTGACGGAAATGGGCTTGTTCAGCCTGCAGAAGAGAAGGCTGTTGTGACCTCATTGTGGCCTTCCAATATTTAAAGGGAGTTTATAAACATGAGGGTAGATAGTGACAGGACACAAGGGGGAATGTTTTTAAGCTAAAGGAAGGGAGATTTAGGTTAGGTATCATGATAGGTTTTTTACTGTGTGAGTGGTGAAGTGCTGGAACGGGTTGCCCAGAGAGGTCATGCATGCCCAGTGGATGCCTTGGAGATGTTGGAAGGGGTCCTGGGCAATCTGATCTAGTACTTGATCTAGCTTTTGGCAGCCATGCCTGTGGAAGGGGGATTGGAACCTGATGATTCTTGATTCCAGCCCAAGCTGTTCTATGATTTCAGAGTTCACGTCCTAATCAGAATATAGAAAATGGTTGCTTGCTGTCTAAAATAGACCACGTTATCCTGTACTGGAAAATAACTATGAAAAGATGGAATAATATTCAAATAATTACCATGTCCAGGAAATTATCTCTCTAACATTAAGTGAGTGAATCAGAGACTGATCTTGATGCCTGTGTGCTTTGACTAACCACTTCATTAATGTTAGTATGTTAGATGGCAACAGCCAGGCTGCAGCAATGGGCATCTTTGTTATTTTTGTTATGCAATAGTCAGGGACAGCTCCTCACCCCTTCCTTTATTTTTTCTGTCTGTTTTGGCTTGGTTGTTGTTTTTTTTTGTTATTTTTTCTAATTATACCACAGTATAATTCTTGAGAGGAGATTAAACAGACCAGAAGTTTTACCTTACTGTCTTGGAAGGAATATGGAGCAATTAATCTGAAACCACTGTATTTTATTTTTGTTTAGTTTTGTTTTTGGGATGGATTCAGCCCATTACGTTAATTCATCTTTGAGAGTTCCTGGAGAGTTTCTCATATATTATATTTTAATTAATAATTATTATTAATTAATTAGAAGCAGTGGATTCATCAAGTGTAAACTCTATGATATGCAGGAGTTAAGTGGAGAGAAAAAAGTAAAAAGAGAGACTGGAATGCTTGCACATTTGTAATCCTCTGGAAGTAGATGTAGTACACCAGTGATGTCTCTACAACACTTAAAGCATTTTAGCATTAAAACAAAACAAAAAAACAAAAAAAAACAAAAAAAACAAAAACACAACCATCATTTTCCATGTAAACACTGAGTCTGACATTTAGTTTTGGCATTTGTTTTACTGGTTGCTGTGGTAACTAATAAATAGTTTGTGCTAAGTGTTTTAGCAGCCAGTCAATCTGTGGAAATTAGGTTTGTCTAATCCTCATGCAAGTGCTTGATTACTGCTTCATGTGCATAATGTCTACTTTTCTTAGACTAGAAATGGCAGAACTTTACTGTCCTCACAAAAGTTTACAGGCCATCCAGAGAGCTTTTTTCTTTAGTTTCAAACTTATGCTGATTTCCAATCTCTTCCTCTGTGATACTTTCCCTACACATTTTTTAAAGTCATTTGAATATTTGTGAAAGAAATTAATACCAAACAAATGTGAGGAATTCACATATAATTATCCAAGATTATCCATCAAATCCAAGCAGAAGTAGCGTGTATTTTTTTTGTAACAGACCAAGTCTATCAAAAAATTGTAGAATATTACGTCAGTCGTCGAGAGAAGATGATCACACTCAGGTTTTAATTTTAACAGTTTATTACTTCTCCATGTCTTCCTTACCAAACAAGTCTCTTTGCTATCCTAGGTTACTGGTATTTATTCAACTGCCATGCTATTAGTTCATAGGAATGTAAAGAACATAGAGGAAAAAGGATTTTTCTACTGATTTTTTTTTTTTTTTTTTTTGGTCTCTTCCATCAGAACAACCACAGGAATTAATTCTTACAAAAAGATTTTTTGATGAACTGTTTAATGTATTTTTTGGATGCCCTCATAATGGGTATGTTATTGCTGCCACTGCAGAAGTCAGCTAGGCTTATGTACTACCCTACAGATGCAGCTGCAAGATATTCAGTAGGTCAGGGCTTTGTACTCTCTGTTGGTGCAATGTAAGTAACACAAATGCTGAAAATTAGTGAATCTGTAGAAGTAACAATTGAAATTGAGAAGGGAGAGTTGAGAGAGCACAGAGAAGTGCAGCCAGACTCTTACCTGATTCCCTGATTCTTGTCTGAGAAGTGGATGTAACATACGTGTTTCCTGCGTGCTGTATGCATAAATGAGTCTTACTGGATTTTAAAGCAGTGTTTTAAAAATGAAAACTATGCTTTGACAATAGCCGTCATTCTAGATTTATTTATTTCTAAATCTTGAGCATCTATTAAATTTTAGAAACAGATCTGATAAACATCAGTTTTACTTCCTAGTTTCTCACCAAAGTAATACTAAGTAGTTGAAAATATTCTACCTTGTAGAAGAATCCTGTCACTCTATTTTTCAGCGTATAATATACAACTCATTTTCAGTTTTCTGTTCAGTTGCCTGGTATTGGTTTATTGATAGATGTTTAGCAAGTAAAAATTGTGAGCTATAACTTCTTCACTCTGTTACTTTTTTGAGAGTTCTGGAGACTGTAAATGTTCACATGTTCTACTGAAAGATTGCGAAAGTAACATTCATTTATAACATTTGAAGGATTATTCATGGAAAAATTATGCAAAGGAAAAAAACAGTGAGATCCTCTGGGATGTGCATAAACTTTTCCAAATGTTCTTGCCACAAACCACTAAATAGCACTCAGCTCATTCTGATGAAGTTGTCTTATGTTCTCTAACGCAAACAATTTTTTAATAATGTTTAATATTTTTATACAGTATTTTTGTGCATGTCAGCATAGCCTTGAAAATGATTCTGAGAAATAATGAAAACCAAGCTAACCCTTGTTTATGCCAGCTGACTGGAAAATCCTACTAAGAGTGCTTTGTCTCCATGAAAGGCAAAATAACAGAACAGCAATCATGGTAACAGTATGCACTAGGACTGGAGCCAGGAGAGTAAAGAGAGTTAGCAGTAGCAGATGACTTCAGTTATTGGGGGGGGGGGGGGAAATGGGCAAAATAATCTCAAATGAATTTAAGTTTTGGAATTTTCTTATCTGCAGTATCAGGCATAGGTTACCCAGCTAATTGCTCAACAGTCTGGTATGTCCATAAACATCCCTTGGCTGTGTAGCATTCATCAGTATCTCACCAGTTACCTTCTTTGGCATCCTTCTTGGCACAGTCTCACTTGTCTTTTACCCCTTAACAGAAATGAGGTCATCTCTCTTGTGCTTCATAACTCATGCCGACACCCTCTACACCCCTGACTTTTTACTGAACTGACTGTACCCTGAAGCAGAATTCCAGTCTAATGAGAGCTCCGAACTTCACAGTTCTTCTTCTTCATAGGCATTTGACAGAAGAGCAGATGTAAAAAGTTTGTGAAGGCTTTTAGGCTCAGATTCTTTTTGCCTTAACACAAACTTAACAGAGCCAAATGGTTTTTGTTTTTTTCTCTTGACTTGGAGATGAAGAAGAAGCAGAAATACGTAGAAAATGGCTTCTCCAAACAGTGTTGAATCAGCATAGCTGATATTTCTGTCTGCACTTTTTTCCCACAAAGCATTCTGTTCACTGTTCAGGGTCTTCCCTAAAGACATCTAACTAGGAATTCAAGTCCTTTATCTCTTTTCCCAGGACTGATGAAAGAGATTGCAATTGCAATGTTAAGTAGCCAGGAAGCCAGACTGGAACTGTTGGCTTAAATTGTAAGATTTCTACACCTGTTCAAAAAAATTCTGTCAAAGGTAGGGCATCTCACCTTAGTTAGACACTAATTTAACCTGAACTGAAATAGTTGAAATATTAATTCAGAGAGTTTTTGCAACCTATTAGTCACCAAGTAATCATGCTCAGATTCATTATTTTTATATTCAAACTTTTGCTCAGCCTCCATGGCAGAAGAGGGTGAACCCTATTCACCTTGGGGAAAAAAGGCTCTTGTGTCTTCTTACAACCCAGACACAACATTTTAATTGAAAATTCAGCAGAACATTGTACTAAGTCTTTTTCTTCCCACCTACCAGACATATGGTTCTCATTGAATCTCTAGATCAAGAAATGACTAAAAATGCATTTTTTTTTTTTAGAATTGCCTGTGACCTTTAATCATAAGACCTTCTCTGAAGCCGCATATGCTAATGACTTATGCTACTACAGTGTCGTGTTTCACAAATTCTGATAGCAAAGCCAAGTGGGCAAAAACTTGTTTGCAAGTATGATGGTATACAGAAAGAAAGCAGAAAACAACATTATAAAGTGTTGTTTTCTTCTCGTACTAAATGATGATCTGATGAGTAGTATTAATGACAGTTCTTGCATTGAACTTGTTTCCCCTGTCTCAGCTGCTGGAAATTGTCTCCTCTTTCTCCTTTACTTGAGAATCCTTTGATTGTTACTCAAACTGCACAGCAGACATTTTGCTCAAACGTTGCAGAACACTGTTTGTATGAAGCCTTTCCCTTTTCTGCTCTTGAGGAATCTTTGTAATTCTTTATAATGTTAACCCAGCTCAAAGTGAAATTCCAGAGCCCAAACTACGTGGAAATAAAAATACAGTTTATTTGGAAATAATTCTTTTATTTCATACATCTACATTGAAATCTGTATTGCAGAATGGATGAAGACAAGCATTATCTTTGTATCTGTTTGTATTACAATATATTATTACATATTGTTCTCCCTTGAAGAAACTGATGAATTACTTCTGTGCTTGGGAAGAGTTGGAGTAGGCTGAACAGCAAATGCAGAATCATTTCTATTACTAGCATGTCTTCACATCTCATTTTCAGTCTGTGCCCAAGAATGGTGGGTTTTTTCCTATTTCTCTTTACCTGTAAATTGAGTCCACGGACCTGTAAGGATTCTAACAATAGCTCTCTGTGTTTTTCACATCAAAAAGTTTATGTCTCTATTGAACTCTTAACATGTGGTTATAGGTTAGAGCTGAATAAGCTATGGCCACTGGAGTGTACAAGAAGTAGTTCCTGTAAACATAGGAGCAAGTCTCTGTTGCTGCTGCTTAAGCTGTACCAAGTCCGGAGTTAAGTAGGTTTGGGACAGACAGCCACATTTGACCACCATTTCAATTCCTGTCAAGAGTACTGACATCACAACTAAATGTTTAACTGAAATTTTAACTGCTTACTGTGAAGCCAAGAGTAGCCTCGCATTCAGTGAGGATAGTAGGCCTTGTTCTCTGCTGTATTGCAGAATTCACTGCCAGTCTTCTGCAGACAGCATCAAGGAACTGAAGCTAGAACAGCTTGTCCATGTTTTCCATGGGGCCTCGTAAAATCTGTAAAATGAGAGGAAGAATAATTGCAGTGAAACATCCCTAAACCTCATAGTGAGAAGCAGTACATCTGTCTGGCTGTAAGACGCATGAAAAGCCCTTGCTTTCTCTTACATGCTGAAACTGTGAGTCAATATGAGCAAACTGTTTACAGTTTCTTCACAACATGGAGTTGTAAGTGAAACTCTAAACATGTGTGAACATTCCTACTCACACCCTAGATACAGACTAACTTTGTGGCTCTGCATATTGCACTTTGGCACGTACCGCTATTGTAAGGGTGCCAAGACTTTTTGCAGGAGTTCACTGTTGAAAGTATGTGCAAAGATGTTTTAAAGATTACTTCTCAGCACTTGAAATATATAGAAAGTAATTTGTAGCAGAAATTGATGGTATCGATGCTATACTCGTCAGAAAGTATCATCAGGTTATCTGTAATAATTAATTTTAATCAGCTACTAAACACACCAGCCCATGAATTTTGCATCAGTTCAATGTTTAATGATCTCTGTCTTTTAGGTCCAGCTGAAGCGTCAGCAATTATGAAATTCAGCAGGAGACCAACATGTCCCGACACCTCAGTCACAGCAAGTCTATCTACACCTCCTATACCAAGGCACAGGAAGAGTCACAGTCTGGGAAACAAGTGGGTATTCCAGGTTCCCTTGCACTCAGGCAATCTCATGCATCACTGAGGTTTAATCTGGCAACAGAACACTTCCGTATTTGCTTCTTCCCTTTCCTATACTGCAAGATTGTTTCAAGTTTTGTTGTATATTCTCTGAGTTTTCTCTTGACACTTTGTGTTTTTGCTGGGAGTATTCTCCTAGCTCTGGAAAGCTATGACCTTTTTAACTGTTCTACAAATGAGACACTTTGCTAGCTAAGTGAGAGCACCTGCTCCTCAGTTAGGGCGAGCATGTACTGAATTTCACATTGAATGGGTTAAAGAAAAGTAGTTCACATTGTGTGTTTGTTCAGCTTAGTGCGTGACCAATGAGCAGTGCCTTACCTGGGATCTGCTTGTTTTTCTACCTCAACATCCACTCAAGATGTTTAAGTGCCATACAGATAGGAGTAAAAACCTTTGTATAGTTTCCTATCTGCAGAAATGCAGTGACTGTTACTTAAAAAGCCAGCTGATGTCTGTAACTTGCTCAGGTGCTCAAGGAGCAATGTAAGCAGTACTAATTATCTACCTGTTACTTAATAACCTATAGACTTCTGTGTTCATTGCGTGATAAAACAAAGCCTGAGTGGAAGCATCAGGCAGGAGTGGTTGTTATCAGATGACATAAAAGGGTTCTTGCATTTTTCTCTTTCCAATTTTGCAGTATGATGTGTCAGTTCAGTGTGGTGGAGAGCAAAAGCGCCACTTTCCCGACGGGGAGGCCGCGCCACCTCCTGGATGACAGCGTCCTCGAGTCGCAGAGCCCAACGCGCAGCCACAAGCTGAACTCGCATTTCACAAATGGCATTTCCATAGGTAGAGACTGAGTGGGGGGGATTGACTTAACTGTTCTTCCGTCCCAGTTCTCTGGTAAAGTCATGGAGATATCCAAAAGCAAGGAATTAGGAAGCTCAGTAGTTTCTGAGCAAAGATTGTGCTATTGTATAGAAGAAAGGAAATCAGAGCTACTACTCAGTTACTTAGTTGACTTTAGTTCAACTTTCTGCATTTATGTAGTGATGATTTTGATAAAAGTGGCACATAGCAGGACTACCTTTGTACACATTTAGTACTTTAAGTTTTTGTCAGCCTTTCCCAGAAAAAATAAAGCTACTACAAAGAGCGTGTATATTTTGAAAGCTACGTTTTAATGGAGAAAACTTTTATTTTAGCAGTATATTTTAGGAGGCGGGAGAATAATTTAGCCATACTGTCACTTCAAAGGAAACATAAACTTAAGAAAAAGAATGATTATAATTACGTAATTGTATTCTAAGCAAGAGAAGGTGATCCTTTATATGACTCAGACTGTTTCCACAAAGACTAGCAGAATCCTTGATCAAGGAGAGCTTGACACTAAGGTGGTCTTTGAACCTCAGAAAATAAAAGCACACCTCTCTCTGTTATACTGAGCTTTAGAATATCACTCTTCAAATTAAAATGGAGTTAAATAGCTATGCCAGGGAAGGGCAGACAAACTGATCAAGGGCTTGGGTGAGAAATAGGGGCTATCATTGCAAATTCCATCTGTTTGATTTGTTATGACTCCTAGCAGCAGCTGGTATACAATCTGTTAGAGGTGAGCATGCTTGCTGCAAACAAACAGTGGTATCATGTCTCATAACTTCAATTGACTTACAGATGTTATGGTAGAAACACTGTCTTACAAAGTAATTATATTTTGTGTTTCTGAAGTATTCAGCTTTTCATGGAGAAACAGCATAATGAATATAAAATTAACGTGTAGATTTATGGTATTTAAACAGAACAGCAATGGTGATTTCATTCATCGGTGATGCATTATAAATGAGAAGGCTGATTTAAGCCTTTTCCCATTGTAGATGGTTTTCTTACTTTCTGTTCTCCACATTTTTAGATAGCAGTGAAAGCTCAGAATTTAGTGAGGAGCTGTCATCAGGGCTTGAAAGGTGAGTTAGTTTTCATTTGCACTCACTGAGCACTAAACAGAGAAATTCCTGAACGATCCCTAACACAGATAACCCCTAAATCAATGTTTATTCTTTTTATTATTATCACTTAATAAGAAAATGAAAAACTTCAGAATAAAACATTATAAAGTTGTGTTTTCTTCTCATGGACCTGAAAAGATCACTTTGATGCTTACAAGACCCCAATTGTTGAAATCTCAGACTAGATTTTCACTCATCAGATATTTACATGTGCAAACAGGGGTCGTTTATATGCCACACTGGGGCCGAATTGGAGGGTGCCAATCCGGAATTCTCCCAGAAGTCGAAGTTGTGTCTACAGGTACAGTTCAGGCCTGTCTTGCTCAGTTTATGGTGATAAACTTTCACTTGTATGTCTGAATTCTCCTATCTTAAGGTATTTTGTGTCCAAAAGTATCCTTATAAGACCATGCCAACTTATGAGTCGTCCTATCCCACTTTTAAGAATTACTGTCAGTACTAAAACAGTGTCACAGTCCGTTCAGATAAAATTCAGTTTAGGTGTTGGTTTAACTAATAATTTTATTTGTCTTCCATATTGCAGAAATCTGTGTTGGTTTTGAGTTTTATGACATTACAGGATGAAGACCACATTGGCATTTTTTATTAATTCATTTTTAATAAAACTTTGACAAGTTGTGTTATTAGAAAGGTGCCTTTTTGACTCTTATTCAGTTTATTTCTTGATCTATAGGATAGCTACCCATAATACCTGTTTGTGTCAGAGAACCTTGCAGGATATGTTATTTTTGTACAATATAGAGGTGTGACCTTGGGCCCTGAGTATGAGAGGGAACATCTGCAATGCTTATGTAGGTATTTCCAATATTGCTTGCTGCTAAAGTATGGACTTTTTGTAAATGGATAATTAGGTTACAGGCCAAAGAGAGGTGACATGGAAAACTGTATAGTTAAAGTTTTAAAAAGCATTCAT
Source organism: Callipepla californica brunnescens (assembly GCA_023055505.1). NCBI lineage: Eukaryota > Metazoa > Chordata > Aves > Galliformes > Odontophoridae > Callipepla > Callipepla californica. Next base: position 109,057 of record JALIRH010000028.1, on the reverse strand, counting down.
CATGTCCATGCCTGACCAAAACTTCCAGATAAATCGTGTGGTAGTTGCAAGTGAGATACATATAAGTAGTAAGTATATATAAGAAGTATACATAAACAGTAAAGAAAATTGACCCCAAACTTAGTATTCTGCAAATAGTGACATTTAGTTGGAGTTTAAATCCAGTCAGTTTTAATTTGATCTAAATTAGTTTGCTCTGCCTACGTCAAAAATGTTGTTAATTTAAGAATAGCCATTTTGGCTGAGCTAGTGACATCTGACAGCAGTACAAATTAGAAGCTACGCAGGAATGTAGATGTATACATTAAAAATAAATATATATATTTTTTTAACAATATTTCAACTATACCTGATTCTGGAAAATAGTCTCTTACATATGCCTATGGCAGATTTGTTTCAAAAATTTATGCAAGCTATAAATAGATATAAGAAGATAAAAATGAGAAACGCATATTAAATCCACAAAGAACTGTTCCCTAAAATACATTTCTTACACTTACCCTCAGTCAAGTATTTATATTGCTTGTATTCATTCTTCCTTTTCTGGAGTCTTCTCTTTATTATATTAGAAAACTAGAACTGGCAAGAAATACACATTAGCATAAATAGGCAATCCACTTGATTAAAGAAGTTGCAGTTGCCACTTTGAAGTGAAGGTCTTGTATAGGTGTCGTTGCTGTGTATATCACATTCATCATCCTTTTCTTTGTGATACTGTCATACTTGTTCATAAACAGAACTGTGTTCCTTTCACAGCTGACTGGTAGATAATATGCATGTTCTTTCCCATGTATTCATTATCAGAGGTGATTTAATTGTCTTTAGTGAACTCTGGTGGCCCTTATCTTTATAAAAGGATCAGAGCTGTGATCACATGGTAGTGAAAAGAAGTTAGCAGCAGATAATTCTAGTAGCTCGTCACCTACGAATCAATCTTTGGTTGTCGTGTTCTATGTGACAGTTTACATTTCTAACTGTACTAGAGTTCTTTCAGTTGTAGCTCTTTTTCACTGTGGTATGCAGGAAGTTCTGTGATTATACTGGATGAGGAAGAAAATATTTTAATCACTGTACAGTAAGTTACTTGGCATTGTCATTTAGTTATTCTAACTTTTTTCTGAATAGTCAAGGTAACTTCATACAGTCTTTTTTTTGTTAGCTAAAGTGAGGGCTCTAATAGCTGAAATTTTAAGCCACTTTCATACATCTAGAATTTACCTGAATAAAACAAAATTGCTGATTTTTCCTTTGACTTCAGGCCTCTGTGTTTGTTTTGTTTTTTTGATTTCTAAGCTCTGAGAATAGAATCCTTTGTTAATATGCTGTGTTTAAAAATTCCAGTTATTTCTTGGTATATAGGTCTGAAAAATAGATATTTGAAGAGTTGTGTCTAAAGATAAACTATATTCAAGGCAGGAAAAATAGATTTAAAGTATATTATTTATTTATTATCTGTATTTGTTTCAAAACATATGATAATGTTATGATTCTCTAGCCCAACAGGAGCCTGCAGCTGCATGTTAGGTAGTTCTCTGGGAGTCATTACTATGGAAGGACCCTTAAGAAGAAAAACATTGCTCAAAGAAGGGAAGAAACCTACTGTAAGTGATTCTAATTCTTCTTAGGATTCTAATTCAGTAGTGATTGTTTTAATTTTCAGGATTAGATTCAGTTTGCAGATTGATCGCACACCAAAAAATGTTGTCATTACCAACTGTAAAATCATATTGAATATTTTAACTGGTTTATAACATCGGTAATATAATCATATTATTTGATATACAGCAGCTTTGCTTCTGCCTTCGCTTGCAACTAATTCCTCTAGGTTGTGACAGCAGAGCAAGACACAAACATCTCTCTCACCCAACATGCATTTATGTGAGGGTAGAAATTTAATATCATGGTGAACAGGGAAGGCTGCAGGGCACCCACCCTTAGCACCAAAGCCATGGTCGTTCATAATTGCCCTATATTCACGGGTTTCCAGTGAATTGGTTGGGTTTTTTTTGTTGTTGTTCTGAATTCTTTTATGAAAGCTTTTATGTGGATCCATACTGTTTAATCCTAAAAAATTTGAAGAACATAGAGATGTCATCTCAATAAATGTTACTAATCAAATGCAGAAGTCTTAAGTAGAAGGCAGCACATTGATCAGTCCTATTGTTACGGATACAAAGTAAGAGGGATTGCACCCACAGCCAGCCACTCAAGTTTAGATATCTGGTCTGATTTATGCCAGAAGACACACTGTCCAGCTTCTCGTTCTTTACATATAAACTTAACTTTCCTAGCACTTGGACATGCTAATGAATGTTTTTTTTTTAATGTCCAGAGTATGCTAAATTTCTGTTATCTTTGTGCTTTCCGATTCAGCTTTCCTCATGGACCAGATACTGGATTATGCTTTCAGGATCAACTCTTCTGTACTTTGGAGCAAAATCTTTAAGAGGCAATGAAAGAAAACATGTAAGGTTTAAGTTTGTTCTAAAAGCAAAGTCTGCATATTTATAAGACAGATCTGAAAAGGTGTTGTAAGCGTACTTCCTGTTCTTCTAGGGTAAGCAATATGTCTGCACAACTTCAACAAAAAATTAATCTCCAGTATGTTCTTAGCTGTGACGTACTTTTCTGTCTCTTGCAGTATAAATCTACACCTAGTAAAAAGATCTCCATTGTAGGCTGGATGGTGGCACTGCCTGATGACCCTGAACATCCTGATATTTTCCAGCTAAATAACCCTGACAAAGGTAGATTTTGCAGGGTGGGCATTCCCTCAATTATATTTCTATGATACAAAATAGAGTTACAGCTAATTATTGAGTTTGTCAATTATAGAATTTACAGTAATACTCATTTTAAATAATTAAGAGAGATTTTCAGGGAGGATACAAATTAAGTTGAACATATTTCTACAATATTCTGCAGTGCCTGCAGATGTATTGCTGCATCTTGACTGTTGATGTGAGATTTGTGGAAACTGTCTGACTAATGAGAGATGTCTGCATGTACCTGCACACCCTCATTTCTGAGTTTCTGAATAGCTTTCTTTAAATTGGCCAACCACAAATCTTGACTTACAGTGAGGATAATTAAGAGATTATGAAAATTCTTCAAACATCAAGCTACTTACCTAAAAAGCCTTTTAAATTATTCTTCATTACTTTTAAAAAATTAATTTTAAAGTGCCATAATTCTTCCAACTTGATCCAACTTTAAAAAAAGTTCAGAAAGACACAATTTTTTTTTTTATTTTTTTTTTTTTATTTTGAATGGCTACATAAAGATCTTTGAGGCTTCTTTCATTTCTCATGTGATCAGATTCAGTACTGGCCAAGTGCATCTCTTGGTTGTTGAATGAAATGCATTACATATTTGATATCAAGAAGCAATTTACAAGGTGTCGAAGCATGGAGGGAACACACTGTACGACACTGAAGAAAACTCTGTTAACAAATATCAAAAAAAGTTTGGCAGTAATTGCAACAGTCATAATGAGAATAAAGCCAGAAGTAAATCAGATCTGCTCAGTGGTCCTAACTGAAGTGGTCTTTTCTGTAGCTGCAGTTTGTTCTCTCTTCTTACACACTCCCCATAACTTTACAGAACACATATGTTCTCACGCTGCCATCTCCCAGGAATTATTAAATAAAATGCCTTGCATGGACTTTTGTATGAACACCCTACTTCTCATATGGGAGTTCAGCAGTTTACTTCAGGACTTCTGCTTCTTCACAGGAATCAGAAGCCACTGAAGCAGTATGTCTGTCTGCAAATTGAGAGTCCTTGATGCTCTTATTTTTACAGGCAATGTTTACAAGTTTCAGACTGGTTCAAGGTTTCATGCAATATTATGGCATAAGCATTTGGATGATGCGTGCAAAAGCAACAAGCCTCAGGTAAGACTGGGAAACTGTCTCTGCCTGCTTTTACATATTTTGCAGAAAACCCTTAATAGGAGATACTTTTAAATTTGCATTGCACACAGTCCTGTGGGGACAGGTAATTTTGTACATTGATCCAGTTTTTCAATAGAAGGCATGAAAGGTATTTAAAACTACAGAATACCCACCTGAAATCAAGATTGGTACAAGTCTACATTTAGTTCAGTGACATTAGCAGCATACAACCTCTGTAATTGCGTCTTCAAGTAGTGATGTAGCCCTGTCTTTACTTCAGAAGGGGCTTAATCATGAGCAAAGAAAGTAGCCAACGTACTGGCAATTAAACTATTGATTGGCTTTATAAATACCATTGAAGAGAGTGTCTTATCAAATGCTGTTTGTCCTTTGTAGCAGCTTTATTTTTCAGGAAAAAAAAAGTTAATTCTTGGAAGGTTTTCAAAGGCTTATATTTATAGGATGTTCATCCACACAGGATATATAACAGGCCACAACTCAATAATCTTATTTACACATGCACACACATCCCCTGCATACTAATAACTTCTTAGAATATTTCAACTGGATTTGGTCCCCAAGGACAAAAATCACTCGAATCTTCTTCTATTTCAGTTATGGGGTTAGCTCTCTTTTCGACCTGTTTGAGAGTGATGACACTTCCTCATTGAATATTATTGTCCCACTGGATTTAGATTACATTTGGGGGAAATTTTTCACTCAGAGGGTGGTGGGGCACTGGATCAGGCTGCCCAGAGAGGCTGTGGATACCCCATCCCTGCAGGTGTTCAAGGCCAGGTTGTGTGTTAGCCCTGCGCAACCTGACCTGCTGCCTGATTTGGTTATTGGCAACTCTTCCTATGGCAGGAGTGTTGGAACTAGATAATCTTTGAGGTCCCTTCCAACCCAAGCCATTCTGTTATTCTGTGATTTTGTAACCTTGCAGCTTCCCAATGCTGTAAAATGCTGAGGAGCAATATACTGCTGAATAATATACATTCTCTTTTAGGCACCTGCTAATCTAATGTCATTTGAATAATTTGCTATTACCTCATGTGACTTCAAGTGCCAAACTGAAGAAACAAGCTATTGTTCTCCGAGGAAGAGGAGAAAATAATAGTTTTCCTGATGTGAGCCAGCCACAACTATTACAGCACTTTCTCGTGTAACTTGGAAGTGATTCTGATGCAGCTTTTAAAAGCAGAAAGTGAATGTTTTCCTTAGAACCATATATAGCCTCATGGACTGATGAGTGGAAGTAGACGAGTTAGGTGGACAGAAGATTAATCCTGGCTCCTGCAACAGAAGATTAATCCCAACTCCTGCAGGACTCTAGAGCTTTCAACTTTCTGTGGTCACAAACTGCCCCTGAGCTGATGTTTGACCACAAACCAAGCATCATATCTTCTGCCTATCATTTTTTAAACAGCTGTTTTTATTGTTAAGCTGCATTGTGTGACTGAAGAACATATGGCCCATGTTGGGTTTCAATTCTTTCTAATGCACAAAATAACTGACAGTGTTAACTTGCTGCAAAGTGTCAAAAATAGAAATAGAAAATTGTGGAATAGTGTTTTTATAACCACTGATTTGCTTTGTGATGTGGCTGCCTCAGATTTTATATCAAATCTCTGGACAGTCCTTTTGTTCAAATTTGAGCTATGTGGTAAAAATGTATTTTGGCACAGAGCAGGTATTTGTTTTGGTTATGTTATTCTGGAATACCTTGACAGTGGTTTTAAGGTATATGGTTTATATTGTGTTAAATATCTTTTTTTGTTCTCTTACTAGCCATATAACTGTTTCAGTTTGTTTTTTGTTTGTCAGTCTGTGTTTTTAAATCTGAATGCTGTTCATCATAAAGGGAACTGCTGTCCTTGATACAGGGAAGCAGAGAATCAGGTCCTATAATACACATTGCCCTGGCTCCTTAGAATGATTCCATAACATTATTTTCTGTTCTGTTTTCCTGTTGACAACTCAGCCTCACTCAGTTCCAGTACATGAAGCACTTTTATGGCATATTGTCATGGTACTGCATTTCCGAAATCACGGTGACAATGAAAGCTAGGCAGGACTGTCTGGTAGTGGAACAGTTACATAGAAGATAGAAGCCTCTTGTCATGGTTTTATGATTTTTGGTATTGGTATTCCACATCATAACATCATGTAGCTGAAGCATTAACTCTTTAATTCCCAATGCACTACATGATGTTATGATGTGGAATACCAATACCAAAAATCATAAAATCATGACACCTCTAGACTTAGATACACAGAATTTAAAAGAAAAAAAACAAATGAAAAAAGCAACTGTGCCCTAGCACAAATGTGGACACAGTTCTTTTCTGTTCCCATGATATGTTCATTGCTTTTTTGGTTAAAAACTCTTCTGCTGTAAAACATCACTATTTAAACTTTTAATCGTAGGAAGAGAAAAATCTCTTCTGTTTCCTAAGACTGCACAAAGGAGAGGTTTGCAAGCCAGCATCTGGATTACAGACCACAAAAAACTGGAAGTCTATTTAAATGAACAGTCTATATTAGAACAATCTCCCTCATATTAGCAGTATTTGTTCTGTGACGTTTTCTAATTTTCTGAATTTTGATTTTGAAACTTCTCTAATGAGAACAATCTGTATTGCTGAATGTAGGTGGAGTGTTATTTTTGTGTTATTTTCAGTGCTCATCCTGAGAATGAAGCCTAAAGCATAATGCAGTTCCTCACAACTCCTGTGCGTAGGTCCTGGGACATGAAAATTACATATTATGTAAAGTTGACAAGTGTTCTTTGATGACACATGTTGTTTAAAAAAGAAAAAATGCAAAATATGTTCTTGCTTTTTTTCTCCTTGCTTGTTAAATTAAGACAATGATGGACCAAGAAAAACACAAGTATCTGCAAAGGCAGAGCATTCAGTGCTATTAGTTTAAAATGTATAAGCTTTTTAATGTAGTGAATCAATAAATCAATTAGAATACATCATTTGAATTATTCTGCACCTGTGTACTTTAGTGATTCATTACCAGCAAGATTATTCATGAAGACACAGGCTACATAAATTGGCATTTTACTGAGTATGCCACATATAGCCGTATGTATTGTGGTTTTTAGCATCAATATGGTTTGAACCATATGCAGTTTTGTCACTATTTTAGATTACACTTAGACCTTTAAAGCTAAGGATAACTTCTCAATCCTTGTGCAGACATGTAGTTTGTGTTAAAAGTGGTACTGGAACACTGCCATAGCCAAAACATCCCTGCATTACTGGTTTTAAATGTGAGCTTTTGAAACTACTCCAGAGGAAATTAGTTCATTCTTTTAAATCAAGTTTAAATGCATCATCCCTTCCAGTTGCAAAATAAGTCTTATTTATTTTTCTGACTGTGGAAAACTCTTAAATTCTTGTGAAATAACAAACAAAACAAGTCAAATGCATTTGTTTGGTATCAGTGTACATTTGGGCATCACAAGCAAATAAAACTTGTTTGTGATCATGTCAAAAAAAAAATCTCAGAATGTCTACTGAAAGAATGGTTAAAATATTGCCTATTACACTTTTTTTAGGTGGACCAACAAATAATAGTGTGCCATGAATTGATGGAAACACTTATTAATTATTATTATACCCAGTTATTAATCAGCAAAATATCAGCCTTTCAAATAATCCTACTCAAAAGCTTGGAATTTTGAAGTGTTTCAGAGGAGCCTGAACTCCTTCACATTATTATCTTTTGAAAGTAAAAAAAGCTGATGGAAGACAAGTGAATATAGCAGATAATACACAATATTCACCTTTTCAGCATAGCACAATTGTGAAATTAGATATACAATATAAATAAAAATCAGAATAATGAAGCAATGTAATAATATTGTAAAAAATATCTTGATCCAGTATTAGATGAGGTTATGAGTGTTAAATAGTAGCTTAGTTGGTTAGAGGGTTTTTTTTTTCTTGTCATTTGATGCCATTTCCTCTGATCAGGCACATTTAATGTTAACTGAAAGCTGCTGTTGGCACACAACATATTGCAAATAAGTACTGATTAATACATCATTTTCTCAAAAATATCACAAACTGTGCAAGTTTTTGTCCATCAAGGAGAAGAACTGCAATAAATAATAATTATCTCAGTTTGACTGTTCCCAGAATTGTGAAGATAATAGAATGTATTTAGGCAATACTATTCCTTATTTATCTGCAATTTCGAAGTTAATGTGCCAAAATACGTTTGTCCAAATAGCACTAAAATGAGGCAAAGATAGTAGTTTTCAAATTGCAACTTATTTGACATATTAGAGTCTAAATAAATTTCAACATTTTGGTTTGTTTTGTGAGAAAACTGTTGCACTATTTTTGGCTGTATTTTCCAGCAGTCCACTGCATGCCATTTGTGTAAGAATTATTTCTATAGTTCTTGTGAAATGTCTCACCTGTAATAACTCCTAAACTGTAGCACTAGAATCTAGGTTTTTGGTGAAGTATTTTGTTACTTCAGTCTTGTATTGATTTGCTGTATTTTTCAGCTTGTTACATTGATAATGATTGTTTCATTAATTAAATAATGTTTAAAAAAAAAAAAAAAAAGTTGTTTACTTTCAGAGCAGTTGTGTTTGGTTGTAAATTCAAAGATGTGTGAAGTATGTATGCTATTACCAATAAAATATTTTGAAAAAGAGCAGTAGTGTTACAGAAGGAACTTTTCAGCTCAAAGGCAGCACGCACATTTCATCTGTGAATTAATAGTTGTACAGTCAAGCAGACTGCAGTGCACAGTATGTGGCCAGTTGATGGTATAAATCCAGAATTTCTGACAGAAAATTTAAAATCTCTCCAAGTTTACATTTGTTTTAAGTGGGATTTGGAAAGTCCAAAGTAGGGGCAAATCTACTGTAATCTTTTTCCAATAAAAGCGTTTAATCACGACCAAATATACATACTGACTTAGATAGCAAAATAAATTCCTTTGCACCTAAATTTAAATGTTATTTGGACACTTGGATTCTCTTCTACTGCCTGCTGAAACCAATAGGGAAATATATTTCATCCACTAATAAAAGTATCTGCTCTACATTACACTGTATATCAGTTTAGAAATTATAATAAACTTAGTAATATTTTCTGATTTTAAATCTGTTTTTTCTTTCCTCATTTCAGTGATGAAATCAGTGTTCTGTCCGAACCTTTAAACACCGAGTTCTAATAAGGAAAGCCAAGCAATAAAATATTCAGGATAATTTCTCTTGAAAGAAAAGATTGAAATGGAAATACTAGCCATTGCCCTTCCTTTTTTGATAACATTTCTTGTTATAAGCACCATTTTTACACTTTTGAGATTAATAAGCTCCGCGTTATGACTGGCAAGTAGGGTGCTTTAACTTCTGCAAAATAGTGGTTTTATTGCCTGAGAAATTGTCTGAGATAAATCTCATATTACCAAATGGGAAGGTGAGAGCAAAACAAGACCCCAAATGCAAAAAAAAAATAGCTGCTTTCAGAGCTGAAAAAGAAAACACATATCCCTTTCCTGAAACTTGACTCATTTTCCTGTTCTCTCCCAGAAGCAGGAAGACTTTTTCAAGACTTTACTACTTTCATGGTTCATGAGGGCACAGTTACATTGTGATTTTGTTTTGTTTTCTGAAGACAGTAACGTGGTATTTCTATAGCCGTGAACTATTAATAACATCTGATTATCAAATTCTGAAAGTATGTCAGATCTTTCCTTAGGATGCAAGGAAAAATAGGAAGTTGAAATTTACATGGCAGATGTGAAATAAGCCAGATAAGCAAATTAGGAAAGATGACAACTCCCATTTTACGTCAACCAAAACATAGCTGTGTATGAGGACAGTGCAGGGAGTAATGAATTGGAGGAAGTAACCTTTGTATTGCTGGATTTTGTGAGCAGCTTTCCTCTTACTGCCAGAAATCAGCTTTCAGATTCATTCTAGTGTCTGTATAGAGAAAAGTCTGTGCAATTTTGCAGAATAAGGAGGAAGTAGACAATAACTAGAGAAGTTATTTTACACATGGATTTGTTAATTGACACCATTACCTTAATGATATGATGACTTTAATTCTTGAATACATGTGAACACAATGGAGCTCTGGACACGCTAGCAACTGGTTGTAGCCAGATGGTTAAATTTTCCTGTAATATTACAAAATACTGATGTGACCTTGTTTGACACAAATTAATACAATGAATGTATGCCCTGCGATGTCTGTGATAATGTGCTACCTGACACCTTTTCCACCTTTCCATTGTTTTACTCAGGCTGAACAGTGCACCCAAGAACTTGTTCAGGAGCATAGTGAGTGTGTTATTAGTTCACCTGAGGCCTTGCTTAGGCAGAATGTAACTGCAGTACTGGCTCAAACTGGTTGCTGAAGGAACTGATAGACAGACAACTTGTTCAACAGCTGAGGGATAGTTGAGTATGTGCCAGAAAATGCGACTGTGAGTCAATCATCTTACCCTATAACTAGTGAGCAGCTCAAGAACTCCTCATGCACAACAGCCAGCTGCACAATAGGATCTCCCCTAACATGTTGACATCAAGACACCTTGCCGTACTGATCCTCAGTAAGTGACTGTTCAGGTTTGTGAGCTTCACTAGGATTCTGTCTTAGGTTGACTATGCATATAGTCCCTTAGAAAACCATTTCAAATCATTGACTAAATCTGAGAATAGGAATGGATCCAATCACACCTAGGCTCCTTACCTCCATGGTACTTCTGAATGAAAAAAATAGCACTTCTAGGGCAAAGTCCCTCTTGAATTAATCTACTGCATACTACAAATGGCTGTGGTATGAGTCACTCCAAACCTAAAGGATATGATCCCAGGTTAGAATTTTAAAATTGCTTTCTGAGAAGAGTCAACTGGCAGTTACATTTTTATATTTTTTTAAGCTTACATCATTATAAAGAGCGCTGATAAAGAGAGAGAAGCAAATCAGAAACACCTATGTGTTTGCTACTCCCCTCCATCCAAGCAACTTCTTTTGAAGTGAAAGGTAACTGCAAATTCTGGTACTCCTTTTCTCTCCAATAGCAAATTAATAAATAAGATTGATAAGAAATCAAGAAATGTTAACAACTTGCATTTTCAAAAATGACCTAGCAATTCAGCTGACAAAATGTGCTGATTAAGGATATCAACATTTCTAACTGAGCTAAGTGAAAAAGGGAAATTAAGTAGTCCATTTGGCTTAATATTAGTTACTGATTGATTTCTGGGGTTAGTTTAGTTCTTGTTGATGTTCCCTTGTTTTACAGGTTGGGGGGAAGAGGGGTGGATGTAAAAAAAAAAAGATTTTTTAACATTACTGTTCACAGAGACTAGTTACCAAATAGGTTCAACTGTGTAACATGAGACTTAAAACAGAAACAGGTCGTTTCTTGGTTGTTTTACTTCTAGACAGTGCTGAAGAAATTATCAGATAGATGAAAGCTGTGTAGATTTGCTGTTATTCTTATTTTGTGTAGGCATCTGAGGGTAGAGAAACAAGTATAAATGGTAACAGTATTTCAAATGCAGTCGAAACACTCCTGCAGCTTCAGTTTGTTCCAATAAAGTGAAAAGACTTTTATTTCCATAGAAATAAATGTATTTAAAATAAAAATAGCAACCAATACATTCCTGATAAGAGAAAATGACATTATTTGTCTTAAAATAGTTAAGTAGGCTAATCCATTGTCAGTGGTTTATGGGCCAGTTCAGCCCAGTTCTGTGAATAATGGGCCAGGGGGACCCACAGACCCACTCCCTGGAAAAGGGAAAAGGAGAAAGGGCATGGAGATGGGACTAAAAATGAAACAGCAGGAATGATCTGAGGAGGAAAACCAATTTAGTAAATAATATATTGGAATGCAAAATAACACCGTATAGTACAATATCATTAGAACTAAAGCTAAAAAATGAAATGAAAGTGTCCAAAAAACGAGGGCCTTACTCTAATGCTGAAGGTGAGATTGCTAGGGAGCACACACACTGCCAATATGAGAGGAAAGGGAAAAGGAGGGTGTCTCATGCCATGCAAACAGTTTTTTCTTTCTCTCAGAATGGAAAACAGAAATTCAAAGTCCTCTGCAGTATGTAGTTCTCTCCTGAGACAGGTATACCTGAAACTGTTGACAATCCATGGAACTGGAGCATTAACTCTTTAACTCCCAGTGCACAAAATGATGTTATGATGTGGAATACCAATAACAAAGAATCATAAAATCAGGACATCTATTTTACTCCAAAAGATTTTTTTTTCTCGTTTTCCCACCCAGACTACTCCTCCCACTGAATTAACAGCATGTTAGCCGTTAATGTAGCTCCACTAGGCAATAAAGCGTTGACTCGAAGTTGTATCTGCCCAGTCTTTCAGACACTTACCATAGATTAAAATATGGTTTGATTAAACACTAAATTTTATTTTCTAGTCTAATAATTACGCACACAATTGCTGTGCTTGATTCCTTGTCATTATTAAGCATCAGATCATTCTTAACAGAGAACTAAGTTTATCTGAAAGTTTCCTGTAAAGCACAATGGGTTATCTAATATATACACAAATACTGTAAATTTCTTGTAAAAGAAAATTATAATCTTTCATTTTTCCTGTTAATATGACTGTTTGAGAGGCTAAGAGCTATAAGCATGAGCTGAAGAAAGTGTCAAAGTCAAAGTTGTCAAACTGAGAAAATAACAGGGCAGAAAGTAAACTAGTTTGCAGTACAGGAAGCTAACCAAGTCACGGGACTTCCCACAAACTACCCGAAGTAATACTAGCATAGCTGTAGAGGAAGCAGATGTCAGGGGACAAGAGAGCTTGCAAGGTCTCATTTCAAAGATCATAAGGCAGAAATCAGGCTGGAGCACAGAAAAGTGTGAAATACCAGACAAAGAGACATGAAACTGTAAGTACCCTGTTGTTCGATTTCTCAATATGTTCAGGAGAGCACAATTTTGTGCATTCTGGCGAACTACCACCAAGACTGCGCCTAACAACCATGGATTCCATTAACAGTTCTCTCTTCCTTGCATAACAACTAAAAACGCTGTGGCTTTTTCTAGTTTTTTAAGGAAAAATACTGTTTGTGTTTTAGAAAGCTTCAGTAAAACAAGGCTTTTATTGCTTTGTTTAAAGAAGTTTATTACTCAGTGATCTCTTTAGGTCATTTCCAAACCATGAGATTCTGTGAAATGTTGTAGTTAAAGATTGTCTTTTGGGTTTTTTTTCAGCACCACAGCTGGTATGAAACAAAACAGACAGAGAGGATTCAGAGTTGATAGTGTATTTTAAAACGTATGTTTTAAGCAGGTGGGTGGGATATTTTTCAGCTTCAGAACAAACAAAATATTTTTTCAGTAACTAGAAGAGACTACAGTGAAATCAGACATGAAGAAATAGTGACCATCTTCTCAACATTGGAATGTAATCTTATACGAACGGGGGCTTTACCAACACATACTCATTTGAAAGAAAAAGATAGTACAAAGCACAACAGCAAATATATCTTGAAAGCACTGTGAGCAGTCTTTTTTTTTTAAAGAATGACCGTGCCTATTCCGGCTCAGAAATGATTCCTCTGACAACAGCTGAGAAAAAGATCTGTTTTTTTAGTTAGAAAAACGTAAACTACACTTTTAGTTACCTAGTTCAGTAGACTATAGCTAACTATTGTAGCCTGTGGTTTCCAGAAGAACTGGCACGTTTGAATCTTAAATGATATTTCATGTTCAAGGAATTTTTTACCTTCTCCTTCTTGGAAAATTTGTGTATCAGATAATCTTCCTGAGAACAGGACAACATTAAAGACAAATGTGAGCAGTATTTGCAATCACTGGAGGTTTCCAAAGGCAAAACAATTACCTGAGAAGGTTGCAATAGGTTATTTATACTGTTCTTTAATATATCTAACTCTTTCATGTAAGAGAAGGAACTTATTTGTTTCTTTATGTTCCCTATCTGCGATGTTCTATTCACAGTCACTATTCGTGCCATAGATGTCCTTTGTTTTCTAACAGGAGGACTACTTTCGTTTTGTTTAGTTTTGCTTTCTGAAACAAGTGGATGGTAACAATTTCAGCACACTAAAACTACTAATTTAAAGTAGAGACTGACTGCTGCTGTTTCCTGTAGGCTCTTTGTTCTAAAAATGAGCTGTTGGGATGAATTTTATCTTGCTCAAAGTTATTAATATATGCATGCAAAATATGTGAAGAGAAAGTATATAAAAATTCTGATTGTACAGAGTTGAAAATGGACAAAAGATCGACTTGCCGAGAAGACATGAGGCACAAGGGAATGTACGCTTTGTGTATGTTCCTACTTTGTGCAATTCACATGTAAAAACTAAAGTGGCGACTTTTTTGTGGCGAGATGTACAGAAATTATTCTATTTTTACTAGGATGATCTATTTTAATAGAATAGTGATCAGACTACTAGTTACTAGAAACTGTTCCAAAAGTAAAAAAGAGTAAATGAGAGATAATGCTCCCCTGTAGTAAAATTATTATTTTTGTTGGGTTTTTTTTGTTTGTTTGTTTGTTTGTTTGTTTGTTTTTAAAATGGAATTTCTGTGAAATTTTCCCAAGATTTATTTAACAGAAATCTTTTAAGGCATGGTCAGAATGACAGTTGAAAATGTCACAGAGAAAAATTTATGATTTTTGCGCTGAACATCTATAGCCAAAAAAACCTTCCTGACACTATTTCTGTAAATAAACATGACAGACATTAAAGGTGAGGAACATTATCATGTTTTTGTTTCATATCACCTCGTAGTAAGTAAACTGTCTCCCCAGAAGGCTAATGAAATTCAGATCATAGAATCATGGGGGTTGGAAGGGACCTCGAGATCATCGAGTCCAACCCCCGTGCCAAAGCAGTTCCCCACACCAGGTCACACAGGTAGGAGTCCAGGCGGGTCTTGAATATCTCCAGAGAAGGAGATTCCACAGCCCCCTGGGCAGCTGTGCCAGTGCTCCGTCACCCTCACCGTAAAGAAGTTCTTGCGCACATTCATGCGGAAGCTCCTGTGCTGCAGTTTCTGTCCATTCCCCCAGTGTTCTTTGATCTTTCCTGAATCACTTTATGATTCTCTCGCATGGAAAGAAATGTTTCATAGATTCATAGATACATTAGGTTGGAAAGGACCTACAAGATCATCTAGTCCAACCATCCTCACACCACCATCCCTACCCACCAAGCTACTAAATCAAATCCCTTAGCACCTCATCTAAACGCTTCTTGAACAGCGCTAGGGACGGTGCCTCAACCACCTCCCTAGGCAGGCCATTCCAGTGCCTGACCACTCTCTCAGAGAAAAAATTTTTCCTCAAGTCTAATCTTCCCCGGCACAACTTGTGGCCATTCCCTCTTGTCCTGTCATTAGTTACCTGGGAGAAGAGGCCGACCCCCTCCTTACCACAGCCTCCCTTCAGGAAGTGGTAGAGTGCAATGAGGTCTCCTCTAAGCCTCCTTTTCCCCAAACTAAACAATCCCAGCTCCCTCAGCCGCTCCTCGTAAGACTTGTGCTCCAGACCCCTCACCAGTTTTGTTGCCCTTCTCTGAACATGCTCCAGGGCCTCAATGTCTTTCTTGTAGTGAGGGGCCCAAAACTGAACACAGTACTTGAGGTGCGGCCGCACCAGAGCTGAGTACAGGGGGATGATCACCTCCCTGCTCCTGCTGGCCACACTATTCCTAATACAGGCCAGGATGCCACTGGCCTTCTTGGCCACCTGGGCACACTGCCGGCTCATATTGAGCCGAGCATCAACCAACACCCCCAGGTCCTTTTCCTCTATACACTCCTCAAGATATTCTGCCCCAAGCCTATAGCATTGCATGGGGTTATTGTGGCCAAAGTGCAGGACCCGGCACTTGGCCTTATTGAACCTCATCCCATTGACCTCAGCCCAACTGTCTAGCCTATCCAGATCCCGCTGATGGGCCTCCCTACCCTCAGGCAGATCGACACATCCTCCCAACTTGGTGTCATCCGCAAACTTACTGAGGGTACACTCAATCCCCTCATCCAGGTCATCAATAAAGATATTAAACAAGACGGGCCCCAATACCGACCCTTGGGGGACACCACTCGTGACAGGACGCCAGCTGGACTTGACTGCATTAACCACTACCCTTTCTCCTTTTTAATGGACAGCATGTTAGTAATTGTATATCGTTTACAGGGCAACAGTAACAGAAAGTATTTGAAGAACTTTGACACAAATTCTTTAGCAATTGATGGTGCAGCCCTGCTTTCCTATATGCTGTCATCTTCCTAATGCAAATGTTAGTTTTGAGGTCCTGTTTAGCTACTAGTGAGACAAAACGTGTATCATCTGAATTTTGGAGGTTAATCGAAGAAGCAATATTAAAAGTAATTATAGCAGACTAAAAATATATGCATAACCAAATAACTTTAACTTCGTATATTAGAAAAATTTATTCTATGCTTGTAGTGTAATCTTAAAATTGATGAATACCCTTGCATGAAAGCAGAAGCAGAGGTTTTTTTTAAGTTCATCTTTAGAGAATAGGTCATTATATGTGTTTTAAATAATTCTTACTTTGGGAAAAGAAAATTAAAACAAAAAATAACAGGAGGACAACATCTTGGATTTGAAAATTGCAGCAGGCAGCAATGGTTTCATCACATTCTTCAAAGAACTTTGAAGTTAGAATAGAGTTGCAAGTAAAGTGACAGCTTTGTGAGTAACTGGAAAGCAGTCAGTTATGCATTCAGTTGAAACTGAATGTATACAAGAGGTCAGAATGCATATGAATTGTGGACCTCTGATATTAATTGTACTGGTGTGTGGCTGTGATGTGTCACATTATCACACTCTCACAGACACTCATAGAATAAGTCACTGTTTGGTTTTCTTTCAGTTTGCCTTCCATCTGTGTGATGGTTTAAGCAAGTAAAAATACCAAGCTGTGAATATATGTTGAAAAATCTGTACTCTAGACCAATTTGGGAATATCTTAGAGAGCCTGTGTTCCAATGGCAAGGTTAAAAATTTCTGTACTGTGTGTAATCCCAGTGAAGGTCACAACATTCAGACAAAGTCCTTCTGAAAACAACTACTAATTTAGAATTTTGATCTGAGCTTTCATCTTTTGTGGTAAAAGGAATTTACCTTTAATGTAATCATGGCCACCTGAAGAAGTGAAATGGTCATTCTTTTTGAAGCTGTTTTCCTAGACAGTGTTGAATATCATAGCATCCCACGAGATTCTGAACACAGTAGGCTCTGAAAATATTTCATTTGTGATTTCGGAATCGGGACACTGACAGGACAAGATTATTCTTACCCAGTTCAAAAGAATGCAATTGGGACATCTGTTTCACAGCATCCCTTTTAAGGAAAGGGGTAAAAATAGTTTTACTTCTCAGAATACCAAAAGATAAAGCATGTTAGTCTTCACTAACACAATTTTTTTTTTCAGGCCTCAAAATTATGCAAATTACAGTCAATTTATCATCCTGTATAGCAGAACAGCAGAAACTGTTCCACAGGGACCAATTCTGAGTAAAAAAGAATGTAGATTGCTTCATTTTTTTTGAAATGCAAAGCCTAAATGAAAAGCCAGGACTTCATATTGAAGTATTAAAAATCTAACCAATTTGTTTAGGAGAAAGGAAGTTCAGTGAAATACAAACATCTTTTTGGCAAATTGCTGAAAGTCTGAGTTTGTTTTGTTTTAAAGAATGTGAATAGAAGATGATTGAGTTGTAAAGTTCTGAGACCCAAACTGTAAAATTCAACAATGATACAGTGTAGTAAAAGACATGTTTGTGCAATTGTTGCATGTATTGTAATTTTTGGAAGTATTTTAATCCACTCCTGGAAAAGTCCTCAGCTACAAAATACTATAACAAGAAAAATCTTCCCCCAGGCAAAAACTGTCTTTCCGGTAGATCAGCTCTGTAGGGGAAAACCTGCAAAAGATGTAATAACACCATTAAAAGATAACAGAACTTCTACTATATCCCCATTTGTACTGTCAGAGACAGTGCCATACATCCCATTAAAAGTTCTTTGCATTTTGTGATTGTTTCTTCATGAAAGCACAATAGCTGGGTATCTGATAAAGTCACTGCACAGTGACAAAGATGTTACCCATGGCTTATTTCTGAGTCTGAATTCTCTCTTACTAAACGTGTTCTTTCCTACAGATGCAGCAGCGTAAACTGCGAGGATAAAGAAATCTGCGTCCACATTTAGATACATTCAAAATGTTGTGTGGTGGGAAAAAAGCCTACTTTGCTGCTGCTGTGTGCATTATAACGCTAACATCAATGGTCACACTTTCTTATCTTAGATTACAGAGACTTATTCACCTGCCAAAAATAGTACAAGAAAGTAGCAGATGTAGAGGGGAAACTGCAAATGGCACAATAACACCATTAAAAGATAACAGAACTTTTATTATATCCCCATACTTTGATGACAGAGAGGGCAAAGTCACGCGTGTGATTGCAATTGTTCACCATGAAGATGTCAAAGAACTATACTGCTGGTTTTGCTGTCAGCCGCATGGAAAGATATATGTATCAAAAGCAGAAATTGATGTTCACTCTGACAGATTTGGATTCCCCTATGGTGCAGCAGATATAGTTTGCCTGGAACCTGAAAACTGTGATCCAACACATGTATCCATTCATCCGTCTCCACATGGAGATATTGACCAGCTGTCAAGGTTTGAAATAAAAAACCGCAAAGCGGAGCCCTTCTCTGCTGACTTCACCGTATGCATCTCTGCCATGTTTGGAAATTACAACAATGTCTTACAGTTTATACAGAGTATGGAAATGTACAAGATTCTTGGGGTACAAAAAGTGGTGATCTACAAGAACAACTGCAGCCAGATGATGGAGAAAGTCCTGAAGTTTTATTTGGAAGAAGGAACTGTAGAGGTAATTCCCTGGCCAATAAACTCATATCTGAATGTTTCTTCTAAATGGCACTTTTCTATGGATGCAAAAGACATTGGCTACTATGGACAAATCACAGCTCTAAATGACTGTATATACCGCAATATGCACAGGAGCAGGTTTGTGGTTCTTAATGATGCTGATGAAATCATTCTTCCTCTTAAGCACTCAGACTGGAAAACAATGATGAGCAGTCTTCAGGAGCAAAATCCAGGAACTGCTGTTTTCCTCTTTGAAAATCATATCTTCCCAAAAACCATATCCACTCCCATGTTCAATATTTCATCTTGGAATACTGTGCCAGGTATTAACATACTGCAGCATATTCACAGAGAGCCTGACAGGAAAAAGGTTTTCAATCCCAGGAAAATGATAGTGGATCCAAGAAAGGTGATTCAGACTTCAGTCCACTCTGTTCTACGTGCTTATGGGGCCAGTGTGAATGTTCCGATGGATGTTGCCCTCATTTATCACTGTCGGGTGCCCCTTCAACATAACCTTCCCAAAGAATCTCTCATCAGGGATACGACATTGTGGAGATATAACTCATCATTAATCATGAATGTTAACAAAGTTCTCTATCAAACAGTACTGAAATCTCTAAAGTGAAACTTTGTCTGCAAAAAGGGAAAGTGAAGAGCTGCCCATGTCCCATGGAGGCACAGGATATTTTTCAAAGATCAGATTAAAGTCCCTTGCACATGAGGATCATATTTCAGAGATTTGGGAGAACAGCCCTTTTATGTGCTGACCAAATGTAAATTCATACTGTCTGTGAACTGTAGCAAGGCATCAGAATCCTACAATTCTACAATCTTGGAATGGATCAGGTTGAAAGGGGTCTGAATGATCATCAAGTTCCAATTACCCGTGGCATAGACATGTCAACCAACCACCATATCTGGTACTAGACCAGTTTTCCCAGTGCCCCATCCAATCTCATCTTAAACACCTCCAGGGACTGCTCATTCATAGCCCTTCTCAGCAGCCTGTTCCAGCACCTCATCACTCTTTCTATAAAGAACTTCCCCCTGACATCCAATCTACAACTTCCCTCCTTGAGCTTAAAATCATTCACCCTTGTCCTATCACTATCTACACTAGTAAAAAGTTGATTCTCCTCCTTTGTATAATCCTTTTTTAAATATTGGAAGGCTGCAATGATGTCTCCTCGCAGCTTTCTCTGCTCCAGGCCCAACAACCCCAGCTCCCTCAGCCCATTTTCATAGGGGACTTGCTCCAGCCCTCTGGTCATCTCCATGTCCCTCCTCCAGACCCTCTCCAACAGCTCCACATCTTTCCTATATTGGGGGCCGCAGACCTAGACACAGTACTCCAGATGGGGCCTCCTGAGGACAGAGTAGAGAGGGACTATCACTTCCCTGTCCCTGCGGCCCACTCCTCTTCTGATCAAGCCCAGGATTGGGCCTCCACTTGGCCTTCCATGCTGCAGGAGCACACTGCTGGCTCATGTTTGTTTTTTCATCCACCGACACCTCCAATTTCTTCTCTGCAGGTCTACCTTCAAGGACTTCTTCTCCCAGTCTGCTTATATACCTGCGATTACTCCCGCCCAAGTGCAAAACCTTGCACTTTGCTATGTTGAACTACATCTAGTTCACACAAGCCCACCTTTCAAGTTTGTTGGCGTCCCTTCCTTCTAATGTGTCAACTGCGGCACTCAGCTTGGTGCCCAAGGGAGCCATTTTCAAAACTGAAAAAAAAAAAAAAAAAGATGATCCAAGAAGAGTAATTGAAGGCTCTGCTCTGCTCTGCCCACTGTTTTCTAGAAATGTTTGCACATGGCTGGGAAGCGCCTGATGACATTGTTATGTAACATTGCAGAAAACCTTATAAATCAAATTTTTAATATACTTCTCAACAGGGATGCATCACTTTGGTGATGTAAGATACATCTTTGGCTGTGAAAGTGCATTAGGTAAGTTAAGAGTTTAAGTGCAGCAATCAAATTTAGAGTTCTTGCAAGAAACATTTAATACCATGTTTTCTGCAACAATAAATCACAGAGTACTTAAGGTGATCTCTCTACCAGAAAACAAAACAAAACAAACAACAACAAAAACAAAACCTAACATTGATGGAACTCAACATTACAAGTTAGTGTGGCAAATCCAGCATTAATGTAAGAATGCCCAATGCAGTTTTATTGCAGGAATGATTCAGCTAGCAGCTGCTTATGTAATTTACTGGTTTAAATGACTGGATTTTATCATTATGTAATAATCAAACTTACCTTCACTTGAAATTTACTGTTCGTTTTTCTGTTGTTTAGAAATATAATCCTTTGTGTTTCTCTGTTTTACACAAGTTAATTACACTGTTTGACAGTCTCTGGTGTCCGCAGTTTCCTCCAACGCAATTCAGCTCGACCCTGGTCTCAATGGCTGCTCTGTGTGCCCTTCGCTCTTTATTCCCAGTTTACTGATGAAGCCTGTCCCCTTGCAGCCCAGTCACTCGATCGATGTGAGGGATGTGGGACTCACACACTGCCCGAAGGGCTCTGCCAGCTCGCAGTTCGGCGGCCCCGTTCCGCTCCCGGATCGGGTGCGCGCCGAGACACGGCAGAGCGCTGGGACCGGCCTCCGCGTCACTCCGTCTCGCTCTCCTGCCGGGGATCTACCCGACGGGCGCTTCGGGAACCTGCGCGGGTGGCTGCAGCGAAGACGCTTCGCTTTGCAGCAGCCCAGAGGCGCGGGCGGCCTCCTCGCCGCTCCCCGGCTGGCTCTCGCGGGGGGCTCCCCCAGCCCACGCCGCCATCCTGTGACCCAGCCCCGGACGAGGGGTGCGTGGGTGTGGGCAAACGGCTCCACCTGGACCGACGGGGGTGAGTGCGCAGGAGCGAGAGCGGCGCGGGTCGTGCGGCCCTCAGGGTCGAGCACGTCGTTCCGCAGCCGCTCGCGGGGCGTCCCGCCGCACTCGCGTTCCTCTTGCGGCTGCTGCAGCCTTCCCCAGCAGCAGGTGACAGGTGGCCGGGTCGGGCGGCCCCGACTTTCCTCGCTCTGCGGCAGCGGAGGCCGTGGCGGAGCCGGCACAGAGGTACTCGGTGTAGCTGCTGCTATTGGTGGTGCGGGTTAGCTCGGGAGGGCTCCCTTGTTGTTGTATCCGCACGAGGCTTCGACGGCAGCGGCGCCGCTGCGCCGGGAAAGGCGAAGTCGCGGAGTCGGGAATGTGTGGCGTGGAGCGGGGGGTGCTGTGCGGTCGGGGCGCGTCTGCCCGCGGTAAGGGCTTCTGTTGGCGGGTTCTGCACGGGATTCTGTTACGTGCGCCACTTGGAAAAGGGACTCAGCAGGAGCAAGATTAGTGTTTTCGCTCAAGAAACAGCAAATAAAATGATAGTCAGCTACAGTGCTGTTTTGAGGATACTGATGCTAACCTCTGAATGGTATGTTTTAGGTGTTTGATAATAAGACAGTTTTTTGAAATCTCTGTCTCCATATACCCCAAGTGTGGGAGTTTAATTTTAGATTTAGAGAATATGTAACTTTCTAAGGGAATGATTTCAGTGTGTGTTGCGGGTTAACTCTGATGGGCTGCAAAGCCCCCCATGGGTGCTTTGTTACTCCATTTCCCCCCCCCCCTCTCCCCCCCTTCACAGGATGCAGAAGAGAAGTGGGAAGGTAAAAGTGGGAAAACATGGACTTAGCTATGTTAAAGACAGTTTCATGGATAAAGCAAAATTTCCTGAATAAACAAATAAGGAATTTATTCACTGCTTCACATCAGAAAGCTACTGTTCAGCCATTTGCAAGAAAGCAGGGCTTTGTCCTGGGTAAATGTTACTTAGGAAGACAAAGTCCATAACTGGGTGTTCTCCTCCTCCTTCTTTCCTGCCCCATCAGCTTTGGGACAGCTGTCTCTACTCCACGCATTTTGAACATCTCCAACTAACTGCTCCCAGATGCCCTCAGTGAGAACCAGGAAAGGCCTTGGCTGCATCCATGCTCTTCAGCAGTAGCTAATATTTTGTTACCAGTGCTATTCCACTCACAAATCCAAAACGTGTTAGCTACAGTGAAGAAGATTAAATCTCTCCCAGCCAAAACCGATACAGATTAAAAAGTTGAAATAACAATATTAAATGTTATCACAAGACTTTTGCTGGGCTATTTCTGTTCAGATGATACAAAGTTCAGTTGCTTGCAAAAGGAGCAGTTGGGTTTAGGGCTTTACAGCAGAGCATTTGTGTGTGTACCAGGAAAGGTGTGGCTTGGGAAGAGTATTTAGAATAGAAATGGCCAGTTTAATTCCTATAGAACAGTATTTTACCAACGAATTAAATTTAATTTAAACTGCCTTCAGTTTAAATCTTTAAAAATTATGCTTCTGCCTTTGGATCGTGTAAGAGAGGGAGAGCACTGTCAGTTCAAAGAGAAGAAGCTAAACTACCAGAAGATAGTTTTAAAAAGGATGAAAATCTTGATCAAGATGATGAAATGATCGTTAATCTTTGGAATTTTTATTTCAGTTTAAACACCAATATTTTGTGCTGTTGCTTCTGGCAAAGCTGTAAAGCAGAGACTAGAGAATACTATTTATGACAAACAATAAACTAATAAGGCTTTTCACTAATGGTAGCCTTGTTCTAGTTAGATCCCAGATAAGCCAAGTGCTAGGATGTGTAGTGTACTTGTACTACTAGTTCAAATGCTGCTTGGTGGAGTCTGAAATTTTGTAATCACCTCTTTCAAATGAGCCTTTGGAATATATTTGTTTTGCCCCAACCCATCCCAAGGTTTGAGGTAGAGGAATAAGGTGAAATTTATTTATTTATTTATTTATTAATTATTTAAATGTGAAGTAAAATATACAGTGTAGAATTTGTGAAAATGCTGAAATGCACAGCATAGGTGGTCTTCATCTGTCTCAACACAAATAAAAGAAATTATAAAGGAAAGACACAATGCCAAGATGTGGGGCAAAATGACCTGTGAATTAACGTCTCTTGAACTGAATTACCACTTTGCTTCGCCTTTTAGTAAGGGCAGTGCTAATTGTGGAGGGTATAGGAAAGATGATGGAAGAGTAGTTCTGAACATAGAAGTTGTACTGCAAAGGTAAAAACAGCACTCCACTTGAAGGCAAATACTGAATAATACCCAAAGTTCTATACAAAATAGTGAAGAACTAATGACAGATGTTTAATAAATGTGTTGTGATAGTAGTGATACAGTGTGCAATAGAAAGCATAAGTAATTCATTTGTTTATGAAAGGAAAAAACAGATTGAGATGCATGGGAGTTCCTGAATGCAATTTTGATGACACACAATGTTTTAGAAATTTTTAAGAAGGACTGCAAGTAAAATAAAATAAGGAGAAATGTGATTAATTCAATCAACAAGAGATCTTTAAGATGGCCTTGCTACAAAGGAAAACATGTTGTGTAACTGTAGCTGGCTAAAAGACTTTGTCTGATGACAAGGTCAGATGAATCTGACCAATGTGATGCATATGCAAAATGTATAATCCTAGTATATATTTAAAAAGAATATTTCCAGTAATGGTAAGGGCTTGTCACTGTCATTTACAAAAGTATTTCTGATCACCTGTGCTAGAAATTAACTGAAACTTGTCCGTTTGAACACAAACAACTTGTCAGGAGTGTTTCCTTTAAGATACTGAAACATCCTGCATTGTTTAATGAAAAAGTAGTAAAAATGAAGACTGAAAGGAGATATGACTGTAGTCCATAAATGCAGGAGGGAGGAAGAAGGGCTTTTTACTCTTAAAGGCAATACTGAATAAGAACAAACTGGTGCAAAGCAACTGTTGATATAATTAGATTGATTTAGTATTAAAGCAAATCTGGATAATGTTCTGTTTGATTAGTAACTGGAGTTAAAGCACAAAAACTGATTGAATTATTAAAACAAAATAAACACTTTCAAATATGCTGGAAGCATAGTTTTGAAATTAACATTTACAGAGTGCTCTGTATAGTGAGGAAGTCTAGATGTACTGTTCCTAGTTAATCTGACTTTATATACTTCATGACTAGATTTCTCTGCTGTTAATCTCAGGAGATCAGAATACATGAATCACACATCAGGAGAACCATTAAGACATTTCCAAAATGGCTAGGTATTTATTTTCTTCAGCACTCAGTTTTCTGGTGTCTTGAGTTCTTTATTTTGTTTTTTGACTTTGCATTTGGAACCTGCTGTTGTTTCCAGATGTCTCTCACACTTCCTCATCAGAACCTGTAATTAACCTACCTTAATTAAACTGATAGTATGTTACTGAAAGAAAAACGTACATTACTAGAAAAAAAGAACCACAACATATAAAGAATTTTAAGATATAGTATATGTATGCATGTGAACTACAGATTAATTCAGGATTAAATTTCCAGGAGACTTAACCAAATAGCCCTAAAAAAAACCCCACCCAAGTGCCTAGTTTGATTTGCTTAGATAATTCCATATTCAAGTTTGTAATGCAAATGAAATTCTTCGGAGGCAGCTGTACTCTTTGCTCAAGAGAAGTAAAACTTGTTTTTCTGGTAGGTGTGGTTATTACACACATTACAGAACATCGACCATTCGAAATAGCAGGGGTTGGCAAGTGTCTTAAGTATTGTACCAGCATTCTTTTTCCTCAGTATTGATTGTACTGTACTGAACAATTCTTGTTTATCTTAAGAAAAGCAGAGAACTGATCAAAAATTCACCTGGCTGCTTGCTACAAAGGATGCTTTCTCTTTCAGATATTCACTTTTCTAAACACAGTTGAAAAGATACTTTTCTGTTTTACATTATTTGTAGCCAGCAAATGCAAAAGAAATAACAGGTAATAAATTAGCTGCGTATTTTTATTGCTGATACGTTGTGATATTTCTTTAGTAAAGACTAATGAGCATGCAAGACTGGACAGTATGTTAAGTAATTGCATAAACAATAAAGCAAAATCATTAAGTGTCATTTCTGATGCTTCTGACGGTTCTCATTCAAACTTCCTTCGTATCTATCAAAGGATGCTAGAAATAATATAATCCTAAACGTGTTCTTTCCTACAGATGCAGCAGCGTAAACTGCAAGGACAAAAAAATCTGCGTCCACATTTAGATACATTCAAAATGTTGTGTGGTGGGAAAAAAGCCTACTTTGCTGCTGCTGTGTGCATTATAACGCTAACATCAATGGTCACACTTTCTTATCTTAGATTACAGAGACTTATTCACCTGCCAAAAATAGTACAAGAAAGTAGCAGATGTAGAGGGGAAACTGCAAATGGCACAATAACACCATTAAAAGATAACAGAACTTTTATTATATCCCCATACTTTGATGACAGAGAGGGCAAAGTCACGCGTGTGATTGCAATTGTTCACCATGAAGATGTCAAAGAACTATACTGCTGGTTTTGCTGTCAGCCGCATGGAAAGATATATGTATCAAAAGCAGAAATTGATGTTCACTCTGACAGATTTGGATTCCCCTATGGTGCAGCAGATATAGTTTGCCTGGAACCTGAAAACTGTGATCCAACACATGTATCCATTCATCCGTCTCCACATGGAGATATTGACCAGCTGTCAAGGTTTGAAATAAAAAACCGCAAAGCGGAGCCCTTCTCTGCTGACTTCACCGTATGCATCTCTGCCATGTTTGGAAATTACAACAATGTCTTACAGTTTATACAGAGTATGGAAATGTACAAGATTCTTGGGGTACAAAAAGTGGTGATCTACAAGAACAACTGCAGCCAGATGATGGAGAAAGTCCTGAAGTTTTATTTGGAAGAAGGAACTGTAGAGGTAATTCCCTGGCCAATAAACTCATATCTGAATGTTTCTTCTAAATGGCGCTTCATGCAAGATAAAACACACATTGGCTACTATGGACAAATCACAGCTCTAAATGACTGTATATACCGCAATATGCACAGGAGCAGGTTTGTGGTTCTTAATGATGCTGATGAAATCATTCTTCCTCTTAAGCACTCAGACTGGAAAACAATGATGAGCAGTCTTCAGGAGCAAAATCCAGGAACTGCTGTTTTCCTCTTTGAAAATCATATCTTCCCAAAAACCATATCCACTCCCATGTTCAATATTTCATCTTGGAATACCGTGCCAGGTATTAACATACTGCAGCATATTCACAGAGAGCCTGACAGGAAAAAGGTTATCAATCCCAGGAAAATGATAGTTGATCCAAGAAAGGTGATTCAGACTTCAGTCCACTCTGTTCTACGTGCTTATGGGGCCAGTGTGAATGTTCCGATGGATGTTGCCCTCATTTATCACTGTCGGGTGCCCCTTCAACATAACCTTCCCAAAGAATCTCTCATCAGGGATACGACATTGTGGAGATATAACTCATCATTAATCATGAATGTTAACAAAGTTCTCTATCAAACAGTACTGAAATCTCTAAAGTGAAACTTTGTCTGCAAAAAGGGAAAGTGAAGAGCTGCCCATGTCCCATGGAGGCACAGGATATTTTTCAAAGATCAGATTAAAATCCCTTGCACATGAGGATCATATTTCAGAGATTTGGGAGAAGAGCCCTTTTATGTGCTGACCAAATGTAAATTCATACTGTCTGTGAACTACAGGATGGTACTGTATAGCAATCTATAGTAAAATACCTGTTGTTGAAGTTGGGTGTCTCTGATAAAGGATGCTGCAACTGATGGGGCTGAGGCATAGTGGAAAGATGAGTACTTTTACCCTTCTGTAACTAAGAAAATGCATTATTAAACACATAGGAAGTGACCATGCACAAATTACAATTTCTATGAACTGATTTACAACTTTCTTTTCCTTCATTCATATGTGTTTTACTTTGTGCAACAAACCTGTAAACTGTCCAACAAAGAAATGAATCTTTTTTTGTGTATGTAGAAATACAGCTTTGTTTAGCATTGTCTTGTTAATAAATGGCTTGGGGCAATACCTGCCTGATGAAGATCAACAATGGAATTAACAGCAGTTCATTAGAAGCACAGAGACTGGGTAAGAAAGCATACCAGGTGCCACACTAGATCTGTCACTTACTGAAGATGCTGCTTCTTAAGGGAAACAGGAATTTGTAGCATAGCCATGAGCCATTTAATAGTAGCAAAGATCAATGTAGATGGTTTTACCTTTTTAATGAGTTTTCAGTTAAAAATAAAATTTCTATCTCACCTGATATATGGCTTACAGCATTTGATGTGCATTTTTCACTCTATGTATAAAGAAATTACTACACTGAATAGTGGTAAAATTAATGCTCCTCAATTCTTGCAGTTCTTACATAATGATTTGGGTACAAAATTTTCATTTAACAAGTGAAACAAAACATAAACCAGTGCACTGTGAAAATAAGTGAGGAAAAAAGTACAAATTTAAACTGAAAAAAAAAAAAAAAAAAAGTATTCCATATATTATTGGAAATAGTGTGTATTAAATGTTATCATACTGTAACAGCTGTTGGATTTATGCAAATCCAAAAAGCTCTTTGACTGTGTTTCTGAGACTTGAACCTTTAAGAAGTGTGGTGCATTTTTGCTACCTACAGCTGTGGAAGTCCAGCTCATTTTCCATTAATCTGGCAGTCCAAATATTCAATCCTAATTTCATCAATTTGAGCATAACAGTTTTTTGACATGTTCCTGTCTAAACTGCTTCTGAGAAGGAGGCTAATCCAGTGGTCTGCCTTCACTGGCTCCTTTAAGGTAAGTCGAGTTACTGCACCTATCATAGGAAGTATAATTATACTCACCTTCAGAACTTCAAGTTTTCTGTTTCACATAGTTTTTCTTCACTTCTGAGTCAGAAAGCAAAAGCTGTAAGAGATTACCATGCATGCCCGAACTGGCCTAGTTTAAATAAAGAGCTGTGAATGTGGCTTCTACTTGATAAAATTCCTTTACTACAAACACGTTTTCAAAGTAAGTTCATGTGAATAAAGGTGGAAAACTGGGTACTTAAAAGATTCTGGCCTTGTTTTCATGAGACACTGGTTCACCGTGACTTCATATAAGTCCTACCACGCCACTCCTGTACTGGTTCTTGCATACCAAAACATACCAAAGCTTCCCCTTACACTGGTGTGATTCATATGACCTACCTGTGGGAAACACGGGCTCTGTTCATTACTACCTAACAAAATAGGTCTCCACAAGTGTTGGAAGCCATAAAACAACAAAAATCACAATTAAATACTAGTGCTAGGGATTTTTTTCAAGGACCAGAGCCAATCTTTCTGAAAAATCTCATTTTCAAGCTGTGTCAAAACAGAGACGAAGGGGAAATTTTATTGTAAAGAAAAAGCAAAACAAAACAAAACCTTAAAGTATTTCTAAAGCATATGAGTTAAGATTTCAGAGACATCTTTTTAAGTACGTATCAAACACCACAAAAGTACGTGGAGTATTGCTACTCAATAGTTAATTCATCTGTACATCAGATCTCTTATAGCTGATCAAAATAAAAGATGTTTTCCTACTCATGTCCTTTTTTCAAGTTTTGTATTTTCTTCTTTCTTTTTAAAGATGTGCCATTCACATTTGCCTCTGCTTTCCAAATGTAGATGTAGCAATTAATTTAATAATGCACTTAAAGTAACTTTGACTTTTTGGAAAACATGTATGGCTGGTAGGCATTATTTAATGTAATTATTCTTGCTGTAGTTATTGAACATCACCTGATTCATTTTAATTCTATCTACCTGCAAACTAAGTTACATTCCCACACAAGCAATCAGAAATATGGACTATAAAAATACTGATCAAACCATTATGAGTGAGATAAGCATCAGCAAATATGACAAAATACTGACAGAGTATCTCTACAGTTAATTGCTTTGGCAAGCTCTACCAGATAGATGAAAAGTTGGCTCATTCTGACTGAAGAGAGCTTGTATTGGCACATTCCTGAGTTTAAACAAATTATTATTGTTAGCATCTGATTGTAGTTAAAGAACTCTGTTGATTTCTCAGTTTCAAAGGTTAAGTATTTAAAGCTATCATTAAGAAAAAAAACTTTTTGACAAGATCAGCACTGGGGAGAGAAAAGATCTACTATGTTCTCATTCAAGTTAAACAAAGAGCCATGCACTGTAACCAGTATTTTGTGTTACATGTACAAAAGCACAAAAGCCTATTCTAAAACAGCTCCACCTTTTAACAAAAAAAAAAAAAAAAACAAAAAACAAAAAACAAAAAAAAAATTGGGCAGCAATCAGGTCAAGCACTAATTCATTTTAGACTTAATGGTGGATCTGAATAGTTTTACCTTTATAAGCTATGCTTCAGAGCCCAAACAGGTGTGCTGAAACATGAGTAAAGACAAATTTAATGGTGAATACTGTTAACATGCTCTGTTGTATTATGTCAAAACCAAACCGTTCCCAAATGCCCAAATAAAATCAAACGATTGTGCATTGCATGATGATACCATTAGGTGTGCAACTTTGGTTCATGCAAAGTTTCATTTGATGGACACACTGCTGATAGTCCATATAATCCTGAAGATTCTGCATATGTAATCTTTTCAGCCATGCTCTTTCCATAACACCAAATGGATACTGTGGTCTGGCATACTGGTGGCAAAAACCAATCCCATATCATTTTGTCCATTTAGTCCATTTAACCAAGACATTTCACCAGCCAAAAAACTTGAGCCTCTCTTTGATTTTCTATACTCTGGTAGAGGCCAGCGGCTTATCAGTTTTTCTGTCCTCAAGTCCATTATATACAGGTATCGATTATCAAACAGTAGAGCAAATATCTCTCCAAAGCCCAGCAAGGACACGTTTGAGAAGTCAAGAGTCTTGATAACCCTAGAAGATAAGACAGTATCGTTAGAAACTCTATCACTCCATAGTCAAGAGCCTGCATTACTGAAACAAATCTTTATTTGCCCATACAGAATGAGCATCTAAACTCATCACTTCTAAATTATTCAGGAAGAACTGGATGCAAATTCTTCATACTAAGCAAGTGAACTTTTATGTCAGGCCTGTGATTCCAGTGCTGGCTTTCTTCACTCACAACAGATAATTACTCTAAATCAGGTAAAGTGTAAGGTTTGAAATGGATTCTGCAAAGCACAACAGAAGAGTCTGTTTCCACATACACACAAAAGAACAGATGTACTTGTGTTTTACTGTAAATTTTCACACAGATTTAATACCTAAGTGCCTTTAAAAGGTATAACCTCTTATTATTCGTTTGACCACTTTCTTAAAAGCTGGAGAATAAAGTGTAGAAATGCAATCTGGTGACACTGTAATAAATCATTCAAGATTTGTACCTTAACACAATGCTGCTTTACTGACCCTTACTGTAATTTAAACATGTTCATCTTAGGGAGAAAAAACATGCATATTAATCCTACTATACCCTTGGGAGGTTTTGCTTCTTAAATCTAGAACAGAAATTGAAAAGAATAAGTTTTCTACAGCTGACTGAGCATCTGACCATACAGTTACATAATGCACAGAACTGAGGCACAAAAACACATGGATACAAAAATCTGCTTTTAGCAGTGAGTGACTCTTTTGAAACATGGGAAGTTAAGCTAATAGTAAGAATAACTGAGGAATTTTATCTAAGAAGAAGCACTTCTTTTGGAGTACATCTTCCTATGGCAGGCACTCTTCAAAAAATTCCTGTTATTCCAATTAAGAGTCTAATGCTTAGAGTTCTAAAATACATTTTTTTCCTTTAATAAGTTAAAATATTTGATACACCATTTCCAATACATAAAAGTCACTGTTTTTTTTTTTTCTGTAAAAGAATATTTTATCCTTTTTTGCAATCTGATAGATTTCACGAGCATTCCACACAGTTACTGAGATAGACAGATCTCAATTCATTAGTGCTATAAGGAAGAGGTCTTTTTAATATATTGTCCTATGGAATGACTCCCAGAAAAGGCCTTCTGCTTCACTGCAGAGCAACCCTCATAGGAGCGTCAGCTTCTTGTCACTACAATTTTGTGTTCACAACTGCAGCAATGCAGCCTGATTTAAAGTCTATTTCAAAATTCTAAAACTCACATATTAAAAATATGAAGAGGACTGGCTTGGCCAGAAACGAAAACATCAATCAAACAGTTGTCATAATGAGGGATAAATTACAATGAAACCTGGCAGTATTTCTTATTTTTTTCAAGTACACCTCTAGAATAAAACATTTACCTGACAATATCATAGCTGGCAAAATCCCACTGGTATAATCCTAGTGCTGAACTGCACACTATGTATTTGCCATCAAAGTGCAATCTGGGCTGTAGAGAGATGCTGCGATCTTCAGAAACAGACAGTGTTTTTAAACACTTGCAGTTTATTTCCCTTCCAATAGGCCAAATCTAGATTAGAAAACGATTTAAGACCATAAAACATTAAAATTATAAACTATTACATAAATCAAACAAGGTTCACAGTCTCTTGTTAAGCAGCAGATAAATGTGTGCCTGTTTTTCAGAAATATTTATCTTATTTAATGTGAATATCAATTTTATAACAGACTTGTAACACA
This sequence comes from Callipepla californica brunnescens, assembly GCA_023055505.1. NCBI lineage: Eukaryota > Metazoa > Chordata > Aves > Galliformes > Odontophoridae > Callipepla > Callipepla californica. Next base: position 76,710 of record JALIRH010000028.1, on the reverse strand, counting down.
TAGCCATACATACATAATGCATACATCATACATAATACATACAGCATCCTCCAACCAAATAATTTGCAACAATAGTAGCACTTGTAGCAAGAGTCTCACAGACAAGTGAGCGTATTAGGAATGCAATAAAAAACACTTATATTTTGAGTTTTATTATATATGTTGATCTACCATTTGATTGTAAACATGAAGGAAATTAGTGAATAATCAGCTTCCAAAGAGTTTCTTGTCTTGCACATAACTTCACAAGCAAGGACTATGACAGAAAAAATCCTGTGTTATTTGTGAATCAGAGAAACACACAAGTATTCTGCTTTCTTGGGTATTGCAATGATACATGTACAACATATTGTACGTACCTTGATTTCATACTTATCTGCACTTAAAAGAATATAATCCCCAGGACTATGCATAAGAGATTTGACTTTGCACTTCTGCAAAACTACCTGTAATTGAAGGATGTAATGACTATTTTGATGCTGTTAACTAACCAAGCATTCGTTTGCATTGTCCATTTCATTACACAAATGGTCAAAAGTAATACAGACGCTTTTTAGCACCTAAAGGGAAACTAACATTTACACTCGCTTGTTCCTACTAGCAAGAACTTATTACACAGATAAGCTAACACGTGTACTTCTCTAGAATTCTGCCCCCCAATACACATTCCAATTTCTGAAATGCTCATGAGTAAAATACCATTTCTCAACTTGAGAACACTTCTTATGCTTAGATTTTGCTTATCACAATCATTAGTTTTCTCCATAATTTTAACAGTAGCTTTCTTTCCGAACCACTGCATTCATTTGGTCTTTCAATCAAATGCTGATTCACCATATTATTCCAGCTACTTCAGAACAGGAATCTCTTCAATTCTTTGAGAAGTTTAGTTACAACTTTTCTTTCTGCTTAAATGTTATTTTGCAATATCTACATTTCCTGATATTCTTCAGATTCTACACCTATTGGCAAGACTGGGATTGGAAAATAAAAAGTTAAAACAACTTGCAAACTTCATGCAAATATTTTCCAAGATTAATTAAAAAACAATACTCCCACCTTAGTGACCCATTCTGTGTGTCCTGTAAGGGTATTCAGGCACGTTCCTGTCGATAAGGCCCACACTTTCACAGTGAAGTCTGCAGAGCCACTGACTAGAACATCAAGTTCATCATTGTAGTCCACACTAAAAACTACAAGCAAAAAGGGTTCTCAAAAGCAACAACAGCCTCTGTGTATGCATTTTCCTGTGACACCGTAACTAGGTCAAAATTCACTGACTACTACAGCTTTAACTGTTGCTCCTGAACTGCATGCATAAATTATTACTCTCTATTCCTGGGTTTACACCGCAAAATTACAAGCTGTTTATTCAAACTAAAAGCATGAAATCATTGGTTCCATTTATGGCTGGATTATGCTGAAGTTCCTATCCTAAGAGAACTAAGAAGCAGGATTCTTAGCAGGATTATTACAACTGATATACGTCATTACTCGTGGAGAACAGACCTACTGTTGAGTTGAGGATATTCTGTGGTAGAGGACAGAATTAAGACAGAAATACAAATGTGGGGTTTGCATCTTTTTTTCTAGACTCTAAAGCACTAAATCATCATATTTAATATTGTTTCTACACCTACAAAACAATGTGGTATTATTCAAGGGCAAACAGATCAAGACCTGTTCTGGCCACTTCCCTCCCACAATGTGATGTGGGACAGAGCCTTAAAAATATACTGTTGTGGAAGAAGCTAACTTAAATAATAATTTGTTCTATGATGACATAAGTTACTTGACTGATGAAAATAAAATCTGAGATGTTCAACGTACCTGCACCAGTATGTCCTCTGAAATGCTGCGTTTTTGCCCCAGAGCTCCACTCCCAACAGGCTACCGTGTTATCAAAAGAGCCCGTTACAAGTTTTTGTTCATCAAACTTCACTGTAGCACAAGTGTGAGTCTGGATACCATAGATGCACTGACCTGTGTTTACATCCCACAGTTTTGCAGACAAGTCATCTGATCCTGGAATATAAAATAACAGGATGATTGAGAACGAATACTAAACAAAATCACTAGCCTTCCACGTTTGTCTTAAATACAGAATTTTCAACAAATCACAGAATGATGGGAACAGACCTCTGGAGGTCATCTATCTGCCCCCAGCTCAAGCGGAGCCATGTACAGCCAGTTGCCCAAGATCATAACCAGGTAGCTTTTGAATATCTCTGAAGAGGGAAACTCCACAACCTCTCTGAGCAACCTGTGCCAGTGCTCCATCACCAGCACAGTAACAAAAGGTTTCCTGATGTTCAGATGGAACCTCCAGTGTTTCAGTTTGTGTCCACTGCCTCCTGTCTTGTCACAGGGCACCTCTGAAAAGAGCCTGGCTCTGAACTCACTGCACCCTCCTTTCAGGTATTTATATATATTAAGATTCCTTCAAGCCTTCCCTTCTGTAGTCTAAATAGTCCCAGCTCTCTCAGCCTTTCCTCAGAGGAAAGAATTAACAATCTAAAGATGCTAGATGTCTCTCTTCCAGTTTCTCCACACACTTTTAGAACCTTTCATAGCTTCCAACATTCCCTCTATTTGGTAGTGTCTACTGAGAAAAATACCTGTAAATTTTATATAATTAGATCACACTAAGGTTTGTAGAGCCACTGAATATACTGCAAGCTTTTGTTTGTTTCAGGTAGGAAAGGAATCCAACAAATCTCTTTGAAGAAGAAGATGGAAAGACAGCAGATGAATACTTGGGCATTTCACTTGTGTTTCTGTTCTCCACCAAAACTTTTAACAGTAACTCAAGTTTGCTGGTTTTGGAGACTGGACAAAAATCCTGAATACTTTCACCTCTTTTCCTCCTGGTGGTTTCAGCACAGAAGTATGCAGCTTCTCAGTAAGGTCTGACACTGCCGCTTCCTTTGTATTTTCCTTCCCTGGTTACTAGGATAACTAACAAGACTGTCTAGAGTCTAGTCGCTGGTTTCTACTAACCACCCTAGCATACCAGAGGATGTGGAGGAATGTATATTTCTGAGTTCACACTGTAATTTTGAAGTCTGCAGTCTTCAGGAAAGAAGCTGAAACCATCATTGCAATATGCGTATCAGATTAGTAGCAATGTTAACTCTAGTATACAGGTATTCATACAAGAAACTAGACCATGTTAAGAACTGAAAGTACTTAAGAATGTATCAAAGAAATTATCTTGCTACCAGGAAAACAGAATTTTCCTGACACAGCTTGAGACTACAGTGACCAGACTGTGAGACCAAAGCCTGTTTAACCTGAATGAGATCACCGATATCCTTTAAGAGGATATTTAACATAACTATATTTCTCCAATCAGCTTGCTAATCTGAAGAACAATATGCAGCACTGTAACCATCTTTTTTTTTAACCAGTAAATTAATTGGTCTCTTTGCTGGTGTTTCTGTTTCTGTTTTGCAATTAAAATGATTAGTGAGCTTGTTAGTGTGCCAAATGTTTCAGAAATAGAAAACAAACAAACAAACACACAGAAGTGACTTGCCTTAAACTGAGTTTGCACTATGAAAATAATCTCTTGTCGAGAAAAATCAAATTGTCATTAAACAAGTGGGGGAGTTGGGGAGTAGAGATAACAAAGACTTGTAATACTCAAGTTTTCTGAACTTCCTACCTGTGCACAGAAGACCATCTTTATAGTAAAGTGCATATACTCTGGCACTGTGTCCAATTAAAGAAGATGTCTCAAAGGCTTCATGGTCCTTCAGTTGCTTCATCCTTAAAATAGCCTTTAGGTAAACCTTCTTCCAATGCAGAGGATCCTGAACAGAGTCATCTATTTGCCAACCCAAATTCTTACATGCAGTTTGCCACACCTCTGTACAGGCACTTATAACCTTATTCCACTGCTTAGAGACGAGGCAACATGTGAGTAAGGTGTGAGGATCAAGCCATTTTAACAGATAAAAACTAAGTTCCAATGGAAGAAGTTTGAGGAAGTCCCTCTTGAGAAGAATCTCTAGATTATTCGAGAGGTGCCTGAGCTGGACCGCTCCACTCAAGCTAATCAGGTGATCCAGAGTTTCATTTTTCTGCAAGTCCGTCAGAGAAAGAAATGTAATAGAAATGTTATCAAGCCATGCTTCAAAGTCCTTTTTCTCCATAAGGTTATGGAAAAATTTACCTGTGGTACATCAAAATACTGTATTAGTTCTGTTCAGAAAACAAGGTAAGCATCACATCATTATTACTGGTACATCAGTATTTCAAAAGGCATGTTAAAGCACAGACTGAAGTGACTAATCACAGCACAAAATATTCATTAGGTTAGTATGAAGCATTCACACATACTTTGAACTACTGTTTGTCCCGCATAAGACTCAGAAGTGAGTTGTATGAGACAGTGCAATTGTTAGCATTCACTGTGAATGTTTACATCTTGCATGTAATGAGTTAACATTTTCACACCTAAAATCTAGAAAGAGTTGATTCAAGTTTAAATCTACTATAGAGAAGAAATGCTATTTTACAGTTTACTTATTGTTTAGTTGAAAAAGGGAAGAAAACAAAGCATATAAGCAGAATAATACAAAGTTAATTACTGACTGAATTAACTCAGGCTCTTGTTCTAACTACTTTATAAAAGGTTTCCTGGCTTGTGCTTAAAGAAGATACAAAAGAGATGTCTGGAGAATTGTGTTGAAAGACATGAAACCTCTTTTGTACCTCTCTGACATCTTTTTTGTTTCTTATAAAACAAAGCAAACTCTCTCCCCCCTCCTCCCCCGGTTTTCTGAGTTTATTTCCAACAAACAGAGCTGTGAAACTGGCGGCTTGAAATGCAACCTCTTGTACTACGTGACCTGAATACATTTTTATGTGGTGTGGCATCTCAAGTTCCTACAATAGCCTTGAACAAGGCACTAAAAAGATGAACATTGGGCAAACAGTTAAAAAGCCAGACTTGCCTTCTGTGGGAGGTGTCACAATCTCATTCAGTGTAGAAGATAACTAACTGAATTTAATTCCTAGAAGCTCCCAAAGCAAATGGATTGGGGAACCGAAATGAGAGCTCATAATACATATGCTTTTACCTTCACAGAGTAAAACCTTGCAGAACGCCTCTGAACACGACACAGAAAAGCACAGAAAAGTAGAGTCTTCACTACGAAAAGCTACGAATGTAGAGAACGATTACTTATTGATAACATCTTATGAAGGCACCGGGCATTAAATACACAGAAACAGCTGCTCCTATCGCATCAGAAGTTCATACAGTAACTTTTACTGCTGACAGCACTTAAGGGTTGTTTTCAGCACACTTGGCCGACTGTGTTTGCCACTCCAATGGGCACGTGTTTCCTTAAGAACAAGCAACCTCTAACTGCGGCCGGTGCCACGAGCACGCTGCTCTACGCGTTATCCGCAACCGCTCCACTCACGGCCGCTCCCGTCCACGTCCCCTCGCACAGAGCCTGGCGCGCGCGCCGGGGGCTTCCAGCGCCTTCCGCCCACGCGCAGAAGAGCCGCCGGCGCCGCCCACGCGGCTCCGCTGGGCCGCGCCGCTCACCTCAGGTAGCGGCTGGGCGCGCAGCGTCCCTCGGCAGGCAGCCGCCACGCCTCGCGCCGTCCTTCAGGGCCCGGCAGGGGCTGGGGCTTCCCCGCGGCCATCGCTCCCGCAGCAGAAGGACGGTCTCACGCTACTTTCGCGGTCCGCGCCGCAGTCTGCGGGCACCCAAGGAAGGCTGCCGCCCTCGGACGGCGACAGGAGCCTCGGTCACCTCCGGCGCCGCGGGAGGGGCGGAGCCCCCGCACCGAGCAAACCGGCCGTCACCCGGAGGGAAGGCGCTCCGCCAGAGCCCACGGCGCTCCGTGCGCAGGCAGCTTCCGGCGCATCCTCCAAACGTCACCGCGCTCCGGTGCGGCCGTTTCCGTCCGGACTGGAGCCGTAAAGCGCAGCGCTGCTTCTCCGCCTTCGGCGCCGTCAGCTGCTCGGAGCGCGCCCGCTGGGGTGTCTGTTGCCGGCCGTGAAGAAGCAGCCGAGGTTACTCGCGTCGAGGCGTCCTCCTGCGGCTGGGGCATGGCGGCAGAGGAGTCCCAGTACCTGCTGGCTCACCCTGCTTCGGACCCTTACCTGAGGTGAGGGTTGGTGCTGCCCCTCTTCCTCTGGCGGGCTTAGGGGCAGACCCGCTGCGCTGGAGTTCGGCCGCTGCCGATTTCGGTGGAGTAGTGGGCAGCGGAAGGGAACGCGGAAAATGGGACCTCTGGGTCAGAACCTCTGGGGGGCCCATCCGCGCCCATCGGCCCCTTGAGGGGCCGGGGCCGTGAGGGGGAGGCGGCGCGGTCCTTGTCGATCTCTTCCTCCTCAGAGTGCAAAACAAGAAGCTGTATCTGGCCACGTTCGCTGCTGTCCTGGGACCACTTAGCTTTGGCTTCGTGCTAGGGTATAGCTCACCTGCTGTACCAGAGCTGAAGAAAGTCGTCAATCCGAAATTACGATTGGACAGCAATCAGGCATCATGGTTTGCAGTAAGTTTCTGTGTGATACATTACCCTTGTGATTTCACTTTGCGGTGTCAAGAAGAAGCTGTTTATGTAGGTCACTAAGGTTCAGAAAGACCTCAGAGATCAAGGCCATCACCCTCATGCCATCAGTGCTACATCTTAAGAGTCCTACTCCTCTTTAAGGATGTGTGTAAATGAGGATCTTGATTAAAAATTCTTGTTATGGCCTGAATGATTGATTCAGTTTTTTCCTAAGTAGTAGCATTATTATGCCCTGCTAACTTTCAGCATATATAAAGAAATGCCCGTATTTATTTTTTAACTTTTTTGATGCTAAAATGTTTTCTGACAGCTTTTAATCTGCTTAATTGAACCTGTCAAGGGTCCACGGGAAATCAACTTGTGAATAAATTGGGTGCAATCCACTGATGTGGGGAATATCAACTTCTGGGTACAGGCTGGACTTGAGGTTATTCAAGATAACAGTCTTCAGGGCTTTAGAACAGTTTGAAAAGGCAGTCTGTGAACAGATAAAAAAAAATCCACACTTGCATTTCTTTCTCCATTGGGAGGGCTTTGCTTGTTATCTGAGAATTGCTTGCTGTCCAGTTGTGATGAATTGTGCTTCTTGGTTATGATTTGATAAGAAGTTAATGTTTATTTTGTTTTTCAAAACACCTGCATGCATATTTTTGGAAGCTATTTACATTAAATAAATAAATAAAAGAATGTGTAGTGTGTTATTTATATATCCATATCTATATAGATAGATCTATGTAGATTTAGATGTATATGTATATATCCATGGAATCATAGAATCCTTAGATTTGGAAGGGACCTCTGAAGGCCATGTAATCCAACTCCCCTGCAATGAACAGAGGCACAACAGCTAGTCTCCAGTGATGGGGCATCATCTATTCCAGACGGAGTACCGCATCCAGATTACTGCGTCCAGATATGGAGTCTTCAGTATGGGAAGAACATAGACCTGTTGGTGTGTGTGCAGAGAAGGGCCACAAACATGATCCACAGAATGGAATACCTCTCCTATGAGGACAGGCTGAGAGAATTGGGGCTATTCAGCCTGGAGAAGAGAAGGCTGCTAGGTGACCTGAGAGTGGCCTGTCAGTATCTAAAATGGAGCTACAGGAAAGAAGGGGACAGACTCTTTAGCAGGGTCTGTCTGATAGAACAATGGGGAAAGGCTTCAAGCTCAAAGAGAGTAGGTTTAGGTTAGACATAAGGAAAAGATCTTTTACAGTGAGGGTGGCGAGGCAGTGGAACTGGTTGCCTAGCATTGTGGTGCCCCATCCCTGGAGAGTTTCAGGGCAAGGCTGGATAAAGCCTTGGGCAGACTGATCTAGCTGTGTTGTGCCTGTTCATTGCAGGGGAGTTGGACTAGATGACCTTCAGAGATCCCTTCCAACTCTAAGCGTTCTATGATTCTATGATGTGTATTTTTTAACTTGTTTTTGAAGTCTGTAGTAACATTAGGAGCTGCTGCTGGAGGAATACTGGGAGGCTACCTTGTGGATAAAATTGGGAGAAAGCTGAGTCTGATGCTGTGCTCAGTACCATATATCTCTGGATATATCGTTATTATTTCAGCTCAGAATGTCTGGATGCTTTATTTTGGACGAATACTAACTGGCTTAGCCAGTGGAATTACTTCACTTGTTGTTCCGGTAAGTAGAGCATCATTTCTGGTGTCGAGGTGGCTTGCTTGTTTAATTCTTTGCTTTTAAGGCTTTTTGATTTTGAACATTGTTTATTGTGTAGTATGACTATAGGTGGCTTGGGTATAGTAATGTGTGAGTAATTCTAGCAAAGGCAGGAGATTTAGAATGAACTGATTGTTACAGAATCATATTTTGCTTGTTTTTAGTAATGAAGAAAATATAATTAAAGTGAAAAACTTAAGCTGACACCAAATATTGGATGAGATGTGATGCTTGCTGCTCACGTGTGTTAATACAAGAGCCAGTAATTTTGTACTTTCTTGAAAATGAAAAAATACCTAGTCTTTACAGTGAGTTAAAAATTTCCAGTTTACTTAGATCTGCAAGGACTTTTGCATGCGGCTTGGGGTATATGTTTATGCAGGCTGTCCCAAGCACCAGAGTGTTTTGCAGTGATGCATTTGTTGCTGAACATGGCTAGCAAAGGAAGCCCTTACTAATGCAAGTTTATTTATCTGTCAAATCCTTATACTGACAGCATCAGCATTCTTCTTATGGTCTCGTTTTTTCCATGGTTTTTCCTAATGCCAGTATGTATTTCTGAGATGATACTATTCTACCCTCTCCATTTTATTAAGGCTTTTTTTGAGGAGGATTTCTAGAAAATGTGTTTTTCAGAAATAAATTATTTCTTTAATTCTTGATCCTACATTAGATTGAGGTAATTATTAGACATTTTCTCCCTGTTTTAGGTATATATATCGGAAATATCTCATACAAATGTTCGTGGTATGCTTGGCTCTTTTGTCCAGTTGATGGTGGTGACTGGCATACTTGGAACCTACATTGCAGGTATTGGGGTTAAGTCTCTACAAAAAAAAAAAAGTACGCGTAATGAAAGAACTATATAAAAAAAAAGGAATTGAAAGTAAATGTCAGTTCATTTGTACAACTGTTAGTTTAGTTGTTCACTGAAACAGGCTGCTCAGAGAGGTTGTGGAGTCTCCCCTGGAGACATTCAAGACCTGCCTGGACGCCTACCTGTGCAACCTCGTCCAGGGAGCTGCTTTGGCAGGGGGGTTGGAGTCAATCTCTAGAGGTCTCCTCCAACCCCCACAATTCTGTGATTCTGTGAAATGTTAATTCATTTGTAGCTAATGTTTTTGTGTTGTGTTTTTTTTTTTTTTCCATTTTGTTGAGCAGGAATGACACTAAAATGGCACTGGCTGGCAGTACTCTGTTCTTTTCCACCCTGCATAATGCTTTTGTTCATGTTGTTCATGCCTGAAACACCGAGATTTCTACTGGATCGGAAGAAACGTGCAGAAGCTATAGCTGCTTTACAGTTTCTGCGGGGACCATATGTGGACCATGAATGGGAATGTAGGCAAATTGAAGCTAATGTTGAGGAGGAGGTGATGAGAATCTGATTAACACTAAAGACAGAAAGTCTGAAAATATGATAAAAGTCCTTTGATTACACTGCATAGCTTACTTACTTAATAGCCTTTTCTGCAGTGGTTCAAACCTGATTCATCACAAATGGTACTTAAGAAGCAGTGAGATTCAAATTTTTTTTTTCCTTTACCTTCCAGCTTCAGCTGCTGTCAGTGTTGGCTGCCATTGGTATGCATGAGTAGTAGTTGAGCTTATGATCTTACTGTGACAATAGACAGCTACACTTTCTAACTATAATTAGCAGGTTTGTAGGATTGCTTAGCACCTCTAGCACTAATTTGCTATTGCACCTCTTTAAAAGCAATATTTAACCTCTTACAGATACTAGCTTAAACAGACATGTCTAGAAGTCAAAGATTTATTCCTGGAAACTATTGATTCTTTCATTTTAATTTTCTTTGTGAAGTACCATCTATTTTTGTCTCTAGAACCTGAGGAAAGGCTAAAAATATTTTTCTGGAGTTCCCATACTTCAAATGTAAATACTTTTACTACTAAGAAATTTAATTTCTCTGAGGAGGGGTGGAAAACTTACTCTTTGAACGTACTGAAATATTGTAAGGATTTTTATTCTTTGTTCCTTCATTTAAAATACTGTTGTTTTTTCATGGAATCGTTGCATTATCTTTTTTAACAGAGACTAAGCCTCTTTGAATTTAAGAATCCTTCAGTCTACAGGCCACTTCTCATTGGTGTGATTCTGATGTTTCTCCAGCAAGTAACAGGCATTAATGCAGTTATGTTTTATGCAGAAACAATCTTTGAAGATGCAAACTTCCAGGTAATCAGAGTATATTGTCAAATGTCTATAGTTCCAGCTAAGTTGGTGCTGAATGTATAAAATACGTAAACTTTTGGTATCGATCTGCATCCTAAGTAACAGAGTTTGAGTGCTGATGTTGTCTTTTGTTTTAAATTTTAAATCCTATTAACTGTGTCATTCTGGCATACCTGAATGTTGAGTTTTTTTGTGGGGAAGTATGTTACGTTTGAAACTTTGATTTGGATAGAAATCTTTATTACTGTCATCTCATCCTCATAATATACCTTTTTTTTTTTTTTAAACACAGTTACAAATGCAGTGCTTCAGAGAAAGTACTAGGGGGAAAGTTGTGACTTAATAAGTTTTTAAATAGTTAACATAACACATTGGTTTCTTAATGTTGATATCTTTATTTACTTTTATGTATTCATTCCCCTAGTTAATTTATGTTGTACAGTTTTTCTCATTTCAGAGTTAATAAACAAATGCATCTCTAATGCCTGATAAGCGATCCTCTTATCAGCCTGAAAGAGCAAATTCTTCTCCCTTTCTCCTGCTTTATTTCAGGACAGCAGAATGGCTTCTGTTGTTGTGGGTTCCATACAAGTATGTTTCACTGCTGTGGCTGCACTTATCATTGATAAAACCGGAAGAAAAGTGCTGCTTTATGTGTCTGGTAAAATAACTTACTGACATTTTCTCCATGAGATTAAATATGTAGAGTACCAAAAAGTGTTGGAACTATTGGTGAAATTAAATATTAAAATTTATTTATTTCAAACTACATGTTTTATAAGTGGATTATAACTGGGGACTTAAACCCTGATACGTAAGAGAAAATTGCATGTTATATACAACGTTGTAAGTTGAACTCCTTAAAAGTACATACAACTATTTTTTTTCTTTTTACCAGGCTGACTTTTACTTTGGAGTAGCTGAGTCACAGGCACACAAAGCAAAGGTCCCAGAACGTGGCCACTTTGAAGTTAATTTAAGTATAGCTGCATCTATTTTCATGAAGTAATGTGGCTTTTAGTTACACAAGGTTGCATTTGGTTAAAAACTTAATCAGTAAATGTGCCAAAGAAAACAAATCGTTGATAGTTGTCACTCAGTAGTAATGACTGCTGTAAAGACTGTTTTAATTTGTGCATGGAATGACTGACATCTTTCATTCTTGTCTAGGCTAGTGCTTGTTTCCAGTAACATTATCTTTATAGAAACACTTCTGCTAAGAGCCAGTGTATCTAGTATTTATCTCTCATAAAGAAGACCTAAGCAACTATCAGTGACAACTTATTTATTGCTTACTTTTCAGGGGTAATCATGGCTCTCAGTACTGCGTTGTTTGGGTTTTACTTTAAATTAGTCCTTCCAAATGGGAACAACTCATCAAATGCTGATCTGTGGTTCACTTTAAATTCAGTATCTCCAGGAACAGAAACCAGACTATCCTGGCTTGCAGTAGTAAGCCTAGGACTCTTTGTTGCTGGTAAGTAGAACGGTCTTCTAAGTATTAGATGAAACATAGACTTGCTGGTAATCATGTTACATTTTCCTCACATTATTGAAAAATGGAGCTGTGTCTGACACAGCTTTTTAGTGTATTAGACAAAGTGATGCTGATCGTCCACAACCTCTGTGATCAAGCTAGATGCTAAATAGTTAAGCCAGTGGTCTGCAAAATAAATGTATACCTCCTTGTGCTGATACAAAATAGTAATTGCTCAGGTTGAATAACTTGACAGTCATCAATGGGAAAAAAAAGGTCTCTGGTAGTATCTGAGCCATACGGAATTGTGTGTGATAGGTCAAGACCGCAGCAAGTTAAAAATTAATCTTGTTTCTAAACTGACCACTTCAGAAACTTATTAAAGAATTTTGCTTGTTAAGAATTCTTATACTTAATTTGACTTGGAAGGTGCATCACTCCCCTAAAATAGCATACTCTTCTAGTGTTATTTGCCTTATACTCTCCTGTTTGAAATGCACCTAACTTGCATTTATTTTCTTCTGTTTGTAATTATAGGTTTTGCCCTTGGCTGGGGTCCAGTTCCGTGGCTGGTAATGTCTGAAATCTTCCCACTTAAAGCAAGGGGAATATCAAGTGGTGCCTGTGTGTTAACAAACTGGGTTATGGCCTTTTTGGTGACCAAGGAATTTCAGGATTTTATAGTAAGCACCATAAATCACAATTCAACATTTATTTTCATATAGAAACCTATGAAAAATGCTCCCGCTAAAGCCGTGGGCCACTGTCTTCTTCAGCAGTACATACAGATTGTGGTTGTACAGTAGTGACTTACGCTGCTTTTGTTTTCTCCCTGCCTTAGGGTTTCTTAACATCCTATGGGACATTCTGGCTCTTCTCTGCCTTCTGCTGCCTCAGTGTGACTTTTACAGCCTTTTACGTTCCTGAAACAAAAGGACGGACCCTGGAACAGATTGAGGCCTACTTCAGAAAATCTTAAATCTGAGACTTTTACTGATATGAAATCTTTACATCATTAATTATGGTGCTGTTGCTAAAACTAACTGTATCACTTGGTAGACCGTTGCACAACTTCCTATCCAATTATTTCAATGAATTTTGTAAAATCTTTTTTTTTTCTTTCCTTCCCCAGAAGTCTATAGGTATTTGCATGTGCTTGAGTATTACTATATATTCACTGTAGTATATCTTCCTTGTGTAGCTCTTAGACATATATTTTTTTTAATTACTTTTGGTTGGGTTTATTTGTTTTTCCCCACCTGGTGCAGACTGACAGCAGTGGCCATAAAAGAATGTTAAATGTACTGTTTGCTACCTTCTTTTTTCTAATGATCTAATTTTAAAAATAATAAAAAAAAAAATCTTGTCCTCCTTTACATTTCCCTACATATGCTACAGTGAAGAAACTAATGCTACAATCAGGACTTCAGTTTCTGACTGCTGTAACTTTTCCTTCACATGTGATACTGCTTCTGCATCTGGGATGCCTGACCATGGAATAAGCCTTGATCCAAAGCGTGGACAGATGAAGTCTAGGTTGTTGTGGCTGCTAGAGTTAAGGTGGTATTATTTCTCCCAAAGATGTCTTGCAATTTAAATGCAGTCCTAGCCCCTTTGACAAGTCATAATACTCAGCAAGTTGTATTTTGGAGTCTTTTTCAGAAGGAATTAATAGACTGCATAGACAGAGAATATACCCTTTTCCAGAAAAAGAAGAGTAAATTCTCTTTTGTAGTGTTAAGGGATAGAAATCTACCATTGGAGAAGGTCTGAATCTTAACAAGGGTCAGAAACAAATCAGTCCTGGATTGGTTCTTGAAAAAGAGGGACAGAGCTTAAGGCCAATCTCATGGGTATAACAATGCTTAAATGAACAACAGATTTCAAACATTTCTATTAGAACTCTAGTAATCCACAAGCCAAATTTAGAAAAGCTATCATCCCCGTAAGTGTGAAAGAAAGAACTGATGTAAAATTTATTACGTGTGAAGGAGTAAATCATTTCTTCCTCCTCCACAATAACAATAAATCGCACTTAAAACATTTCCAGCTGTGATAGGAATGTTTCTATTGAGATACTACATCTAAAACACAAAGCATATGTGCTATCACATGGCATTAAACACAATGGTAATACATCAGTATTTAAGACAAGTGGTAGTAAACAGGTTTTGATCACAGACTCAGCATCTGCCTTTACACTGCAATTATTAAATTACAAAACAGCCTGCTAACATTCAAAGACTTCATTAAAAGTGACACTGCGGTTTGATTACTTTCTGCAAAAACCTTTAGAGACAACATTTTCCATTCAACAAGTTAAATATTTATAATAGAGCTATAAATAAATAAGAGAAAAATAATCTCAAGTTTTTTTCCTCAGATCATGTCGTTATATAGATAGTGTTCAGTAGCAAACAAGTAGTCAGTTGCAGGCCTGCAATAACAAAGTGAAGCAGCTATGCGTTAAGCAGACTGGTGAAATGGCTACGCTCAATTGTAGTAACAGTATCCATTCTTTCTATCCTGCATGCTTGCTGCATACTGTCACAGAAAATTCCTCGTATTGTTAATGCAATGTATTTAGTTTTCAGAGTATAATCTGTTTCCCCACAAAATCAGGCTATGTCTAAATATCTGAGAAAAGTGCTTTAACAGAAATTAGGAAGCACTTGGCATGTGACATCAAAATTGTTAATAATGACACTAGTCAGTATGACACACACGCACACATATATACATACACATTAAAACATCCAAACTCAAAGGACTGCGTCTCAAATGCCGACTGAGCCAGAAGCTCTGGCATCTGTAAATGCAAGTCATAAACTCACATCTTTAGAAAGGCCTGCAGGAGTTTGAATCTGTGGCTTATCAAAATACACCTACAATAACAGAGAAAAGGGCAGGCACAGCAACCTTAGCTGTATGTAACAATGCTACACGTCTTGTTGGTGCTATCTAGCCTGTTACCTGCCTTACTAAGAATTGTTTTAGTGTTCATTCAATTGACCATCCAAAAATACTTTGAGCCAAGAAATACTTAGGAATGTGAATCTACCAATCAATTACAAATGCTTGCATATGTATACAAAGTCACATGAAAGCAGACGGCAAAACTGCTACTCATTCCGGTTGCCACTTTATATCCTGTCATGAATTTCAAAAACAAACAATACAACAAAAAAGCCAGAACAAATTAAAAAAATTAGCCCGACACTGGCAAACAACTGTAACCAGATCAGTTCTTTCTAAGCTAACTGAATAGAACCATGCAGTTGCAGACAGGAAAAGGAACAACATGGCTTCAAGGGACTGAAGTGAAGAACAGCATAGCTGTCCATCTCAGTAGCCTTCCAGGAAGGCATTTCATTTTCCTTGGTCACTTGACATTAGTCTGACGAAGGAGAGTTTACATAGATGGATTAAAACCTCATCCTACTTTGAGACTTAGTTCTGAGGACAACAGTCCATCACATGAAGATGCACATAACCTGTGACTGTATAATGAGACTGTTTTAAGCAAACAGAAACCACATCCTTGTATAGTGGATATTTGTCCAGTTGCCTTAGCAGCTTCAGATCATGTGATATTTTTTTCTTTTAGGTCTGACAAGCATCATAAAGAATTTCACAGTTTGGTTCTTGTGGCTCGCGTCAAACAAAATCCAAGCATAACCACCACATTCCCTGTCTTCTACCCACACTCCAGGCTACTCTCATACAGTAAGTAGGTAGTAAATGACATGTACATGACCAGAAAGCCTTAGTTACCACACCTAGGAGATATAAAACAAAACAGCATTGCCTGACCCCTCTTTATCTCCTTTTACTTCGTCTAATATTATTCTTACACGCCAATACAGCATACTGATCAATTACAGAAGCAAAAATAGTATAGTTAAGGCACAACATACATTAGGAATGAAGACAGGTAATTCTTCCACTATTCTGATCTTGCCTGTCCTATAGGAGTATTAATTCTGCATAACAGTTTCCATCTGACCCATTAAGTCAAGCTTTATGATAAAATTCAGCTGGTGGGGCAGAAGAGGCAGGGTCAAGACAAGTGAGCTGACACGGGAACTATGCTTCCTTCTTCAAACTATTCCAACATCTTGTTCCAGATAAATATATCATGAAGCCTGTATAACTTTTTTTTTTTGTCTTGCATAAAATGTCAAGTTTTTGCGGTATTCCTTAACATAATTTCCCCACTTTATAGTATTGACTAGATGTAATCAATGCTGATATTACAGGTAGAACTACAAAGGTTTTTTCTACTGCCACTGTTGTGGTTCTGCTTAAAGAAAGTAACTCTTACAAACCCCCTCTTTGTATAGTCACATCTTGGTTTGACACAAATACCAATCTACACCATTCTGCCAACCACCATAGGCAGGCGTCAGTTACTGTCAAGTTTTCTTCAGACTTCAGTACACAATCTATAAAGGTCTTTCCACATCTTTTCAAAATATACCCAAACATGTTTGTTCAGGTTCTTCAGTCATGTTAAATCATGCCAGAATAACAGAAGTGCACTTCTGCAGTACATTTAAGATGTGATATTCTAAAATCACTAAGCAAAGTTTCCAGTTAAAGTATTATTTTAAATCAAGTCTGAGTTTTTCAGCAAACTGGTACAGACTTCAAAAAACACCCACACAAAAGAAATTAAATCCTACACTGAGAAATTTGTGTACTGAAAAAGGCAATGCTTCTGCTTTCTAAAAATATCTAAGTGCAAACAGTGCTTCGTAAAGTGGATTCATTAAGTCCACGAAAGTTTTTACAACTTCCAGCAGGGTAAGGATCATAAGATACTTTCAGACCAATTCTTCTTAAACCTCAACTGACCAGATAAATAGATTGGGATAAACGATAAACAACTATGCTCTCTGGAAACATTCTGAAAAAGAATTACAAGCTCTTGCAAATACTTTAAGGTGGCACTTCCTTTCAGAAATTTATTAAGGCTCACCGCACACATCCATGGTTGCCAAAATACTAAAAAAAATGAGCAGCCACTGGTTAATACTGCTTCTGCTCCTGGACTAATTACTCTTAAATTATTGCTTCTTTTCTTCATCAAGAATAAGAAGAAGTGATTATTTCAAGTTAAGGCCTTGCATATTTTCTTATGTGGAGATATTAATGCATCACATAAAATAAACTGAGCACAAAAACTTTGGCAAAAAAAAAAAAAAAGTTTCACATTCAGACAGGCAGAAGCAAAATGCACAAATCACCAGATGGTCACACTTATATGTATTACATAAAAATAAAACAAACCATCAAGGACAGATAATTATGTCTATGTAAAGAGCAAGAAATACCTGCTAATAAACTCACACCTTTATATATAAAAAGCCTGGAAACATCATATTTTCATGAAAAACAGCGAACTCTTTCAAAATATTATTTAATGTTAACTTTTTGGCATAGAGGAAAGGGTTAAAAATATAATCAAGCTTAATGATGAAATCGTGTCCTTAAAGAAAAGATTTTATATGGCTATTTCATCATAGAAAACTATCTTAGCAGTAAAATTTTAGTCTGGATCCGCTTAGAAAAATATGTTTATCTGAAGCAGTGACTTCTATTGTGGGTGCAAGAGCAAACGACAACAAATTTTGATGCCTGCACAGGAATCTTTCTGCAGTCAGAAAGAAAATTAGGGGGTGGCTTCTGCCTGAAAATGAAGAAATTGAAGGTGCACAACAGAAAAGTTATTCCAGTAGATGGAGAAATACAGTATAACTTTGACTTGAAGTTTTTAAGGAAGATTTGTATTTATTTATAAAATTCCTTCTGCTCAAATATTCTCAATGCCAAAATATTTTTCAAGGTCCTCTAAAAGTATGTTCACAGGCAGGTCAGAGAAAACAGCATGCTCATATGTCACCTAATCTTTAGAGAATACTCTTGATTCTTCAGTGAACAAAACACAGCTGCATCATTTCAAGGACAGACTGCACTGTTTGGAAAGATCTTGCCTAGAAGCCTTTTTTTTTATATATTAAAAAAAAAAAAACAACAACAAAAGGAATTTTTTTCATTACAAAATTATTTTCTTCCTACATTGCACACAGAGTTGTAAAACAATTCATGACATTAGTAACAGCAGTTAACTTAGTAGAATGCTACTTCAGGTAGCTCAGAATAAGTACTACTTTTTATTTACCTCAATTTCAGCCTAAAGCTCTCAATGATAACCTACCTTTAAAATGCCACAGAAAAGTAATGGTTCAAGAAAACACAATACAAATGTGAGAGAGATGTAAGCATCACCAAATCAGGCTAAGCAAGCCAGAACAACATGAGACCTATGAAGATTAATCACCAATACTTCCAGCCACATTTTACCACTAGAAGCACTGTTTGTGACATTCCTACAGAGCTCACAGAATTGTAAGAAAAGGTGAAGTAAGGAACATTCTTGTCTGTCTTCACTTCAAGTCAATGATGTCTTCATCATATAAAGAAGTCAGATGAAATGGATAGCTAAATGGCGGGCTCTCCTCCCTGTTTGCTACAGAATTGGGATCTGAACTAGTGGAAAGATGACGACCCTCAGAACAGCTTTCGAAAGAGGCTGAGATTATTCTGCAAAGATGAAGACAAAAGTCACCAAAAACACACACATAAGTAGGATCAATGGCTATTTCTGGATACAATCAAGTCATCCAGAAGACAGATCATTAAAACTGAGTTTCTCTCTGTTTAACTCTGCTTTCATAACAATTTGTATTAAAACAAAGACTACAAATATCAAATTATTGCCAAAGGGTAATGCTAATGAATTGCTCCCCTCCATATAATTTCCAAATAGCAAAACAGTTTTACACTGCAGCAGATTAACAAGAAGTAATCTCAGTCTATTGTATCTTGGCTGAATTCTGCTGCTACTCATCCCAAATGCAGGTTGTAAAGACAGAGCAAACAACATAACTGCAGTGGGGTCTGGCAAGCAGAGCCAAACAGACAAATATAATAATGTTTCTTTGCAAAATTTATTTTGGAAATAGTGAGACAAGAAGATATGAAGAAAACAATATTTTTTCTGCAGTGTGAATTTATCAGTTCAAATTACAGTGACAAGCTCAACTGCAGCAGGTTCCCACAAAATCCCATTTGGCCTCGCTTCACTCATAACTTGTCTTTTAGCAACACGCATAACCATGTCAGTACTGTTATTTGATACTAAACTACACATTAGCATGAATTTCACAAAGGCCTCAATTGGCCCCTACCCAACTGGGAAAACCATGAACCAGTTGAGAAGCAAGCAATTTTCAAAACATTTATGGTCTAACTTAGGCTCCTTCCTAAAGCCCATATATTTATTTACCTGTCGCTACTAGTTGATCTTACTGCTCCCTGCTTGGGGTCTGACTGTCTCCGAGGAACCTTTTTTTCCTTCTGTGCACCTTCTGTCTTGGGAATAGGCTCATCCAAGATGCCTCAATAAAGGAATAAAAGTCTTAATATCATCAGAAAATAAAGCATTCACAAAAATGTTTTTTCATTTTCATTTTTTCCACTGATCTTCATTTTCAACTAAACAGCTTTCAGCTGACTTAGAATATCGTCACTATATATATGACAAGACACTATCTAAACTATCTGCAAACAGCATTTGCTTACTGTTTTGTTCGTTTGTACTGCTTATTTATGAGCACTAGTTGTCTGTCGCTAATCTGACTGTAATGAGATTCATCCAAAGATGCTCCAATGATTAGAAATAATATTAGTGGCAAATTATATATACACGGAAGAACAAGGGGAGTTTACCCAGCAATTCTTTTCGCGTTCTGTTTGCAATTTCTTTAATTTCCATGCGAGATAAGGATAGTGAGTGAGTAACAGGAAGAGAGGTAATGACACTGGATGTTGGAGTAGTGATGACTTTGGGAGTCAAAGGTGACTTCAGAGGTCGTTCAATGCTTCGTCCAACCAGATTACTAAGAGGAATTTTATACAGGTTTTTACATGGAACTTCACCTGAAACACACACACACACACACAAAAAAAAAGTTTCTCTTTCACAACAGTATCAGCTCTTAATACTTCAAAATGAAAATTTATGAAGAAAAGCTATAATTACTGTGTGGGGTTCTTTTTAACTCAAGTAAACTTTCTTGCTTTCTTCCTCAAGATCTTTTTTGCTTTGTACCTTACAATACAAGTAGGCTAGGAGGAGTAAGACATTTTTGCTTACAGAGGAAAAGGATGCTGATTCTCAACAAGTTGATGAACGGAATGGAATTCCAACAATGGAAAAAGGAAGTAAATCTACACATCCTAAGGCTAAAACCCCAACTGTAAAACCATGATTCACTACTCTGTTCAAGATTGCTCAGATATTTTAATACTTAGCCAGAATACTGTATCCCAAATAGTTTAAATCATGGTTCATCATCTTAAGAGATATATAACACTGCATTTTCTTAATTAAAAAAAACAAAAACAAAAACAAACAACCTACCATCAAACAGCACTGCCTTTTAAAAATTGAAACTCTCATTCCTTTCTCTTTTCCCATTCTGCCAACAGTGCCAGATTTAAAAGATCAAGGCATACGTACATACTGCATTATCTAGTCAAAGTTTCCATGGTTCTCCATTCTTGTTTCCTTATAGATCAACTGTTCACTGATCACCCTATGGTGAAGTGATTGTGCAAACTCTTTTGAGACTAGAAATATTTTGTATTCTGAATTTGGAAAATGTCTTTAATCATCCAGAGATGGTTTAGCTGTTTTTAAGTGAAAGGAATGGTGTATGTGAAGTCTGTAAGTTTTCTCATAATTTTATCCCTTTTTTTTCTTTAGTCTTAGACATATTTACAGAAATTCATCAAGCTAGTAAAGCTTAATTCCTCCTCCCTTGTATAAACAATTTCTTCAAAATAGTGCTGCCATACATTCAGAAGAGACAGTGGGGCAAAAGCTCAGCCAGGTGATTCAGACCTCTGGGTAAACAGCATTTTCATCTTTCACATCCTCAGCTATGAACTCAAAATCTTTCACCTGATCAATTTCATCTTATTAAAGATCAGCTACACTGAGATGTGCTAGCTGCTGGAACAATCAAAGAACATTATTCAAGCTGCCTAGAAACCATATTACCTTCTGAAGAAGAAAGAGAACATTCTGGCATTTCATAAGCTGTAGGTGTTTGAGGTGAACTCCTTGAACTCATTTCCTTAGAACTGCTATGAGATGATCCACTTACTGCAGCAGTAGCTTTAAAATAAATATCCGACTGAAATGACAAAGAACTCATCATTAGTACCACAAGATTTTCTTAATCATTTGCTGAGTTAAGAGCTCAAATGTTTGTCCTCTATGTTTTACTGTCACTGTAGCTGCATTGCTACTAATCTGATTAGGGCTGACCAGAGAAAGCCTCTCTCACAGCATCTTGGGGTAACTTTTGTGATGTTCAGAATAACACTTGCCCAACAAACAATCAATCAAATACCTCAGGTATGCGTTACTGAAGGCAATAAAGGACAGTGAGATCAATTCTGATCCTCATTGTACTTAACAAAACCTCAGAGCACACAGATGAATATTATGAGAACACGTGTGAGCTTTGGTTTGGTTTGTATTTGGCTTAGACAACTTTTTATGTTAAATAGATTCCAACATCTCACAAACAGTCAAACATGCTTTTCTTGTGTCTTACCCTTGATGCTACTAGTTGAAGCTCAGGCACAACTGCTGTGTGGACTAAGTTTCCATTCACCACTAAACGTATCTCAATTGAGTCAGTAGTGAAGGCAAGTATATAAGGGAAAGCACAGACTGCAATGAAACAAAAAATTATTTGGCACAGAAGAATGATTAATGTAAACTTTTCTTGAATACTCCATGTACACTGTTCTTGAGTATCCAACCTACTCAGGCATCGCCCTTTGCTATGACAAAGTTTGCCTAATAAACAGATGAACATTCAGCTACATCAAGTTTCATTCTCCATGCCTGGCAGAATGCAAACTGAATGGGAAATTAAAAAACAGAAAAAAGAGAAAGGAAAAGAAGCTGAGCACAGGAAGAACTTTGCATCAATGCTCTACTTTTCAAAAAGCACTATATACAGACACTTACTGAAATGGCATCATTAATGCAACACACTTACAGAATCACCAAGTTATCTAGGTTGGAAAAGTCTTTCAAGATCACAAAGTCCACCCATCAGCCCACCCTAACAAATTCCTTCACTAAACCATATCCCTTAGTGCCACGTACATATGTCCAAGGATGGGGAATCTACCATTATCCCTGGGCAGTGCATTTCAATAATTAACTACCACCTCCATAAAGAAATTCTTAAGAATTTACTAATCTATGTTTATTAGAAGTTATTAAATATGAGTTTATAGATGCTACATTATTAATTTTACATTTGCAGGTATTTCTAGCAGAAATTTCCAGAAACAGAAAAATCCAAGCCTAGGGGCTATTGATAAAAGAGTAAGAAGAAATGCTTTCTTACCAACAGCATAAGGAACTTGATTCCAGCTGAAGTGAAAATCATAAGCTGATGGCTGGATCAATGGAGAACCTCCATTAAAAGGATACACCTTCCTATACTGGCAAACATCTGTTGAAAAAAAAAAACAAAAAAACAAACCAACAAAAACCAAACCCCCATCCATCAGCTTACACTGTAAATTACAAATGTCAACTTTATAGTTAGATTTTACATAAGTTTGGATGAAACACAGAAAACTCAAACATCTCTGTAGAAGCCCCTCTGTATCTAAACAGATAATAAGGAAAATGAGCTTCTTTTTGAACATCTGAAAGACAAATACAAAAAAGCGACATTTTAATAAGTTATCATGTTTCACAAAGTAAATGGTGTTCTGTTTCGACAATCATCAGTTCCTTACCTTGTTTTCTGTAGAATAGGCAAGAACATTTCTGAAAGCCATGTCAGCAGAGCCGTACACCTATCTGTAAGAACTGCCATTCAGGCAGCCATATGCTAGTTCATGCACTCTGAGGACTGTAATACACATAGGACAGAGACTACAGATACCAAGACTGCATTAATCATGTGAACATCTTAGCTACGATACATGCCTACCTGTGCAACCTAGTCTAGGAAGACTGCTTTGGCGGGTTGGACTAGATGATCTCTAGAGGTCCCTTCCAACCCCTACAAGTCAGTGATTCTGTCAGATTCAGGAACTAACAGTCTTCTTATGAGTCAGATACGAACACTGGCCTACTGGGAACGCAGTTCTAACTTTTTCATTTGAAAGATCTAGGATGAGGAATTAAGCCTTCCACCACCACATTATTTTCTCTAAACACTCCTGGTTAGTGCTGGTAAAACATCCTTTAAAATGATAAGTAATGACAGCAAACAAAAAGAAGGCTTAAAGATGACAAAGAATTGCAGTCTTTTTTTTTTTTTTTTTTTTTTGACTAGTTTGTATGAGTGCACTGGGAGCTCCTGGTAAACATCTCTGAACATCTCATACACTTGCTCCTACCAGTTCTTCTAAATTTTTTTTTAGGAAAAATTCTATTTTAACAGTTGATTCGATGATTCTTCTGGGTCCCTTCCAATACAGGACATGCTATGATTTCATTTTTTTATGTAACTGATGTCCTCAGGCTGAATCTATGTTTATAACCAGAAAAGTATTGAAGGCCTTTTTCTAAATACAAACTTAGAACACTGTCAAATCATTTGTTTTCATATTTGTTCTATGATGAGCTTTTCTTCCTAGAAATAGGAATTCAAGTAGCTGCAAGACTGTACATCAGGCTTTAGGATCTTAGGATCCTGAAGCATACTTCTAGTATCAACTAAGTTCACTATATGACAGCATTGAGTGCACCCTCAGTAAGTTTGCAGATGACACCAAGTTGGCTAGAAGTGTCACTGGGGATAGTGAGGCCCTACAGAAGTATCTGGACAGGCTGGATCACTGGGGTGAAGGCAATGGGATGAGGTTCGACAAAACCGAGTGTCAGGTCCTGCACTTTGACAACAAGAAGCTTAGAGCAGAGTGGCTGGAAGACTATGTAGAAGAAACAGACCTGGGGGTATTGCAGTGTGCCCAGGTGGCCAAGAAGGCCAATGGCATCCTGGCCTGCATCCGAAATAGCACTGACAGCAAGAGCAGGGAAGCAACTGTCCTCCTGTACTCAGCACTGGTGAAGCCACACCTCCAGTACTGTGTTTAGTTTTGGGTCACTCACAGCAGGAAAGACTGAGGTCCTGGATAGTGTCCAGAGAAGAGCAACTAAGCTGATAACGGGTCTGGAGCACAGGCCTTATGAGGAGCTGCTGAGGGAGCTGGAATTGTTCAGTCTGGAGAAAAGGAGGCTCACGGGAGACCTTACTGCTCTCCAAAACTACCTGAAGGGAGGCTGTAGTGAGCTGGGTGTTGGCCTCTTGTCTTGAGTAACTGGTGACAGGATGAGAGGGAATGGCTTCAAGTTGCACCAGGGGAGATTCAGGCTGGACATTAGAAAATACTTCTTCTCCCAAAGAGTGGTCAGGTGCTGGAATGGGCTGCCCAGGGAAGTGGTGGAGTCATCAACCCTGGAGGTGATCAAGGAACATTTATACATTGTGTTGAGGGACATGGTCTAGACGGAACTATTGGTAATAGGCGGATGATTGGACTGGATTATCTTGCAGGTCTTTTCCAACCTTGGTGATTCTATGATTACCTTTGGCTCAGCAGTAAGTCTATTACAGTGGAACTGATTCTGCACAGAAGTAGAGGTATGGGAATTCACCACGCACTGTCACAGAACCTTTTAGTTCTGAAACAGTGCTAAGTGAACTAGAACTAGGTAGGATTTGGCAAACTATGAGAACCAATGAAGCCATGAGAGTTTTACAAAGTAAGTTACACTTAAGAAATACTTTCCCTACAATACCAAAGTAACAGCCAGTATAGAATTTAGGTGTATTTATCCTGTTTCCATCAATGCTCACTTTGAAAAGGCAAATAGCACATAGCCTAAAATAGAGAAGACTGTGCTTTGTCCTTCTGTGTATTGCCTCATAAAGGCTGTTTCATACCCATAAATTATATTTTCAAGAGAACTGGAAGCAAAACTATATGTGTACTGCAGAGAAGACCATTTTATAAAACGAGGTCAAGAGAATTACAATGAAGAATGTGACACTGCAACGAAGTGCGCAGAAGAAAAGAGCACAATAACAGAATGCAGAACTTCTAAGAAGAAAATGGGTGGAATGCTAGGTAAGGAATGAGGTTAATCTGAAGTAACAGGACTTCCTTCTGTGAGTAAGGAAGTAACATCTATTGTATGTCTAATTCAACATACCCAGTAAAACAGTAGTTAAATTTCTAGTCCATATGATGTGTATTAAAGTTGAAAAGAATGCATTCTGAAGTACCATCCGTGAAATCCTGAAATTTACTTTAAAACACAGATCTAGACTCCAATGAAAAAAGACTTTCATACACAGACTGAGATCCTGTTATTTTCAGTCTTCCCTAGATACTTACAGTTATAACATAACAGTAGGCCAGCTTCACCATCCTCATACACGTCAATAGCTGCAACAAAATTAACCTGCAATGGAAATGGGACACGGCAATGAACATTCAGATGGAATACCGCAGTTCTGAAGATCATTATCCTCCCAGCAGCAGGAAACATTTGAATTCTTTTTCCAAAACTCAGGATGTTTACTTAAATCCCAAACCTATGTCCTAGTTAGAAAGTTAATTTATTACTTGGAAGGGCAGCTTTTTCTTAAAAAGAACAAAAAGATATAGACAATTATTTTAGCTTTAGTACTACCAAGTAAGTAAATCTGAATGAGACACTGGTGGCCAAAAACTGAAGTTATTTTGCTGGCATCTTAACCAATAAATCATTGAGACCATGAAGAAAAGGCAGAATGCAAACTACTGACTAAAAGGAGAATAATGGCTTTGCATTTATGCTGACAGCAATATTTCAGGGACTGAAATACAGGCTCTGCCCTAATGTGTCATGTGTCATGCCTTGTAACTACCTCTCTCGGGAGTAATGAGTAACACACATCCCAAAAGAGACAAGTATCTCTGAGCCCCTTGTAGCAAAAGTTACACGAGTGGAAAGTAAAGGAGACATAAAGATCTTCATAAACGGTGGTTCCAGAAGGTCAGCACAGCAAGTACTAATTCTGCAAGAAATGATGTTCAGTGCAGTTCTGCAAGAAAATAGTTTCTGTGCTGGAAACTTACCTTGTTTGCTTCAATATGATGTAATCTGTAGGACTCCCCAGTACTTTCATTAACTAAATCAAACTGATGCCGATAAGCTACACAAATCATATTGTCGCTATCTCCAGTAGGTCCATCAACTAGCGTCATAACCACTGGAGGGTCAGAAAGGCAAATTTCCTGTACGGTAAATAATAAAATTACTCTCCTTCTCAGACTCTTAGTCTGAAAGCACATGTTTCTAAGCACAGAAACTCTATATAGGACAAACAGAAATTCAATTTAAAAAATCTGAACTATTTCTTTGGCACATATATGATGGAGCTCCATCATAATGCTTCTTGATTATAACTGTCTGGAAGTTCAGAAGGACAAAATGCTTGCTCGTTACCTTTTTACCTCACTAGCTGAGTGCTGCCCAGTCTGTAAAGGTAATTAGTAATCAGATTACACATACCCGGATATACTGGAACTCTTCTACTGGAGATTCAGATAAACTGTTGCATGGATTGTATTTCTTTGTGATGAGAAGCAGTTTGTTCCGAATAGCCACAACAATCCTCAGTTCACTGCCATGGTGAGTATTTATGGCATATAAATGACAGCCTAAGGAAATAACATTCCAGACTGTAAGTATTTGGGGGTAAGGAGTGCTTTTTTTTTCTGTATTTGTATGATGGTTAGTACAAGATCACAACAGAATTGCAATCACCTCAATAGGATAACACTAACTTCTTGAAAAAGACAAAATGCTGTGAGTCTTAAAACCTATTTTTCCCTTTATTCCTTTTGCAAGTAAAATAATAAATACATGGATTACTACTATTCTGGAGTTTCCAGGTTTTCAAGAAGCTTGCTTCTGAAGAGCAGAAAATGTTTACATCTATTAAAATAATCATCAACACTAAAACTATTCTGAGCACTCCTATTTAAAAGAGATTTGCCAGAGTTTCTCCAATTTACAGTGACCTTAATACACGAATGTGAGACATGTAGTTCCTGTTATATCCCTCAATCCTGAAAGCAACATACATGCTCTTCTCTAGAACTTTTCATCAGCAGTGACTGCCAAGTAACATGGTATCTTACCAAGTTCTCAACAGGCCTGCTGGACTACACTCAATCTTATTTTCAGATAAAAGCTTAAAGCTTGAATTAACTGTTCAGAGAAAAAAAAACAACACTAAAGGTGAATGGAGCAGGGAGCTAACAAGCCCCTGACAAACACCGCCATCATAGTATGGTGGATATTTTTAACATAGGATAATAAAATCACCTTTTGTTCTCTCCAATTTATTTTCTCTGCAGTCATATTTGCTTCTTACCATCTGCTTGGTTTCTATATCTTTTTGGACTGAACTCAATCTGAAGACAAGGAGACGGGAGTCTTTCCCTAAACGATGGAAAAAGCCAGGAAAGAACAAGTTAGAAAAAGATGATGGTGGTCAGAAACTAACACTTCCACAGAGATTCAGCTCCTAACAAAGAGGACATTGCCATAAAAGCAAAGATAAGTAATTGTGCTTCACTGGGTGCAAGCAGGAACGTGACAACAAGGAAAGACTGCTTGTGAATGCTGTCTAGGCTTAACAATTTCCTAGAAATTAGTGCCTTCAGTTCAGTAGCAGTTTCCCCTCAGACTATGTTGCAAAAAAAAAAAAAAAAAATTTAAGAGCTTCAAAACAGTGAGATGAACACTACTGGAAAACAATGAAAATACAACAGAGGCAAACAAAAGGCAGAAGAAGAAGGGTTAACTATAAATGCTGGAATCACACAGCTTAGCAGCTGACAACTAGATTCTTAACAGAGTTAGAAAACCTGGAGGCAGACTGGTTTTGCCATTCTTTGAAAGTTACAAACTTTACAATTGCAAAAATAACACAGCATCCACTGCCATAATTTAATCCATTTTCCATGGAAATAGATGTTAATAGAATATACAACTCCTAAATTTAAATGAATAAGTAATGGTTCACTACTATTCACCGTTGGAAATAAGCTACTCTTTATAAATAGCTCCTTACTTGTAAGAAACCAGACTTCTCAAAATACAGACAAAGCAAGATTTTATGACACAAGTATACTCTTCTCTTTCAATAGACCAGGTGGTGTAACTGGAAAAACTATGCACATTTTCTAAATATATGGCCACTGTTGATCCTGCTGTAAATACAAAAGCACGATCACAGGTGTTGCCTTCAGTTCTGATAGAAGAGCAACATGAATTAGGACAACCTCTGGCATGTGCATTACTTTCTTCACCCACAGAAAGTATTAAAATAAAGAAGGCATGTTTCCACCACTCAAGTCCACTTTGAAACTCTGTCTCAGAGCAAATTCTTACTGCCATCACTGAGAAAAAGAAAATAAAATGTATCAAGTTCATTTCTTTTCAAGAATATGTACACACACAAGAACATGTGCTTCCATGAATGAATTTCTTAACTACGAGGGGGGTAAGGTGCTGGAACAGGTTGCTTAGAGAAGCTATAGTCGCCTCATCTCTGAGAGTATTCAGAACCAGGTTGGATGAGGCTCTGGGCAACCTCATCTACAGAAAGATGGCCGTGACCGTGACGGGGGGTGGGAAGGATGACCTTAAAATGTCCATTCTAACCCAAATCATTCTATGACTCAATACGACCTAGTTAAGCTTCGCACTGAAGCATAATTCTGAGCATCTAGGGTTTCCACACCTTTTAGAAAACAACAGCAACAAAACTCAGAAGTTGCTGTATCTGTTATTCTATGAGACATTTAATACATGTTCCACTAGTATGACGTGATTGCCTAATGATTCATGCAAACGCTAAAACACTGAGACATGCTCAATAAGATAACAGCATCTGAGCAGCCCAGAGGGAGACAGCAAAGGGAAAAGAGGTGCAAGGATGTCAAAAGAACAACACCACAAGCTCTAAAACCTAACCACAGCAATTTTAAAATGGCTAGGACAAGGTGGTAATATAAATCTAGCATTGCAGGAATTAAAACGCAGAGGATTTTTTTCCAGTAAAGTAATCTCCTAAAGAGTCAAAATATATTCTTCCACTGATGTGCCTGCCAAATAAGCAGTTAACCAGATATATTCATAGGAGAATCAAATAAAAGGGATCTTGCCTACCTTTGTCTGTTCGGGCAATTAAATAATCCAGAGCTTCCAACACATGCATCTGCTTTATTTGCAGAGTTTTATCAAATACTTGAATAGTGCTTTGACCATCTAAAAAGGAAGCACACATATTTATTTAAAATCCTGCTAAAATTTAGTAGCCAGTGGTTTTGAAGAACAACTTCAACTTCTTTTTTTTCACCCTCACTTAAATAAAGCAACCTGTAGAAAGCTGCTAAATATACTGTATCATCATAGCCAATACTTCCTTATGGGAGACTTTCACCATTGCCATGGGATCAGATTATGCAACTGAAGCAGAAAAGGGACCATCCTTCGCAAAGTTTGAGATATTCATTGAGAACTACTTTAATTCCCTCAGTCCTCATGGCCTTTTGCGGCACACAGAAGATGAGGGTCAAACTAGCAAAAGCGTCGATACTGAAGAAGCAGGCTTCCATAGCTGCAAAAGCGTCGATACTGAAGAAGCAGGCTTCCATAGCTGCAAAAGCTTTGGGCTTCGTGCTCACTAGTATCACCAAGGGTTAAGAAATCCACACACCATTTAGGCACTTCAGGAGCATGGATTTAACTTTATGAGTCTTTTCAGATGGTCAGAAAACAACATCTGAAATAACAAAACATTCAGAAATCTGCATTAAAATGAGCCATCATGGCTTGATTCTGATGCAGAGTAAAATTCTGCAAATAGGTTACATGATGTAATAAATTTCCATGGATTGGTAACTATCCATGCAGGTGAGGACTTACCAATACCTGAACAGAGCTTATGAATATACATTTTCAAGACCATGTTCAGATACATAAATAATTAACACAAAAACACATGATCATTTACTAACCATCTATTAACAAGATGCCAGCATCTGTAGAAACCAGCAAGGACTGGCCCCAAGAATCTGCACAGACAACCTCATGAGGAAAATTACTGCAGAAAGACTGGGACTCCCAAGGCTACAAATTAACATAAGGGATACACAGTAAGTACACTAAGAAATACAGATGAGACAGACACAGAACGTGATGGATAATATATACATATACATATACATATATATATATATATGTATGTATGTATCTTATTTGAAATATCAAAATGTAGTTAATTTTCTTGCAGAGGAAATACTCTCCCTATCAGTGGGATCTGGAGACTAATATAATGATAAGGTACATTCTTGGAACACCAGAACTAAAACCCACTGATCTTCAGTGCAACATTCACTGCAATATCCTTTTTTAAATTTTTTAAATAGCATAGACTTAAAATATATGCACCACTGTGGACATACTATTTGCTTACATTTTGTAGTGTTCAGATTCTGTTTAGAAATGGTACTGTTTCAACTGCTTTTCCTGCAAACTGTACTTCACCATGTGTTCTTCATATATATCTCCTGGAATCTGCCCCATCCTCCCTCCATCCTCAATATTAAACATTAAACTGAAGTCTGAAATTCTACAAGCACCTCTGAAGCTTCTGTGTATAAGATGCACACAGAAAAGCGTAGTTTATATTTTTCACTTCCTATGCCCTGGAAAAAAAAAGCCTTGTATTTACAGAAAATGAAAACACAACTGAATTTTGTTTTAAATTATTTTTACCTCATCAAGTTTAAGATGACTGCCTATGGAAAACACATGGCTTTTTCATCAAATAATCTCATGACTTAAAGATATCAAGATTTGCTTTAACTTGAGAAGTGCTTCTACATCCAGGCTCATCCTTTACTTCCTATTGGCTGCAGAATCGCTTTAATATTATGCAATACATATCTGTCGCTATAGCATCTAATTATGTAAGTAAATAAACAGTATATAGAACTGATATACAATGACATATTCACTAGCATTTAATTTTCTAGTAACTCTCCTTAACAGACAGGTTCACATACCTCCTTCTTATAAAAGCTTGTAGTTGCCAACGTAGCTGGTGTATCCCCTTTCACAGCAGTTTTCAATTTGAGTGCCTAATACAGAGAGATATTTCAATTAAATTAAGTTTTTGTCACTAGTATGTAATTTAAAAACTATAAAGAAGAGGTAATTTAGGACAAGAAAGTAGTTTACGGTCTTGATTTTCTATTACATTTTCAGCAATTAAGAAGGAAAACAATTATCTATGTCCTGAACAAGTCTGTACTAACCACTATGGACCTCCTAGACTATCTTCCCGCACAAAATATATATGGCTTTTACAAAAATGGAAAATTCAAAACACGAAGCATCCAACAAAGTAAGACACAGACACAAAACCATATAACAAGCCATTCAATCAAACTATACATACACACTGCCAGAGGGGTGGTGCTAAAGGCAAAAAGTCAAAGCAACACAAATTCTTCAGCTACACATAACTAAAAGCTGATCCTAAAAGGGGCTAAAAACTCTAGAGAAATACTGTATGAATACATTTTAATTGAGAGACAGATAACAAGTCTATTTAAGATACCTTATGTATCTTCCTTGCTGATTTGTACAGCGTACCAAAATCCAGCGTTCCTATAAAGTTAACACACAGTCTTGTAAACAGAAATGCATACTTCCTAAATTGATCCTACCTGACCAAGTCGGACAAATTCTGCTTGCCGAGCTTCCTCCTTTTTCCGTGTTGATTTTGGAGACTCTGGTAACACGTCACTGAAGGATCTTCTGTTAAGCATGTTCTAAAAGAGAAAAAGGCAGATTTCTCTCTTTTTAATTGAATCAAGAGTTTGTGTACTTTAGTCAATTTGGTGTGGTATCATTTACATTTTCTGCCTTTCTTTTTAATAGATTGATCATTATAGGAAAATATAACTGGAAGGTTTCTCTGAGAATAGGAACTGCTTATTCTTCCAATCCTTGACTGCTTTATCTTTCTATTTGTCCTCATTTATCACTCATACTATACAACAAAAGCAAAGTTGCAGACATTAAGTACACAGATAATAAAGCTTAAGCAGACCTATTTGGCTAAGTGAAATAAAGAGAAAAAACAACTTTACAATTACAGAATTATTTAACTTTGTTCTAGTTAAGAATTGCATTAGAACAAAGTCTTCATCGTCTAAAATGAAGGTATCTCATGCTTAACCATGGTAATCCAGATTTGTGCATAATGCAGTAAGTGCAGTTTTTATGGCGACAATAAAAATACCTGTTTTGAATCTTCAGAGACTAACTTTCTTATTCCCCTGTTGCAGGCAAGCTTATACAAAGTACAAGACTACTACGCATCTCCTCAGATCTGTTATTAGACAAATGCATGGACAGTCCTAACCTGAAAGTATTGCTTGTCAACTTGCAAATAACCCTAAAATAAATTATGTGACAATTAGTATTTAGCCTAGTGTACACAATTCAGTCTTCTCATCAGGATTTCAGCCTTTTAAAGCAACAGAGATTTTCATGTAATAACAAGAAGGGGAACATAAAACAAACACAGAGATCACTTCTGACTAGCATTTACCTTGTGTAGATCAGGCATCAGGTCCTGATATAAAGAGCGGATCAGCATGTCTAGAGTGCGCTGACGTTTCTGAGAAAATGTTGGAGTTTCCAAGGTGGCTTTTTCCCCATTTATTACTAAAAATTATGGAAAAGAAGGTATGTTACTTAAATTGCTTTGCTACCTTCTACTGACTCCAGTTTGATTCTGTACCAATATACCTAGTTTTATTGCAGTTACTTAGTTTTGCCTCCTTTTTGTGTGTTTTTAGTAAATAATAATCCTTCAAGCTTAAGAGGGAAGAAGGACTAATGGTACAACTCAAAAAAGCACCCCAGTAAGTACCTAACTTATATAAAAACTAAAGACAGAATGCTAACTCATGTAAGGACTAAACCAATTTAATTATTTTTGAGTAATATTTGAAATAAGTTATCAGTCAAGCTCCTGTCAGGTAGGAGTGCAAAATCATGAGTATTATGCTAGGTATCTGTTATTGAACTACCAGTCAGGATGACAAGGCCAACAAAACCTTACTTCAGCTTTCTAAAGAAGTCTCAGGCCAACAAAACCTGGTCTTCAAGGGTGACTTCAATGATCTGGATATTTGTTGGGAATACAACACAGTGGTGCACAAATCCTCCATCAGGTTCCTGGAATGTATTAAGGACTGCTTCCTGTTACAAGCTCTGGACAAGCAAGTATTTCTAGCAAAAGGAAAATTGACTTACGTTTCACCAAAACAAAATCCCTGAATTCCTGGTGATTTGTAAACACAGGTGGGGACGGAAGCGGTGGCCCAAAGAGAGGAACACTTTCTTCTGAAAATATTTTTAGCCTGTTGAATGAACAAGGATTTATCTATACTGGAAGCCACATTCAAAGCCTGTCATTTTTACAGATTAAAAAAAAAAAAAAAAAAAGAACTGGAAACAGTTATCTGGGAATGTCTGGGGGAAGAATTTCCATTAGCTGAACAAAAAAAACCTCATAAATGGGCACTCAGTTGGAATTATTTACTTGAACCAAAATTATGAATTGTTTACATAAATAATGGGACACTAAAACTACAATAGAACTTTGTAATTCTACTTACAGAATAATGCTTTTAATGGTGTTGGGAAAAACTAGTCTTTTCCAAAAAAGCTGTAAAAGAACAGCTGTTCCCCTACAAAATATTCTCATTAAATTTAGTTTTCTGTCTTACCTATGCATTCACCACATGCATGAGAACCTTTCTGAGTAACAATGGCCTACTACAACTGAATCTATACTGGGAACAGCAGATTCACTTTTGCTGAGGAACCAAGATAGAGAACTGCTCCCACGACAGCTGTACCTGATGATTACTACTGATCAGCAAAGGATCCTGAATGTTAAAAATGAATGGCAGGTAACAGAACTGTGCATGCAACATTCTCGAAGTACTTGAAACAAACTGTTCAAGAACCAAATTCAGAGACGCCCTGTTATCTACCTTATAGTCCAGGTAAAAAGTAGTTATTTACCCTGACACAGGGTATGAAATGTTCTTTGGCTTGAGCAAAACAAGTAAAAAAAAAAAAAAATTATGAAGGAAAAAACAAACAAAAAATGAATTATCATGCTGCTTGATTCTTCTCTTGAGCTAAGTTTAGTGGTATGTCAGATAAAGACAGTAATAAAGATTTCTACAGATTTTTATAGAATCAATATTCAAATGTATTATCTGTATAAAATAAGAAAGTTGAAAAAGTATGTGTTGAGAGAAAAAGGTTAAAAGTATGCCTTCAATATTTTTTACTGTATTTTACTGCCTTAATCTCAAGAAAATAGCTAGGATCAACAACACGGCAGAATTCATTTTGTTTATTAAAGCCTATGTATGAGACAGCAGAAAAGCTCGCTGTACATATTTTGTGGAGACCTAACAGACTCAGTCTTAGACAGCACATGCTTCCACGTTTGAGCGTCCCACAGCTAACTGCAAAATACAATACACTATTTACCAGCAAAATTTCACCACGTTTTAAGGATGCGATGTGCAACTGTACATCTCTTAAGCAGTCTCAGGATCCCTAAAAATAAATGAACTGGTTTGCCTATTTACAGCCAAACTCAGACTTGTGAAGAAACAATCCACAACCATTGCATCACCACAGTTAGTTAATGTTAGTGATCTCAGCAGTGAGAAACTTGAAGACATATCTTCCATCATGTTGTTTCATTGCGCACACCTTAGCTTCTAGGACATTATTATTCTGATGATCAGAAAGAGACATAACTTCAAGTCAACTTACAGCTACCTGCATCCAGATCCATACTGTTCTTCAGTTTTAAAAGTTCATTTGGCTTCCTGACATGCAGACAGGTGGACAACACGAATTGTTTTTCCATTACTTCTAAGTCATCAGAAAATTCAGAACAAAGTTATTGGTTACTATCAGCACCTACCTGTAACTATCATTCTGCTCATTATACCTCACTAAGGCAAAAATATCTGTCATCCAGTTAAGGAAATTAATCCATTACTAATGAATTTCACATGTACTTTAATATTTTTTTCTCTGCAGCAGATAGCAGATTTAATAACAGTCAAATATAGTAATCAATGTAAAGACAAAATACTCTAGACTATATACCGTCTACTGTTAAAAAGGGAGTCTTGCACAAAATTATCGCATTTGAACTATTTTAAAAAGAGCTACTACCATAAACACAAACTGCCTGCTGTTTCATGAAGCCAAAAGTAAGCTACAGTTTTGCATGTGTGTCTGACAGACTTGAGATCAAAAATTCATTTAAGTGATAAAAAACAGCACCATCACACCAATTCCCAGATTCACTTATGCCGAAACCCACTGAGAAAAAAAGAATTCCACAAAATAACTGTGTTAGAATGGCTGTAAGAAAACAGAGAGGAAGATATACACTAGGAATACTACATGCATTTAATATGCTTAAGAGCATATTGCCTAGTCATCAGCAGCCTCTACAAAAGGGTAAACACCTTCCTAAATGACCAAACCAAGTTCACGTAGATATAAGGCACATCTAGCCATTTACTCATTATGAAAGGACTTACATCAGATGGAAGAAAAACAATTCCCTGAAATAGTAGAGAGTAAGTACATTTTTCAGTAAATCCTCTCAACGGGAGGGTCGTGCACCTCAGGGAAATAGAAATCCCCTCAGAAGCTAGACCTTTCACAATGTTCTCCAGGACCAGTTTTCTGGTATTACGAGAATAGTACTTCTTATCTTTAATATTCTGCTCTGTGTTTTCCATTCATCAGCTCATTTATTCTGCACCATCTTTAAGCTGTTTTCCTCAATGACAAAAAGGCTGCTGAGCAGATCATTCTGTTGCAGGTTCAGAAAGATTGAGAAGGTAACATTAAGGCCCCAGATCTGCTTTTCTGTTATGTGTGGGTGGCAATCATTCAAGTCTTCTTGCTTCCTCAAAAGCATTTCCAAGTTATATAATGACACAAGAACATCCATAAAGAGGTATACTGACATCATACACTTATTATAAACAATATTTGGGTTGCTCTGCTAACTAAAGGATTTTGTTTGTGTTTTGAATGTGGAATCTCTTTTGTTCTAGACGATTCTTCCATAATGAGATTAATATCAATCTAAAAGGAAAGGTCAGCAAGAAAATTCTAAGAACAGTGAGTAGTCAATTTGACAACTAGGTTTAGAAGTTGAAGCAGTGATCACTTTTAAAGACTTTTCAGCAGAGCATATATAAAAATAAACTTCTTTAATTACATACTCCTTTCAATTTGAACTAAGAGATGCCAGAATGGGACACGTAGATGATATAGATCATCTGGTATGATCCCCACAATAGTCTGATGCAACTGACAGCAGGCTTTTGGAACTACATTGTCTTCACAACGTTTTCAAACAGAAGTTTGAAATATATACACTGCCACAAATCTAGAAGACAGGTGGCTTAAGGTCTCAAAGACTTCAGACACAGTGAACTAAAATACATAAATACCTAAAATAAACATCATCTAAACAATACAAGGTAATATTCAGTAGTAAATGCAATCTCAATTAACAGAAATGTTATTTTGAATTTATACTCTATGAACATTTGTGAATTTTAAAGAAATTGAATTTGTGGTACGATGAAAACAGATGCTTTTAATAAAAAGTAGTTTGACATAGAAGTAGTCTTCTAAGTAGTTTGACACAAAAAAAATTATGTGGGAGACTACTAGTCAAGTATCTGAAAATAAAGAATGCACATGTCCCTTCTGTAAACAGCAAGTAGGAAGAAGTTAAGGTAAAAACAGAAGTAATATTAAAAATAAATGAAGATGATGATAAATTGGAAAATATAAGGAAAAGATACGTGTAAAATGAGAGCGAATCATGGATGGCTTGAATGCTGGAGCAGTTTCTTCTCCTTCTTGAAATACAATAGTGACAATGTCATTTCCAATATGCCGCTTCCTTTCTACCTGAAAGAAAAAAAAAAAAAAAGGGCAAAGAGAAAGACAGAGAGAGGGAAAAAAGGGAAGGGAAGAGAATGACTTAAAGGAGATCAATGCCTTAAAAATTCTGTGACAGAACACTGAAACAATACTTTTAAACTGGATGCAGCTTAGGAAACGTCAAGTGTTAAGAAAGAGTATGAAAAATATCATTAAGTAATTAACAGTAGCTTCAATCGTGAGTAAGGACCTTAGCAATATCATGTACTTCTTTTTTTTTTTTTTCTTTTTTTCTTAAATTAAGAAAGCTCTCAGAATTTACAAACATTAATATTCACAAACAGGAAATGAAACAACTAGGATTCCATAAAAGAAAATCCATCACTTGAAATAAAAGGAGAAAAATCCCAATTCTGCATTACTCTTTCAGATCAATTAAAGTCCTCGGGTTTATTCTGTGATCCTGTTATCCAAAGCAAAATTATGAGAAGGCTGATCCATCATAAAGGGTCAAGTGATGAATGAAAGAGAGAAAACATATTTGACAAGTACCCAATAATCTACCTGGTCTACCTGTGAGACAACAAAGCAGTGCTTTACAGCAAATGCACAAACCTTGCCATTAGCCTACTCACAAGAAGACTTGAATTATCACAACGCTGTCATGCATACCACGGATGTCTAATTTTCAGCCTTCATGAATACTCTGAAAGCAATGGCAACTGCAGTAGTGAAGCTTCACAAGTCATTTGACTCTCAGAATCATTAATCATCTTTTAATTAATTAATGTAGGTATTATTTCCAAAACTATTAATTTCTAAATTATGAACAGGTAAAAAAAAATCCCTATTTTATTTTAAGAATTTTTGGAGTCTGTGATTAATGGGAAAGGAGGTGGGGAGGAGTAAAAAGGGAAAAACAAAAAAAAAGGAAATAGGAGGGAGGGAAAAAGAGGAAAAAAAGGGAAGATGAAAGAACCACGTACCTGCTGTTTGTTCTCTCTAGAATACGGCAGCATAGTTGAAACATGGAACATAATTTCATGCCCTTGGTAAACAGTATAGATGGAAAAGGTTCCTGTTGTATCATCTGCAAAGAAAGAGAACATTCTTAGTAGAAATATGCCCGTTAAATGTTCAAAAGATTCAAAAACATTTCAGGTCATTCTTTCAAATTTTCTTCAGTCATCCCTTCTTCTGATCCACTTTAGATACATACTTACATACTTTTGCAAAGATGTCTAACATCAAGTTTGCAGCCTAATCAGTGTATTTCCACAGCTAAAACCTGATATCATTTACCAGACCTCCTGAAATCACATATAGGTCTTCAAGGCATGATGCTCTACCATTAGAAAGCATGCCAGGTTACTCTCCATTCTCTTCACTTTAAAATACAAATTATATAAATACTTCCCTTTTCCCACTGACTTAAGCTAACCTGATTAACTGTTTTCTGGTGAAGTATTTAGTATGCGTATGAAGAAGTCTGTTTTAAGACTGTATTATTTCTACAGTACACGTATTATGTCCATGCAATAAGCAAATACATTTATATCACAGCCCCTGTGTCTTTGCTTCAGATAATTTCTTACTTTTTGTGTCCAGTCCTCCTCTGTAGCCCGTCCAGCCTTTCAAAGTAATTGTATCACCCAAGAGATGCAAAAATCTTTGAAAGTTTTCACTTCCAGTTTCTACACGTGAAAAGGAGAAAGGTTACAGTAGAAAAGCACGTGCAGAACACCTACTGAAGATTAATCCAAATACAGGAATTAAGTCCTGTACGCAGGAGATAAGGACCAGAGTTAGTTTCTCCTAATGTCATCCAAACTTCCTACCATGACAGAAACAGCATCTTGAGTCTTGCAGAATTATAGGAAAGAGATCATCATGTGACACGCAATTATCTCTTAGCTAACTTCCAACACCAACTGAGCACACAGAAGAATGTAATAATGATGTGAAACTATAAGAATGAGAACTAGAAACAACAGGACCTTTTGCAGGTAACATGAGTTACCTCCCTCAATTGCTTCTTTTTTAAAACCTTACTTTGTGTAGCCTATTTCCAGAAAGAGAATTTCAGCATATTCCAAGCTATAATAATAGGGTCCTTATGGCAACCTTTTGTAGAAACAGAAGAGTCTGTTATGTTTTTCCCATACAACATGAGCATGAAAACTTAACAAAATTACTGTTAACAGAATCATTATCTGTCATCTGGGCACTATCTTACAGTTTTCAATTGTATGAATAAAACAATTAAAGAAAAGGGGAAAGACTCACCATTGCTGAACATTTCGTCATCTGTGAGCTGCCCATCCTTAGCATAAAGGACTCCAAATTTAAAATTCACAGATCCCTAAAAAATTAAACCAAAGATTTAGAGTCAATCAAACTGAAGGCCTAAGATACTTTAAGCGCATAGAAATCTGAGGATTTTTAAATACGTAGCTTTGTATATATCCAGCACATGTGAGTACACACCTCATACCAACTCCATTACATGCACAAATAACAGACATCTTGTAATTAACCTTGGATTTTTAGAGACTATGAATTATATAACATACATTTTCATACTGGTGCTTAAAATCATATTCAATTCAATGTTGAAAACTAATACATTTTTTACTGCAGTAAGCAGCAACTTGAAATTTGACTCAGACATGTTAGTGCAAATATTTCAAATAAAAAGCTTAATTCACTGAATAGGTCTATGAACTAAGAGTGTAAGCTTACGTTTACCTCTTGTTCTTCAAGAACCAATAAATCCTGTAAATAAAACACTACGTTTAGCACTCTCATATTAAAGGCAACACAAATCAAATTATTGCATCCTTGTATATTTGTTTTGAAACGTCCAGTTCAAAGGAAATTTAGTTGTAAATACCAAAACCCCTATTCTCATTTATCCTGCCACTGAAACAAACAAAGCAGAAAAAGATATTCAGAATGACTTATTTTCCAGAAAATAATAAAGGAAATCAACCGAACATGGGAAGTCACAACCTACCTTTTGTATATCAGGATGAAAAATTTCCTTTGGGCTCTTCTCAAATTTCTCAAGACTCATTGCACTGAAATGCAAATGAAATGCTGTTTTAGAGAAGGGAAAGCATACATTTCAACATTAAAGTAACAGCAGTTGCAGTTAACCCTCCTAGTGAAAGGAATTGTTGAAAGGGTCTGTCTGACATGGGATGTTTTGTAGAACGGTCATTTATTTTCCATAATGCTAATCTCAAATATATCCTACATTTCTTTTGGATTTTAAGAACAGAAAGTACTAAGACCTTGAATAGAAGGGTTATGTTTATTGTATTTAACACAGAGCTTTTTAATCCATTATCCTTCACTTCAATTTTTTTTTTATATACCTAGTATAAGGATTCTATGTTACTCAGTAACCTACTCTGTTTGGTGATCTTTTCTTCTGTCTCTTCTAAAATAATACAGAATCACAGAATGGATTGGAAGGAACCTTAGAGATAGTCTAATTCCAACCTGCCTGCCATAGGCAGAGAAACCACCCACTAAGAAATCTTGCTCAAAGTCCCGTTCAACCAGGCCTTGAACATTTCCAGGCATGTAGATAAGAAGCAAGAAAAACAAGAAACAGTTTGGTACAAAATTAAAGCAACAAAGATACAGAATAGAAAAACAAAAGAAAATGTACTTAAATGAAAAACATAATCAACTGCCTCAACAAGCAGAAATATCCAATAGGCTCCTGCATTTACTATCACTTTGTCCATTTTCTTCTCTAGCACCAGATGACAGATTTGATGTGTCTTGGAACTTTTGTTTAACCTGGATCACACTGTAGATGAGACTAACTCCATTTCCTTTTGAAAGTGATTACAGTTTTCCCATTCATTCACAACAAATGGGCTTATCAACATATCCAGAACTCTTCAGAATAGTTCCTACCACGATTCGCACTTGTTGGGAACAGGGTAAGGTGCCAAAGGAGTATCAACCAGCTCTGATGGAAGGCTCAAGAAGCATTTTTAGGGGCAAAAGAGTACTCAGATATTTATTTCAAGCCTGAGTGGGCGAAAGGAAGCAACATTTATCCATTTATCTCAGGTAGCAAACACTCTGGCAAAAGCAAGGAACAGAGGGTCTAAAGCAAGCTTTCGTTTTCCTTCAGTAAAATCTGGAGGATAGAAAACCTATGTGAAGGTATTCCATCAAACGAGTAACAACGTAGCTAACAGAAGCAAAATTTCTCCAGTCCAGGAAGTCCAAATAAAATTGTGCAACTTGGTGAGAGCAAGGGAGAGGCTGCATTACTAAGTGATGTTAGGAAATCATGGTTCAGCATCTGGTGGACAGACACGGAAAATCAAGTATTATCAAGTATTTATAAAGGTACAGAACACAGTGCTGACAACTAGGGACAGTATTCACTCCAGTCCTATAGAAACTCAGAAAGGGGATGTAGCTCATCTTAATAAAGGAGGTGGAGGACATATAAAGTGTTGTCAACTCATCATCTTGACAGCAAACCAAAGCCACAGGCCAGGAGATTAAAAAAGCAAAACAAAACAATAAGTGAGGCCCAATGTTCTGTCTAGCCTCTCTGGCAAACTCATTGGACTGGGGCCTCTCATAAAACTTGGAAATTTGTGGAAAAATCCAGATCTGGTGTTACTGATTTACAATATATGCTCTACTCCCATAAAATTTCTCTTCCGCCAGCATTAGCGGTCTTATCCAGTGAACCAGCTTCAATTGAGCAAGAGACATTTGCCTGTATCCTATCATGTATCAAAGATTTTGGATATCCAATGACTGCCCATTCATCTGACATATATTACCTGTTCAGCAAACAAATGCAATTATTACAGATTTCTAGAGGAGGTGCAATCCTTGCAGAAGTTGAAGGTTGAATTTGAAGTTTTCATAGAGGACCTTGAGAAAACATGGCAGATAACTAGATTATAAAAACCGCAGGTGAAATCTAAATGAACTCTTTGCAGAAAGCGGTTCTAATGTTTCAGCTGATTATATAGTTGAAAGAAATAAAAATGGTAATTGCTGCTCACTTTATATTCTCTTCCACCAGAAAAGTGGCAGAACAGAGTACAAGCATGCTCATACTGAAGCTGGGGAAAGGAATTTCCTTGCCTCACTGACACTGTGTATAATGCACACACACTGTGGATTTGCAAGGAAACAATCAATTGCAGAAAAAATTCTTGGCTTCCTCCTTGTTTGCTTCCTCTTGCCAGTGCCACATAATAAACCGCTCTCTAGTCGAAATCTGCTGTTCTTTACTTCTGCTCCTAGCCTGTCTGATTTAAGTAGGTATTTCTTCTCAACCACTGAAGCGCTGAGAAACAATCTATAGTAAATTGTCCTGATTGCCTACTATAGGACACGCTTTAGAAGTATTTTTTGCTGTCCACAGTGATTAAGATTTGCAAACCTATTTCTCCTGGTTTTTAAAATCTATCATTAAAATAATGAAACACAAGTTCCAATTCGCAGTAAGAGGGAAGTATATAATCTGATAATTTACAAGTAGATACATACCTTAAAATAGATTTCACTGATAATGTTTTTGTGGGACTATAAGGGAGACATATTTTCTGAGTACCCTATACAGTGGAAAAACAAAACAAAACAAAGCTAGAATACATTACAAAATATACTTATTTTTCTATGTGTTAAAATAGGAATAATGATAAAAACAATTAAGTAAAATGCAAAGATCAAGACTGCACTAGCTTTACTTTGTTGTATTTATTACTGAAAAACAACCTGAACATGAAAAGGCATGGACGATGCAGAATTAATTTTACTTAGTTTTGACTACATTGGCATGTAAGAACTTCAGGAAGAAAGTCACAGTATAACACCATCTACAAAAAGGCATTAAATCAATTGCTTAGAAAAAGGTCATTATGGAAAGATCAATGAAAAAAAAAATCCTAAAAAGATATCAGTGAAACCAGTATCACATTTGGCTATAATCTTAGTATCATATAAAAAATATCAGTATATCTGTAGTATAAATCAAGAACAATTTAGGCAACATTTCTAAAAATAATGTAGAACTGCAGAAAAGAACAATTAGAAATTATCTACTGTCATAAATTCGTGTGAGAAAATTCTACCCTAGGGTAGAATTATACATTCTCCTATAAAATAAAAACTATATATAAAATACTGAAATTCTGAAGAAAGCAAAATGTCTATGATCAATGCATCTAAAACAAAAAAAAACAAACACACACGCAAAAAGGCAGAGCAGTAATTAAGTATTTGTTTCTTACCGTTTTTCTCCAAAGAATTGAATGGTATTGAGGAACACGCTGATTATTTTGGTCAGAAAGTACAACAGACAGAAAGAAAGGGTTCTTTTCTGAGTCTGTACCTATATAATTTTGATGAACTATTGGGAGAAAAGTAGTATTATCCACTGTCAAGAAAACACACATACACATAAAATACAACACATGAAATATATGCTTATTTACATAAGTATTTATTTATACATAGATACGTGTTAAAGACAAGATATAGGTGTAGATTTTAAGGCCCAGAGGGGCTTAAAAATCTTCCTGTTCATTAGCCAGATTTCTGCTACTAATAGAACCACATTCGCTGTCTTTAAGTTAAAAATACATGAAATAAGAACTTACTTTCAGTACAGGACAGGAAACGCATTAAGTTAATGTCACCCTTCTTCAATATTTAAATAACTGGAATTCAAATATACATTTAGTTTGCAGTGAACAAAAATTCAGACAAAACATAAAAACACTAATACCTTTTCCTAAAAAATATTTGAAATACCATCTTGTATAATACTCTGGATTTTCCAAATGCACATCCGTTCTGTGCCATGTACCTGGAGCGTAGCCTGTATTCTGAAAAAAAATTGGGAGACTGTTCAGTCAAATGCTGAATTAAAAAAATTGAGAATGCAACAGAGGAAGAAGTCAAGCAAGCATGGTGAATTCACGAAGAGAATTCTAGTTGTATACCTTTTTTTTTTTTTTTCCAAAAGCA
This sequence comes from Callipepla californica brunnescens, assembly GCA_023055505.1. NCBI lineage: Eukaryota > Metazoa > Chordata > Aves > Galliformes > Odontophoridae > Callipepla > Callipepla californica. The sequence goes on along the minus strand of JALIRH010000028.1, from coordinate 32,578 downwards.
AAGAGTTATTCTGAAGTCACTTTTCGTGCAGTTGAAATTAAAAAAAAAAAAAAAAAAAGAGATAAGAAAAATGCTTTAAGAATAACCACAGTCTTTTCCCTCTGTACCACTGCTATACGTAATACCCTATCATCCCACTAAAAAGCAGATCTTTTAATAGTGAATTTGAAGACCTATGTTTTTAAAACTTAAGAGTAAATGAATAAATTAATGGATTTCTGCCCTCACAAGTTTCATTTTCTTCTCCTTTCTTCCCAAAAGGTCTCCTGACTGGAGCAGATCATGCTGTGGAAGGTCTCTGGTACTGTTTCTGGACTGACCAGTTAAAGTAAATTTCCAAGCATGCTCTCTCCTTTTCCACTTAGAGTATTCACAAGGAAAAAGAGATTCTTCCTGTCTATTTATCGTGTGGCATTCATCAATCACTCAAGAGAATCTCTCTATAATAAAAGATAATCAGCTTTGGAACTGCATGAAACTGAACTGAGAAGCCAACCTACAAACCATGACCCCACAGGGAATCAATGCAGAATAGCTACTTCAACACCACACCCAGTGCTGATGCAAACTATTGCTATTAATTTATGATTCATATTATTTCAGCGCAAGTTTACCAAGACCTTACATACACTTCCAAGACTAGGAAGTTTTCTTTCTTTAAATATTAAGGTGCTATTTACAGTCAAAAATGATTTACGAAGGAAGAAAGCCTTCCCCTTCACCCTCCCCCAAGCTATTTAAGGAAAAATCTAAGCGTAGCTGGAGAGCTTAAGGTGAATGACTCTTTCAGACTCCGCTCAGTTTCTTTATCTCATATTTAAAAATATGCATAGCTGCCTAAACACATCCAGGAGGAAAAATAGAAGAAGCTATATCCTCACCACACCAAGGAAAAGCGTACAAAAAAAAGCACCACCACCACACAAGGGACACTGATGTAACATGGTGAATGAACTAGGGAATGCAGAGGATAAGACGGGTATTTTTCTTCTAATTTCATAAGCTGAGCAAAATATTACAAAAAAGTAAATACCAGCTCTTTCCTTAAAAATCACATTGTTGAGTTTGCATACTCTTGAACAAATAATTAAGCTAGTCTTTGGGTTAAAAAACACCATTTCCCACCTCTTGCATTCTTACATTTTCTTATTATTTAGCATTCTCCAAGACCGCTCTCCTAGTAATTGACTGTAAATACATCTTTCAGTAGAAAAATTGAAACGGAATTATTTTTTTCAGCTTTAAATATGTTTAACCACCTACCTCATCAGAGGAGCCATTTTCCACACGGAATCGTCCAGCTCTTTGAATAGCTCCATCAGCATCACTAGATATAAGCTACGAGAGAGTTTAAGATACAGGCTCTACTTTCAAAAACATCCATATGATCAGCAAACAAATCATATTTAATTTTTCCACTTTCCAGATGTCTTACCACTACTCATAGGGGAATCAACACAGCCACTACCCACATGACAACAGATTTGAAACGATCCAAATATAACTCTAAAGATACATGAATGCGACAGTTATACACTCATCTAGGAGATACAGTATTAAGCAGACATTCACACTTCAAATTTTGGCTGCACCAGCATGCAGAATGCCTACAGAGGGACACGTTCACCGTCCAGAAACTTATCTAGAAGCTCGCTCCTTTCAAAACAATGGGTTTTACAGATGTCTTCTCAGCTTTGCCATGTCAAAAATCCTTTCTTTTGGCAGTAATGGACTGCTGAAACTAGCAGTCTTTAATTGCATTTTCATTTACTGAAGTTTTTGGAAGACAGAGAACAGCAATAATCTCCAAACACAACAGTCAGCAATGACACTGAAAAGTATATGGTACGGGAAGATATCTTGGTCAGCTTCCAGCTTGTTTCCAGCTGAAGACTTCTACAGTTTCATAAATATTCTGAGAAAGTCTGCCCGGTCTTTTTATCCGAGAAAGCAAGGATTCTCAGAACACTAAGACTGTCCCTATTGCTAAAAAGCTCTTGAAAAGTTAACAAAACAAGATTGTATGACATTTCTGCTGAGTTCAACAACACTGCTTAGGATCCATACAAAACAAGAGGGAGCGAAGAAGAGAAAGTATTTGTTTTTTTCCCCCGCAAAGATCAACTAGCAATAACACGGCACGTTACTCCTTTCGAAGCAATAAAAAGGAATCATCAGATATCACATCAACTTCAGAAATGGGATCTGATGCAATGGCAAATCACTTCTCACTTCCATTTAGCAAAGTTTTATTACAGGATAATACTTTCTTTACTTGGTGGAAGAGTTATGATGTTCTGTAGTTCTGCTTGCCGCTTGCTTTGAAAAGATCTGAAGCTGCATCACCCGATACGAACTGTAAGAGAATTTATCCAGACAACTGATCATATTAGACCAATAGGAAGGACACTGGAGAAAGAATGGTTGTGCCTCTCGGAAAGCAGATTTAAGAAGGAAAAAAACTGCTGCCCAACAGCAGCTGAGAGAAAGGAACAAAGAAGAGAGAGAAAGAATCCTACAGACACTGAAATGCACGGAGGAGGTGGAAAAAACGCTGGTGCAGAAGATCACCCGCAGCCCACAAAGAGGATCACAGTGGAGCAGGCTGTCCTCCTGCAGCCCACAATGTAATATATCAGAGCAGATACACACACTGTAGTCCATGGGGGGGGAGTCCACGGTGGAGCAGGAGGTCCAATGGGAGCTGCTGCCCATGGGGAGACCTGTGCTGTAGCAGTACATCCATGACAGACTTCCCCCTGCAGTACAGACCCACGTTGGAGCAGTTCTTGAAGAACTCCTGTCTGTGGGAAACCTACAAAGGATCATATTAAGGGACGTCATCCCATGATGGGAAGGAACCCATGCCAGTACAGGGTAAGAAAGTGGTGATGAAAGAGCAGCAGAGACAAAGCCTTACCAATCAGCCACAACCCCTATTCCCTGTGCCACCTGGAGGGGAGGAGGCAGAAGAGGAAGAAGGAACGGGGAAGGGGTTTTTTTGCTTGCTTTTAGTTCTCACTGCTCAAGTGTGTTATCAATAGGTAATAAATTACATTAATTACTCTTACATTGAGTCTGCTTTGCCCATGAGGGCAACCGGCAAGTGATCTCGCTTGTGCTTACATCAACCCTGAACTTTCACTTCATCGCATCCCCTCTCCCTCCTAGGGGGAGTGAGCAGGTAGCACAGAAGAGCTTTGCTGTCCATCAGCTGTTAAACCACCACACACTTCCATAAAACACTAGCAGCATTTTTAGAAAACTAATCAAAGAAAAAGACTACTTCAACAAATTTACCATGAATTTATTATTATCAGTATATTTCTCTTTTCCAGAAGAAAAACCTAAGTACTTGGAATAAAAATGCCTCTTAGCATACAGCAGTCCATTTGCCTTTTTGATTTGAATACAACTAATACATGAAATGTAAAGATAGATGCCTGTTGTTCTTGCAGCGCAACTTCCAGAAATTAAGCCACCAATTTACATTCGAAGCATTTATATTTATAAATAATCAAGCTAAGAACATGAAACAACAACCAGAGCTAGTAGAATAGTTTATGTACGTTTCATTATGGCACTCTATAGAGGGTGACCTTATTTTAACCTACGTACTGCTATTTTCACAATGGAGAAGGAAGGTCTACATGAGAAAATACTAAGTTCCAAGTTAATCTCTGAAGACAATTCAGAAAACTGGCAGATTTGGGGGATTTTTAGTATTATTATTTTGCCTAGTTATTTTAATTTTATTAAAAGTACTCCTTCCCAGTACTCAGAGGCAAGTACGCACAAAATCAGATACATCCATACTCGTGCTAACACGTAAGCATGCATACAGTTTTTAACTCAAATAATTACAAATGCTTCATCAAATATAACTGTAATATTTTGCAGTTTTCAGCTTATAGTAGGAAACACAGATCAACTTCCATCTTTCTGAATAATTTCTGGGGAGGTAAACAGGATATTTACATAATATTTTCTGTTCCATTAATATGAAAGTTTCGTAAGTAAAGTTGTAAAAAATATTTCATAGCACACATCTAACTCGGCTCTTTAGAAGTCTCATTTTATTACCCTGTAATTTTCCAGCTTAGAATAAACATTTTTCAAACTAGATGCAATTTTTTACCTGAAAATGAAAAGGATTTGAGTTCTGCATTAACAGTTGTTTAAATTAAAGGATGGTCAAATAAACTTACAAGCTCAACAGATCCATAGTGCTTCCTGCTAAACTCTCCACGTCTGCAACCAAGATCTTCAGAGACTGAGCTGGAACAGAAATGCTTCATCAGTATACACATTCAGCAAACCTTTAGATCTCATGCAACACTACACACTGCCATTAACAAATGTCACTCCTGCTGAACAAGGTCTGCAGTGCATAAGCTCATTATTGCAGAGAAAACTCCTTACAATGCGAACAGTGTAGCAGCCATTGCAGTCTGACTTACATACTACTGCCAAAAGAAATGTCTGTGCCTTGACTGGAAGCAAAATCTATGACTAAATTACATATCTAGTCATGATGTGATCAATACAGAATTCCAAAGTGGCTCATAAATGCGTTTGAGAACTGAGAAGAAAAACTTATCACTTTAAATAGGACAACTGCACTATGTTCAATAAGCTCTGCTAAGTATGCTGCTTTTTTTTAATCTATTTACAGAAATTAATTCAAAAGCATAGCAAAGGAACAGGTTTCCTCCATGCATAGCATTTACAAAGATGAAACTGTCATGCAAGCAAAAGGAAACCTTGAATACCATATTCAAAGCCTACATGCATTAGCGTTTCCCATCTTACACCATTACATCTCATTAAACAAATCAGCATGTGCTTCATGAGCTCAAACAGATGGCAAACACCCCTCTTAACTAAAAACACTAAGCCTTCTGTATTTGTAACAGAAGGCTTAATTGCACATGCCACAAACTAAATAAATATTGAGATGCGAATACAACACAAAGTTTGACTAATTAGTCAGTGCCAAGGCTATCAACTCAGTCATATTCCAAACTTATAGTTCGTCCCACCACCAGCCTTAGGGTCATTTAAATGGAAAAAAAAACCCCGTTATCTAGGACCCAAGAAGGCCCCCCATACTCCTAGGGAGACAAAAGCACCTTTCAGTTTAATATCGTCACTAACTTACTAAGAGTGCATTCAACTCCTGTTTGCTCAGCATACTTATTTTATGGGTAGCAAATAAATACTATACCAGCCTGAGGAAACAAAAGATGCACATTTTTTTTTTCAAATAGCTTTCACACAGGATCAAAATGAACTCCTCATGCTCACCACCACATGCATTGGTTAGCAAGTCAGTAACAGTTCTCCAAGAACATTATTGTAATAACAGTCTTGTCCTTTTGTATCCTGATTCAAAATGTCTAAAACGTATCTAACTTTCACACACTCAGTCCTATTGAAAACAGAACTATACATAAAAGCTAGTCTCTGGTACTTAAGCAACCTAGTTGCTTCATACCATACTTCTGATCTACTTCATATTAAGCAGCTAAAAGCAAAATCATGCACCAACATAAATGCTAAACAGACAGCTTTGACAAAGTTAAGCACCTCAGTTTATGACAAGGCAAGATAAATCACACTTGTCTCCTTACTATCCATACCTTCACCTGCCAGCCCTTCGACAAGCCATATCGGTTAATCTACTTTTCACCGAAGAGGCAGACACAGGCATAATTACGCTAAATAATCGAGTAATCGCAGTTATCCCACCGGTATCTGCTAGCACGAGCACGGCGCCGAAAAGGCTGCGAGCCCTGGCCCGAGGACGTCCCGTCGGGCTCCGCTCACGCCACCGGCGGCAGCCCCAGAGGAAGCGGCTGAGCCCTGGGGCTCGCAGCGCTCCGCTGTCTGAGCGCCGGCCGGAAGCCTGCAGCGCAACCCGCTCGAAAGCCCTCAAGCCCCCATTCCTAGGCTCCCCGCACAGTACGAGCACAAGACCGTCCCTCCGTCATCGGCAGCGCGGGCCCACGCAACGCCGCGCCACGCCCGAGCCGCGTCTCCGGCGCTGGTACCGCTGAGTAAGGCCAAGGAACCGGGTGGAGACCGCCTCTGCGCTGCTTAGCTCCATGCGGGCGGCGAGGCGAGGACCTCACCGCTCCAGCGTCGCTCCCAGCGTTCCGCCCCGCTCGAGAGTGACGACGAGAGCTCCCCTCGCACATCCCGCTGCCCGCACACACAAGCGCCTCGCGCGCGCGCCCGCTGTGCCGCGCGACCCGCTCGGGCTCCGCGCTGGTGGTCGCGCCGCCGCGAAGACTGCCGGGAGCTGTAGTCTCGGGCGGCGAGAAAGCGGCCCGTCTTTCGTAGCGGGAGAAGCAGGGCGGAAAACGCGAGGCGTGCCGTCGGCCGAGCACTGGCAGTTTGGCAGCTCCGATCTCACGTCTACACCTAAGAAGCCTCATCTATTCACCCAGCCTCTCACGTAAAAATGTCTGCTGTTACTAGAGAAGCGTATCTGTGTCCCCAGGTAGTACTGAATGCATGAAAGTGAGAGAAAGAATGGTAAGCTGCAGACATCCAACAACTGCATCTAAGTGTAGAATATGATGCTCAATTAACAAAATTTAAATATACTTATTTTGGTTTTACTCCATTGCCAAAAAAGAGAATTCCATGTGTGGAGCACTCTAGGACCAACATCCCTTCATGCTTTTTCCTGCACACCGCTTTTCTCTTCTCACATAGAAATAATCGTAGCGTGTAATAGTTCTTTCAGACAGAAATAATGACACCAAATTTAAAACGGTAACACTTACCAACTTGGGAAATAATCTCACCTCATTAGACATACTACTGTGATTTCACTAACTATTAAACGTTAGTAAATTACAGCTAACAAGAACCTGTACTTTAGTGGCTACAACTTTCTTTTTGAAAAGGAAAACTTACGTCTACAAGCAAGAAATTACAGGAAGATAAATGGTTAAGTACTGAAAACAATGCTTTGCACTGGTTAATTGTATCACTAATTGTTGCTTTTATTACTGAAGGATTATCTCCTGTGTATGGAAAAGATCTTCCAGTTTTTTGAACTCAGTGGAAATAATTGTTTTTAACCTTATAAAATAATGCCTTGTAAGGAATAACTTAGTAGTTTGTAGACTACGTGTACGGAGTTAATTACATCATAACTTAAATTTCATAACACAAGTCCAACCATTTACTACTGACAGTTTTATTGCAAACCGATATTAATATATTCCACAGGCAAGTTGAAATTAACTTTCACCTAATAACACTTGAAACTCAAGGCTGACTGTCGGCATATCAAAGCATCCTAATGAACAAGAATACACACTGCCAGTAAAACAGCTTCAAGGTAGCTTCTATACTAAAGAAACATAAGTCTTTATTGAAAGAAACAACTATCAACCCTACTCAACATTTTGAACTGAAACACAACTTTCCTTCTCCCTGAGTATCTCCATTGCTTTACAAGTTTGCCATTAACTTCATTTCTCTTGCTCCTTCAAAAGAACCTACTTCTATGGAAATAATGACACATAAGGAAACTATTACTTAAATTATTTCATTTTCACTTTAAAGAAGTAGTCATTTACCCTATTCCTCTTCCCTTCTGCGCAAGAGGTATAAAATAGTTAAAATTAATACATGTATTCACTCAAACTTAACTGTTTGCTCTGTGGTACCTCACTGTAATCCTAAAACAATAATATCAACATTTAAAACATAATCACCTCTGTTTCAAACAGAAAATAAAGAAACCCTGCCTCTGCAGACTCTAGAAATTACAACACTATGGAAGATTCGAACTTCAGTTTTTCAAACTACGTTTTTTTTCTCAATCAGTTCCTTTCTAGTCTCCTGAAAGCCTAAGTCTGTCTCATACCATGAAATTAAACAGCATGTAAAAATTCCAGCCAGGATGGAATCCAAATACAGATATTCTGAATGAAAAAGATCAGCACATTAGATTTCTGTATTATGCCATCACTTCCATGATTCTGTAACTCACTGTGTAATAAATCTTAAACATCAAGAAAAACACACCATTCTTTAGAAAAATTTCCTCCTTTATGATGTTCTGTCATTGATTATTTTTGCATTTTCTCAAAGAACACAAAGACAGAACTAAGAAGGTTTAGCTTGGATGTTTTTCACTAAGATGTAGGATTCCTGTTGGCAGCTTAAAATAACGATAGGTGCTTTTTATTCTGTTGCAGAAAGAAGCATGTCTCTGCAAGTAATGGGCTAGCAGAAACACAATTAGCATAACTGCTTTAGCTTTACTGTTACTTACTGCTAATTGTTTGCCAAGTTACTCCCTACTCACCCCCCAAAAGAAAAAAATAATATATACACAGATGGATTTTATAAACACATGTACTGATAAAAAGATAGTATTTTTAAAGGGTGTAGTAGAAATGCTAAGTCATGACCTGAAACAGTGACTGAGCACCAGGTAGGGAGGCAGGGCCAGCCCAGAGGAACTCAGGTGCAATGTACCTGAGTAACTGCACTCACTCCTCCCCTTAAAAGACCTCATTTAAAGGCTGGCAGTAGCGTTTTGTTAAGAGTATTTTGCTTGAGAAAGCTGTGTACTTGAGGCCTTCTAAGGACATGCAGCTTTTTTCCTTCATTTCTGCACTCACGACTGCTGCATTTGAGCTTGTCCTCACTTGCTGCAGCCAAAAACTTTGCCACCCCAATACAACATGGTAATAAACTTGAAGTATAAATCACAGTGATTCACTACTTTCTGTTTAATTTCCATAATTAAATCTCCCTTAATCTCCCTTTATAATAGCATTCTGTTTTTTATGATTTATATAAAGAACAAGGAAGGGCTTAATTAGCCAGACTTGTGATATCTGTAGCATCAGCAACTTCAAATAGTGCTATACTTCTCATAAAAAAATAAAATAAAATAAAATAAATAAATAAAAGAGACTCTTTTACTCTTGTTGAGACCTTGTGAAACAAGTCTAACTTTCTAACAAAATTCTGTCCAGGAGAGATTCTCAGTGTTTTGCAGACTCTTAGAAATGAATACAGTTGCTATATTTTTCAAGTAATGACACTAGCGAGATTTCAAAACAACTCTATCTGTACTCTTTTATCTCCCTGACTTTCCCAAAAGAGAGCAACCACACTTTTTTTGGTGACACTTTATAAGCATGGATTTTCCATTTAGAGCCACATCATTTAGTAATTCTCTGCTGGTGATATATAATGACAATTATTTTCTGAAGCCTGCAGAAGCACACTTGCACAATCTCACAGAATCATAGAAAGTGGAAAGGACCTCTGGGGATCACCTAGTCCAACATCCCTGCTACAGCAATTTCCCTAGAATAGGTTGCATAGGAAAGCATTCAGGCAGGTTTTGAGTATCTCCAGAGAAGTAAACTCTGCAAGCTCCCCGGATAGCCTGTTCCACTGCTCTGTCACCCTCACAGTAAAGCAGTTCTTACTCATGTATGTAGAGAACTTCCTGTGTTCCAGTTTTTGCCCATTGCCACTTGTCCTGTTGCTGCACACCACTGAAAAGGGTCTGGCCCCATTCACTCGACTTCCACACTTTATAAAGACTGAAAAGATCATCTCTGTCTTCTCAAGCCTGAACAGAGCCAGGTCTCTCAGCCTTTCCTCATATGGAAGATGGTCCAGGCCCTTGATAAATAAATACGAAAATAATTTTGTTTACTTAGAAGTAAGGAACTAAAAGAACCACCATAACACTCTCTGAAGTATAGTCATCACCACATTTAACACCGAATGGAAAGGCAGATTCTCTGTAGGCAACAGAGAATTTAGTATTCTAGACCAAAAAGTTATTTTTTTGTAAGTAAGTAAGTAAATAAATAAATAAACAAACAAGAGGGGGCTTTCGCAATTGAGTAACTGACGGAATAAGGGATGAAAATCTAAACAAAACCCAGTAAATCAAATAAATCTCAATCCATGATGCTTGTTATTAAATAAATAAATTTCAACATGGGAGTAAGCTTTGATTCATTTTTTTTAAGAAGGTTAGTAAACAAAGTGTATAGCTTATAGAAGGAAAAAAGGGACCAATGAACTGTATTTTCTTCTGGGGAAAAAACATTATCTTATATAGGTAGAAGTAAAATAATTATCTTCTCAAATGGATTGAAAAATTCACATGATCGAGTAAAGTCTATTTTTAAGAAAACAAACAATAATTTTAAGAAAATAGATATCAATTTTAAGAAAACAAGATAATATTTTCATTTTAAAAACATCCTACATTTCCCAACTGGAAAAATTAATCTATGCATTTCAAATGATACTTTTGCAACGTGTAAAGCAAGATAAAAAGACTTCATTTCTGGGAGGCAAGCCTTCCTTACGCCTTGGAGAATATGTGTGCAACAGTATATATTCATGTATATATATTCATATTTACATATATATTCACAGCCTTATCAAGGTCCGGCCGGTTCGCCCACAGACCTCATTCGGGTAAGATCTTCAGCTTGCTTTTTTTTATTTTCAACCGATATCTGAAGGCATTTGTTCTGCTACCTCACATTTCAGGGCCACCACCAAGCCGGGCAGGCCGCCGCCGATCAGCGGCGACAACGCGCGGTGCCTCTGTCCCTCTCGGCTAAGAACTGCCGTCACCCTCCTGCCTAGCCGCCCGCACGCAGCTCCACCGCAGGGCCGCCCGGCCCCTCCGCGCCCGCGGCCCGCCCGCCGCCCGCGCTACCGGGACGGCAGCCGCCGCTCTCCGACGGTCTCGAGACAGGTATTTACCAGAGGACTCTCAGAGGCGCCGGGCACCAGCAGCAGCTGGCGGTGAAGCTGCCCGGCGCACCTGAGAACGGCATCAGGACAGCCTTCCGTCACGGCGGCCCAGCGCCCCCTGCTCGGCCGGGCCAGGCGAGCGCGCGGCTACGGAGACCGGCGGCGGGGGCCGCGCGGCGGTGCGGCGCTCCGCAGCCCCGCAGCTCGGGGCCTTTCCGCCGCGCACCATGGCGCAGGCTGCTGAGCCCAGGTCCTAGAGCCCGCAGGTCTGTGGCGCCGCAGAGAGAGCGCTGGCGTTGCGCGTTAGGCGGCTTGAGAACCGAAGCGGAGTCCTGCCTCTGTCAGGATCTCATTAGATCAGTCACTCAGCATCTAATTCTTTTAGAGGCTATGTTTTTCATCCTGACGTGGCTGGACGCTGCTTTTTGAGGGTACGCTAGAATCCATAGGGGAACCATAGAGTGCGCTGCCTTGCGGAAATGAACCTAGCGTTAGGTTATAAGGCAGGTATGTTTATTTGGTGCCGCGCACACACGCCGGGTGCAAGGAGGACAGCCCCACCTAACTTACATGCCAAAGAGCAAAGCAACTGCATTTTTAAGAGCATAAAGTATACATATTCATTATGTTTCTGAGAACTGATACAGATTATTAAAATTGAATTCCAAGAAGTCGTTTCCTTAAGGCCCACCTTGAATTTATTTGGGTGAACATGTGCAGTGTCTCTTGGTAGTTGTGGCTGCAGATATTCCTCGCTGTGTACTTTTCACCTCACTGCAGTTGGAGAAGCTGCTCCAGCTTCTTCCAGTTGTTATCTTCAGTTTCGTGATACCAGCTCATTGCAGTGCAGAAGTCTGCTGGTGCTCCTCGCTATCAGTGCATTCCTTATTGTTCTTTGCTCAAGGTCTGTCCCTTTCCCCACTTTTGCTCAATTGTTAACCCATTCTTGTCTCAGCCCCAATTAACCTGAAGTATTCTGGGGTGTCCTAGAGTCCTCTCGGTCATCCTTGAAAGACTCTATGACAGGCACATTCACTCCTCAGCCTGCACGCTGTACGTGGCCTGGGGCTGCAAGTAATGTAATAACAAAGTAACAGCAAAGAGTACCAGTTAGTCCACCTGAAGACATGTTGCCTGAACTTTATCACATGAGACGTGAAAAATAATTTTTTGGAAGTCAATAATAATAATAATAAAAACAGCATAAATATTACTAAGGAATTGTGTACTTGGCACTGCACCATCATGGTGGTGGCTTTTCTCCTCTGAGTGACCCAGCGGTGGGAGGGGCAATGATGTGCAGGGGATGAGGGAGAGAGGAGTGGCAGCAGGGGGTCACTCACAGGGGCCTCAGCTACAGGGCAGAGAGGGAGCAGCCAAGGGCAGCCCTGGGAATGGGCTGGGAGACTCAGATAAGGCAAAAGGGGAGATACTACCAAACAGCTGCAGCTTTACTGTCCTGTGTGGATGTGGAACCATACCCAACTTTGATGTCACCTCAACCCAGCTTGAAGAATGAGAACGGAAGACCCAGCATGGATTGGGGACTGCTCACCCTCATCTTGCAGGTGGTCTGGGATTGCCTGTTCCCAGTGCTCCAGGACACCTGAGAGGCGTCCCTCGGTGCCAGGAGGACACGCCCAGGCCCCAGGCCTTGTACCTGAGCCTATGCTCCAGGTATCCAGAACATCTGAGAGGCTTCATTTGGATCCAGGTCTACACAGCCAGGCTCCCAAGGTTATGCACTGGGCTCACCTGTGTGCTCCAGAGCATCCAAAACTGAAACACCCCTTGCTACCTGCCATTTGTGATGTGCTAGAATTGGATATTCTGGGACATACCTGGTGTAGGGGACCTGCTTTGGCAGGGGGGTTGGACTCTATGATCTCTTGAGGTCCCTTCCAACCCCTATGATTCTGTGACATTATCGCCAGTCTATTCCTGTTTTTCTCTGACCTTCACCTTCTGCTCTAATTGTGATAAAGGACAGGAGCACCACCACACATGAGCCAGGCTACACCTTCCCACCTTCACCAGGGTCATCCAACAATTGCAAAAGCAATTTCCACAGCATCCTATAGAGGAGCAGACCCCCCACAGATGACTGGGTCACCCATAGCCTCAGTCAAATCCTACATCGTTCTCAGCAAGAAAAAAAAGCCACTTTCTAAAATGCATAGAAAAGCCAGAAACCAACTTGAGAGTCAAGGTACAGTGTAAGAGCAAGGTCTGCATCTTTGCTAAGGACTCCAGGCATGATCTTAACATTACCTAATAATAGTATTCCATCTGGGTTACGTGATTAGGTTAGGCTTGTTTGATTTTTGTAAGACATCTGTAATCTTCTTGCAAATTCTCCTTCATTATTCACAGAACCATCACATTTTCAGCAATCACAGTTTTATATTTGGCAACTTTTTTTTTTACCCTTAAATTTTATAATGCAACAGGGGCAGTTGGGGAAAAAAATAACAAAAAACAAACAAACAAAAAAACCACAACAAACCTCAACAGTTTAAAAATATGAAGAAGATAAAGGCTGAGAAAACACCTTTATTTCATTGTCATTACCTTTTCCCTGGTAGTTTGATCTCAGTGTATGAATATTTAAAAGCTTTGTAACAGACGCTGATGAAGAAAAACACAACATCAGTTTAATCATTTTTAAACAAATACACACGGGTCCTAATGATTTGATATTCATAAGCACGTTGTGCAGCGTTCCTGGATTTGAAGAAGTTTCCCTTGGTTTTCTTCGCCTTCTTTTGTTTTTAATGCTTCCACCTCCTCTTCTAACTTTGTGTCCTTCCCCTGTCATCCACAGAAATAGAGAACGGAACGCCGGGGACTGTGTTGCCGGTCCGTGGTCTCTGCTGCCACCGCGTGGCCATTAAATCGCCATGCAATCACTACATGTTTGGTCCCGCAGGAAGTAGAATGCATGCCCGCAGGAAGGATCTGTCCCTGACACAACTTCCCAACAGCATCACCCCAGCAATACCACTCCCCAGCACTGCCCCACGATGTCACACCCCAGTGATACACCTCAATGTCACTCTCAGCATCACCCCAACAATGTCACCCCCTTCCCAATGCCACCCTGCAGTGTCATCACATCAATATCACACCCCAGAATCACCCCCCAAGACATACCCCCACTTCACCCCCTAGCATCACCCCCAGTGTGCATCCCCAGCATCAACTCAACGCCCCCACCACTACGCCCTCCCAGCATTACTCCAACAATGTCACCTCCCAGCATCACTGCTGTGTCACAACAAAATCACATCCCAACATCACCCCCCAGTGTTACTCTAATGCAACTCCCCACCACTACCCTAATGTCACTCCCCACTGTTCCCCCCAACATCATATTAGTGTCACCCCAGCATTACACAAACACAACCCCACAGCATCACCCCAGCAACAGCCCCAAATCACCTCCCCAATAACACCCTAGTGTGTCCCATGAGTGTGGATCCCAGCTCAACCACAGCATCAGCCCCCAGCATCACTCCCCTCAGTGATACACCAATATCACCCCACTGTCACCTCAATGTCACCTGAACACTGCCACTCCTTGATGTTAAACCCCAGTGATACTCCAACATCACTACATAACTTCACTCTCCAATATCACCCCCCAGAGACTTTGCACAGTATCACGCTGCAGTGTCAGCCCTCAGCATCACCCCAACAATGTCACTTCCTCATGTCATCCCCCGTGATACCCCAACATCACTTCAGCATCACCCCACAGTGATACTCCAACATCCCCTGTCTCTCCTCAACACCACCCCAGAATCATTCCCTGCTGTTTAACCCCAGAGATATCCCAACATCACTGGTGTCACCTCCCACCATCATCCCCCGACATCCCCCCCCTTATATCATCCCAGCATCACTCCCCCCAATAATGTCATACAAATGCCTCTCCCCAGTGCCACTCCCTAGATGTTGAACATAACAGTCTTCATAACAGTCCCCCAAGAGCAAGTGCACTAATGCATTCTGACCCTTAAGAGAAGGCAAATCACCAGCAAGGAGAGAGACGGAAGATGGCGGCAGTGGATAAAACAGGCAGTGCCAGTAGGGCGTCCCATGCTTCAAAGGGCAGTTTGCCTCTCTTCCCCACCACAGCCTCTCCCCCACTCTGGTTTTCTCCAGGGTCTGCAGGGCTTGGTCCATTGGCACACTGCATCTGTGTGGCCAGCACATGATACAGAGCCCAAGAGGAACACCTGCTTGCAACACAAGTCTCGCTTTGCGTCCCTGACACAGCTCCCTGATAACATCATCCCAAAATGTCACCCAAGTGTTACTCCTTGACTTCTGCCCCTACTGATTCTCCAACATAACTCCCCAACATCACCACCCATCAGCACTCCCCAGCATAACACCCCATCCACGCCCCACATCACCCCCAAACAATGTCCCCAGCAACATCTCCCCAGCATCACTTCCCAGCATCATACCAATGTCACCACATAACACCAGGGCCACCCCAGCACCACTCCTTGATGTTAAACCCCAGCATTACCCCAACATCACTGCACTCATTCACTCCCCAATATCACCCCCATACTCTCTCCCTATTATTACCACAGTACTGCCCCAACAGTAACACTGCCCAGCAACAACACCCAGCATCACACCAACACTGTCACTCCCTGACGTCTCCCCCTCACAGTACCACAAAACCCCCCAGCATCCCTTCCCAACACCACCCCGGAGTCACACCTTAGGAACATCATCACAACCTTACTCCCTGGTAAAGTCACCACTCAGTGATACCCCAACATTACTAGCCAACAGCACCAGTATCACTACAGCATCAATTTAGTGTTGCCCCCAATGTCACTCCTTGACACTGCCCTCCAGTGATACCCCAACATCTTTCGTCAACAATGTCTCCCTCACCTTCAGCCCCACCACCTCCCACTCCCCTTTTGTCCCTCAGCCCTATCACACCCACTCCCATATCTTCCCCCAGCATACCTCCCTGATGTCACACCCCAGCAATATCCCCAACATCACCCCCCAGTGATACCCCAGTGATACTCCATTTTCAACCCAACATCATCCCCCAACATCTCTCTTTAACATCACACCAGTGTCTCCATAACTATGTCATTCCTTGACTTCAACCCCCACCAATATCCCAACATAACCCCCAATATCACTGCCTTATATCACCCGAGTGTCATCCCCAACAATGTCATCCTAAAGTCTCCCCCAGCATCTCTCCTTGATGTGACAAGTAACAGTCCCCATAGTGTATGTGCACCATTACTTTTTGACCCTTGAGACAGCAAATTGCCAGCAAGGAGAGAACAGGAACACAGCGGTGGTGGATGTGACAGGCAGTGCCAGCAGGGCATCCCCTACACCAAAGGGCACTGTGCCTCTCCCCACCACTGCCTCCCTTCAGCTTGGGTTCTCCCCAGGGTCTGCAGGGTTTGGTCCATTGGTGTACTGGATCTGTGTGGCCAGCACATGACACAGAGACCAAGTAGAACTCCGACTTGCAAAACAAGTTTTGCTTTACATCCCCAACACAGCCCCCCCAGGTTCACCCTCAAGGTGTCACCTCAACATTACTTCCTGATATCCTCCCCCCAGGTGATGCCCTAAAGTCACTCCCCACTAACCACGCCCCACATCACCCCAAATTGTCACTACCCTGCAGGAACCTAAACCCTCTTAGCCCCCAGCATCCTCCCCCAATATCCCTTCCTGGTGTCACCCATTCAGTTGCAGCCCAGCATCACCCTGCAGCATCTCCCAGTAACAGTGGCTCCCCATAACAGTATGGAAAACACAGCACAACAACATAATAACCAACTCCCATCAACTAAGAACATACCCAAATACAATAAAAGTGGACACAAACACCAAAGAAACAAAACTACCTTACCTTAGAAGATCTCAGGCAGGCAGAGAGCTCCAACAAAAACCCCTCAGGTCCACTGCCAGCCCTTAAACGAGGGCTGGGAAGGGGTGGTCACAGCTCCTCCCCTTCCTGTAATCAGCAGTATTACATACACCTGAGCTCCCCTGGCTTGGCCCTGCCCCCCTACCAGGTGCTCCATCACTGCTCCAAGTCCTCACTCAGCATTTCCACTGCACCCCCAGTGTCACCCCAGCAGTGTCACCCCAATAATGTCATCCCAGCACCACCCCCTCATGTCTCACTGCAGCGATACTCCAACACCACCCCAGAAAGTCAGTCCCCAGCATCATGCTAGTGTCACCCCAACAGCATTCCCTGCTGTCACCCCACTGTCACCCCCCCCAGCGCCATCCCCCATTGATGCTCCAACATCAACCCCCAGCATCACTCCTCAACATCACCAGACTGTCATCTCAGTCTCACGCCCTGGTGTGACCCCCCAGCATCATCCCAACATCACCCCACACCGTCCCCCTGTCTCACCATCCCTCCCCAGCCCCCATCCCTTGCTGTTCCCCCCCCTTGTCCTCCATGTCCCTCCAGGAACACCTGTTGGCTATGGCCCCCAGCAGCAGCTCAGAGCCCCATGAGCGGTTCTGTGTCACCTTTGGGGTCAACACCACCAACATCTGCAGGGATGCCGGTCGTCCACTTTAGGACCCCGCGGCTTTTATTCCCCCGTTTTGTGCTCGATCGCGATCCCGGTCCGGGAAGCGGACATTTTCCTTCCCGGCAGCCCCAATGCAAAACGCCGGCACCCGATTGGCTCAGCTCTGCACGTGACCGCCAGGAGCCCGCCCCAGAAGCGCGCATGCGCGCTGCTGCGGCGGCGCTCACTGCTGCCGCCTGGCGAAGAGAATTCGGTACTGCAGGCACTGCCCAAACCCGGAAAAAGAGCACAGCGCATGCGCGAGTAAAGGCGGAAGCGGCGAACGTACGCTCCGACCGCTCTGCACAGCGACTCCGCCCAGCTTTATCGTACTCAGTCCTCCGAGCCTCACGGCGCATGCGCAAACTTTCGCATATGAAACTCCCGTTCCTGCGGCTCTCACAGGTGCCGGCGAGCAGCCCGCTTTCGGACCGCCAGCTCGACAGCATTCCCGGTCGTCCGCTTTAGGACCCCGCGGCTTTTATTCCCCCGTTTTGCCCTCGATCGCGATCCCGGTCCGGGAAGCGGACATTTTCCTTCCCGGCAGCCCCAATGCAAAACGCCGGCACCCGATTGGCTCAGCTCTGCACGTGACCGCCAGGAGCCCGCCCCAGAAGCGCGCATGCGCGCTGCGGCGGCGGCGCTCACTGCTGCCGCCTGGCGAAGAGAATTCGGTACTGCAGGCACTGCCCAAACCCGGAAAAAGAGCACAGCGCATGCGCGAGTAAAGGCGGAAGCGGCGAACGTACGCTCCGACCGCTCTGCACAGCGACTCCGCCCAGCTTTATCGTACTCAGTCCTCCGAGCCTCACGGCGCATGCGCAAACTTTCGCATATGAAACTCCCGTTCCTGCGGCTCTCACAGGTGCCGGCGAGCAGCCCGCTTTCGGACCGCCAGCTCGACAGCATTCCCGGTCGTCCGCTTTAGGACCCCGCGGCTTTTATTCCCCCGTTTTGCCCTCGATCGCGATCCCGGTCCGGGAAGCGGACATTTTCCTTCCCGGCAGCCCCAATGCAAAACGCCGGCACCCGATTGGCTCAGCTCTGCACGTGACCGCCAGGAGCCCGCCCCAGAAGCGCGCATGCGCGCTGCGGCGGCGGCGCTCACTGCTGCCGCCTGGCGAAGAGAATTCGGTACTGCAGGCACTGCCCAAACCCGGAAAAAGAGCACAGCGCATGCGCGAGTAAAGGCGGAAGCGGCGAACGTACGCTCCGACCGCTCTGCACAGCGACTCCGCCCAGCTTTATCGTACTCAGTCCTCCGAGCCTCACGGCGCATGCGCAAACTTTCGCATATGAAACTCCCGTTCCTGCGGCTCTCACAGGTGCCGGCGAGCAGCCCGCTTTCGGACCGCCAGCTCGACAGCATTCCCGGTCGTCCGCTTTAGGACCCCGCGGCTTTTATTCCCCCGTTTTGCCCTCGATCGCGATCCCGGTCCGGGAAGCGGACATTTTCCTTCCCGGCAGCCCCAATGCAAAACGCCGGCACCCGATTGGCTCAGCTCTGCACGTGACCGCCAGGAGCCCGCCCCAGAAGCGCGCATGCGCGCTGCGGCGGCGGCGCTCACTGCTGCCGCCTGGCGAAGAGAATTCGGTACTGCAGGCACTGCCCAAACCCGGAAAAAGAGCACAGCGCATGCGCGAGTAAAGGCGGAAGCGGCGAACGTACGCTCCGACCGCTCTGCACAGCGACTCCGCCCAGCTTTATCGTACTCAGTCCTCCGAGCCTCACGGCGCATGCGCAAACTTTCGCATATGAAACTCCCGTTCCTGCGGCTCTCACAGGTGCCGGCGAGCAGCCCGCTTTCGGACCGCCAGCTCGACAGCATTCCCGGTCGTCCGCTTTAGGACCCCGCGGCTTTTATTCCCCCGTTTTGCCCTCGATCGCGATCCCGGTCCGGGAAGCGGACATTTTCCTTCCCGGCAGCCCCAATGCAAAACGCCGGCACCCGATTGGCTCAGCTCTGCACGTGACCGCCAGGAGCCCGCCCCAGAAGCGCGCATGCGCGCTGCGGCGGCGGCGCTCACTGCTGCCGCCTGGCGAAGAGAATTCGGTACTGCAGGCACTGCCCAAACCCGGAAAAAGAGCACAGCGCATGCGCGAGTAAAGGCGGAAGCGGCGAACGTACGCTCCGACCGCTCTGCACAGCGACTCCGCCCAGCTTTATCGTACTCAGTCCTCCGAGCCTCACGGCGCATGCGCAAACTTTCGCATATGAAACTCCCGTTCCTGCGGCTCTCACAGGTGCCGGCGAGCAGCCCGCTTTCGGACCGCCAGCTCGACAGCATTCCCGGTCGTCCGCTTTAGGACCCCGCGGCTTTTATTCCCCCGTTTTGCCCTCGATCGCGATCCCGGTCCGGGAAGCGGACATTTTCCTTCCCGGCAGCCCCAATGCAAAACGCCGGCACCCGATTGGCTCAGCTCTGCACGTGACCGCCAGGAGCCCGCCCCAGAAGCGCGCATGCGCGCTGCGGCGGCGGCGCTCACTGCTGCCGCCTGGCGAAGAGAATTCGGTACTGCAGGCACTGCCCAAACCCGGAAAAAGAGCACAGCGCATGCGCGAGTAAAGGCGGAAGCGGCGAACGTACGCTCCGACCGCTCTGCACAGCGACTCCGCCCAGCTTTATCGTACTCAGTCCTCCGAGCCTCACGGCGCATGCGCAAACTTTCGCATATGAAACTCCCGTTCCTGCGGCTCTCACAGGTGCCGGCGAGCAGCCCGCTTTCGGACCGCCAGCTCGACAGCATTCCCGGTCGTCCGCTTTAGGACCCCGCGGCTTTTATTCCCCCGTTTTGCCCTCGATCGCGATCCCGGTCCGGGAAGCGGACATTTTCCTTCCCGGCAGCCCCAATGCAAAACGCCGGCACCCGATTGGCTCAGCTCTGCACGTGACCGCCAGGAGCCCGCCCCAGAAGCGCGCATGCGCGCTGCGGCGGCGGCGCTCACTGCTGCCGCCTGGCGAAGAGAATTCGGTACTGCAGGCACTGCCCAAACCCGGAAAAAGAGCACAGCGCATGCGCGAGTAAAGGCGGAAGCGGCGAACGTACGCTCCGACCGCTCTGCACAGCGACTCCGCCCAGCTTTATCGTACTCAGTCCTCCGAGCCTCACGGCGCATGCGCAAACTTTCGCATATGAAACTCCCGTTCCTGCGGCTCTCACAGGTGCCGGCGAGCAGCCCGCTTTCGGACCGCCAGCTCGACAGCATTCCCGGTCGTCCGCTTTAGGACCCCGCGGCTTTTATTCCCCCGTTTTGCCCTCGATCGCGATCCCGGTCCGGGAAGCGGACATTTTCCTTCCCGGCAGCCCCAATGCAAAACGCCGGCACCCGATTGGCTCAGCTCTGCACGTGACCGCCAGGAGCCCGCCCCAGAAGCGCGCATGCGCGCTGCGGCGGCGGCGCTCACTGCTGCCGCCTGGCGAAGAGAATTCGGTACTGCAGGCACTGCCCAAACCCGGAAAAAGAGCACAGCGCATGCGCGAGTAAAGGCGGAAGCGGCGAACGTACGCTCCGACCGCTCTGCACAGCGACTCCGCCCAGCTTTATCGTACTCAGTCCTCCGAGCCTCACGGCGCATGCGCAAACTTTCGCATATGAAACTCCCGTTCCTGCGGCTCTCACAGGTGCCGGCGAGCAGCCCGCTTTCGGACCGCCAGCTCGACAGCATTCCCGGTCGTCCGCTTTAGGACCCCGCGGCTTTTATTCCCCCGTTTTGCCCTCGATCGCGATCCCGGTCCGGGAAGCGGACATTTTCCTTCCCGGCAGCCCCAATGCAAAACGCCGGCACCCGATTGGCTCAGCTCTGCACGTGACCGCCAGGAGCCCGCCCCAGAAGCGCGCATGCGCGCTGCGGCGGCGGCGCTCACTGCTGCCGCCTGGCTCACTGCTGCAGGCACTGCCGAAACCCGGAAAAGAGCACAGCGCATGCACACAGAAATGCGGTATATGCGAATCTACATTCTGACCACTCTGCACAGCGAGTCCGCCAATCGTTCTCATGCAGAGTCCTCCAAGCAATACTGCGCATGAGATCTTATAAAAAAACTCCCATTACTGAGGCCCTCACGGCAAGCAGCCCAGTTTTGGACCGCCAGCTCAACAGTATTTCTCAACGTCCTATTTAAGATTCTGCTACTTGTATTCCCCGTTTTTGTGATCGATCATGATTTGGAGCCGGGAACGGGACATTTACATTCACAGTGGCCCCAGCGCACATCGGCGGCACTTGATTGGCTCAGCTCTGCACGTGACCACCAGGAGCCCTCCCCAGAACCACACTTGCGCACTACTGCGGCGATGCTCAGTGCTGCCGCCTATTGAAGAGAATACGGTACTGCAGGCACCATTCAGACCCGGAAAAGAGCACAGCGCATGCGCGAATAAATGCAGAAGCGGCGAATCTACGTTCCGACCGCTCTGCACAGCGAGTCCGCCAAGCTTTATCGTTCTCAGTCCTCCAAGCTTCACTGCGCATGCGCATACGAGCGTATAGGAAACTCCCATTATTGCCGCTCTCACAGGTGCGGGCGAGCAGCCCGCTTTTGGACCGCCAGCTCAACAGTATTTCCGATACAGACACGTCCCCCCCAGCCACGAGCATCGACACGGACACGTCCCCCCCCCAGCCACGAGTACTGACACGGACACGTCCCCTCCAGCCAAGAGGACCCACAGCGACATCTCCCCTGCCACCATGAGCAACGACATCTCGCCCCAAACAGGACAAACAGCGTGTCCCCCCGACCAAGAGCAATGGCTGCGACATCCCCCCCCCGACAAAGAAGAACAGCACTTATTCCCCAACCAATAGGAACGGCATCTCTCCCCCACCCATGAGCAAAAGCACCGACATCTCCCCCTAGCCAAGGGGAATGACCCCAACGAGGAGAAACAACAACAGCATCTCCCCGCAAACAAGAGCAATGATAGCAACATCTCCCCCAACCAAGAAGAACGGCACTTATTCCCAAACCAAGAGCAACGGCATCTCCCCCCCAACCAAGAGCAACGGCAGCGACAACTCCCCACAACCAAGGGCAATGACATCTCCCCCCAGCCACGAGCAATGACAACGACATCTCCCCCCAAAAGATGAGAATGGCACTTATTCCCCAACCAATAGGAACAGCATCTCCCCCGAACCATGAGCAATGAATGCAACATCACCACCCCAACCAAGAGTAACGGCATCTCCCCCCAACCACGAGCAACAGCAGCGACATCTCCCCCCAGCCATGATCAATGACATCTCCCCCCAACCAAGAGCAATGTCATCCCCCCCCCTACACAGAGCAACGGCACAAGCAACTCGCCCCCAGCCAAGAGCAACATCTCCCCCCTAACCAAGGGGGCTTTCTAGTGGTATGTCTGGTAGCTTCACCTGCGAGCCACCCATGGGGTCAGAGGGCTCACTCGGCCTCTGTCCCATCTTCCGGAGCACTCTCACACTCACACACACTCGCGCCCCTCGGTCGTGACCCACGCCCTCGCGGGCAATGGGAACTGCACTACTAGAGGGTCCGCACTCGCTTCGCCCCTACGGGACGTCTCAGTCAGGCGTGCTCCGGGATACCCACCCCGACCAAACAGATCCACACAAGTACTTACTCAATGCTGAGTCTTTGTTCTTCGTGCACAAGAATTACAGGGTACTGCAGTTTCTTTTGCTCGTTTGCGGAATTCAGAGCTCAGAGCTGCAGGTCTCGGCGCAGGAATTACCCAGCCCAGGGGCTGTCCGGAGATGGGGTGCTCCCCTGGAGTGGGAACTTCGCAGCAGAGTCACGGTATCAAATTTTTATAGGTGTGGAGAACGATACACACCGATCGTTGCCAATAGTAAGGAATTTATTGAGCAAGCAATAAAGGAGCGGAACAGCAATATCTCCCCCCCAGCCACGAGCTATGGCACTTCCTCCCCAACCACGAGCAACAGCATCTCCTCCCGACCCAGAGCACCAACAACGACACCTCCCCTCAACCAAGAACAACGACATTGGCATCTCCTGCAACCTAGAGCAATGGCACCAACATCTCCCCCCCAACCAAGAGCAATGGCATCTCCTCCCAACCACGAGCACCAACAACGGCACTTCCTCCCAAACCAAGAGCAACGGCATCTCCCCCACAACCACGAGCAATGGCAGCGACATCTCTCCCCCAACCAAGAGGAACGGCACCTGCCCCCCCAACCACGAGCAATGACAATGGCATCTCCCCCCAACCACGAGCAACAGCAGCGACATCTCCACCCCAACCATGAGAACGGCACTTATTCCCCAACCAATAGGAACAACATCTCCCCCCAACCATGAGCAACGACAACAACATCTCCCCCCCAACCATGATCAATGACATCTCCCACCCAACCAAGAGCAATGACATTGGCATCTCCCCCCCAACCAAGAAGGACGGCACTTATTCCCCAACCAATAGGAACAGCATCTCCCCCCAACCATGAGCAACGGCACCAACATCTCCCCCCCACCCAACCAAGAGCAACGGCACCAACGTCTCCCCCGCAACCATGAGCAACGACAGCGACATCTTCCCCCAACCTGAAGTAACAGCATCTCCCCTCAACCGAGAGCAATGGCTGTGACATCTCCCCCCCAACGAAGAGGAACAGCATCTCCCCCCAATCAAGAGCAACAACATTGGCATCTCCCCCCAAACCAAGAGCAATGGCATCTCCCCCGAACCATGAGCACCAACATCTGCTTCCAACCATGAGCAAAAACAGCATCTCCCCCCCAACCATGAGCAGCGACATCTCCCCCCAAGCAAGAGCACCGGCAACAACATCTCCCCCCAACCAACACCACCAACAACATCTCCCCCCAACCAACACCACCAACAACGACATCTCCCTCCAACCAACACCACCAACAACGACATTTCCCCCAACCAACACCACCAACAACGACATCTCCCCCCAACCAACACCACCAACAACGACATCTTCCCCCACCCCCTTGGTCTCCCACCCCCGTCACCCCCACCTCCACGTCTTCTCTCAGTGTGACTCCCTGATATCATCCCCCAGTGTCCCCCTAACAACGCCTGTCCCGCAGCATCATCCCAGGGTCACTCCTTGACTTCAGCCCCCACTGATTCTCCAACGTAACCCCCAATGTCACTGCCCTACATCACCCCAGTGTCACCCCACCTCTCCCCCAGCATCTCTACTCACTGTGACCCATAACTGCCCCACAGTGCCCCGTTATTTTGTGACCCCAGGAGGCGGCAAAACACCGCCAACAGAGAGTAGGAACCTGGCAGTGGGGGACGGGACAGGCAGTGCCAGCAGGGCGTCCCCTGCACCAAAGAGCACTGTGCCCCTCCCCCACCACTGCCTCTCTCCAGCTGTGCTTCTCCCCGGGGTCTGCAGGGTTTGTTCCATTGCTGCACCGCATCTGCGTGGCCAGCGCATGACACGGAGCCCACATGGAATTCCTGTGTGCACAAGTTGTGCTTCGTGTCTCAAGGTTCAGCCCAAGGTGTCACCCCTAAATTACTCCCAACGGCATCTCCTTCCCAGCCATGAGCAACAGCACCAACATCTCCCCCCAGCCAAGGGGAATGACATCTCCTCGCAGCCAGGACCAACGACAACGGCATCTCCCCCAAACCAAGAGCAATGGCTGTGACAACTGCCCCCAGCCAAGAAGAACGGCACTTATTCCCCAACCAATAGGAACGGCAGCGACAACCCCCCCCCCAACCAAGGGCAATGACATCTCCCCTCAGCCACGAGCAATGATAACGACTTCTCCCTCCCAACGATGAGAACAGCACTTATTCCCCAACCAATAGGATCAGCATCTCCCCCCAGCCATGAGTAACGGCTGTGACATCTCCCCCCCCCAACCAAGAGCAACGGCACCAACATCTCCCCCCCAACCATGAGCAACGGTACCAACACCTCCCCCCCAACCAAGAGCAACGGCACCAACGTTTCCCCCCAAACAAGAGCAACGGCACCAACGTTTCCCCCCAACCAAGAGCAACGGCACCAACATCTCCCCCCCAACCAAGAGCAACGGCACCAACATCTCCCCCCCAACCAAGAGCAACGGCACCAACATCTCCCCCCCAGCCAAGAGCAACAAGGTCTCCCCCCAACCAAGAGCAACGGCACCAACAGCTCCCTCCCAACCATGAGCAACGGCACCAACATCTCCCCCCCAACTAAGAGCAACGACGTCTCCCCCCCAACAAAGAGCAACGACAGCGACATCTTCCCCCAACCTGGAGTAACAGCATCTCCCCCCAGTCAAGAGCAACGACATTGGCATCTCTCCACAACCATGAGCACCAACATCTGCTTCCAACTATGAGCAACAACAGCATCTCCCCCCCAACCGTGAGCAGCGACATCTGCTTCCAACCAACACCACCGGCAACAATATCTCCCCCCAACCAACACCACCGGCAACAATATCTCCCCCCAACCAAGAGCAATGGCTGTGACATATCCCCCCAGCCAAGAAGAACGGCACTTATTCCCCAACCAAGAGCAACGACAGCAACAACTGCCCCCAACCAAGAAGAACGGCACCAACATCTCTCCCCAACCAAGAGCAATGTCATCTCCCCCTACACAGAACGATGGCACCGACACCTCACCCCCAGCCAAGAGCAACATCTCCCCCCAACCAAGGGGACTTTCTCAGTATGTCTGCTAGCTTCACCTGTGAGCAACCCATGGGGTCAGAGGGCTCACTCGGCCTCTGTCCCATCTTCCGGAGCACTCTCACACTCACACACACTCGCGCCCCTCGGTCGTGACCCACGCCCTCGCGGGCAATGGGAACTGCACTACTAGAGGGTCCGCACTCGCTTCGCCCCTACGGGACGTCTCAGTCAGGCGTGCTCCGGGATACCCACCCCGACCAAACAGATCCACGCAACTACTTACTCAATGCTGAGTCTTTGTTCTTCGTGCACAAGAATTACGGGATACTGCAGTTTCTTTCGCTCGTTTACCGAATTTAGAGCTCGGAGCTGCAGGTCTCGGCACAGGAATCACCCAGCCCAGGGGCCGTCCGGAGATGGGGTGCCCCCCTTGGGGTGGGAACTCCGCAGCAGAGTCACGGCACCAAATTGTTATAGGTGTGAAGAACAATACACTTCCTCCCCAACCACGAGCAACAGCATCTCCTCCCAACCCAGAGCACCAACAACGACACCTCCCCCCCAGCCAAGAGCAACGGCATCCCCACCCATCCTGGATCAGCCACAGCGACATCTCCCCCCCAACCAAGAGCAACGACAGCAACAACTCCCCCCAACCAGGAGCAACAACATCTCCCCCCAACCATGATCAATGACAACAGCATCTCCCCCCAACCAAGAAGAACGGCACTTATTCCCCAACCAATAAGAACAGCATCTCCCCCCCAACCAAGAGCAACGGCTGTGACATCTCCCCCCCAACGAAGAGCAACGACACCAACATCTCCCTCCCAACCAAGAGCACCAACATCTCCCCCCCAACCAAGAGCAACAGCACCAACATCTCCCCCCCAATCAAGAACAACGGCACCAACATCTCCCCCCCAACCAAGAGCAACGGCACCAACATCTCCCACCCAACCAAGAGGAACGGCACCAACATTTCCCTCCCAACTAAGAGCAACGACATCTCCCCCCCAACCAAGAGCAACGACAGCGACATCTTCCCCCAACCTGGAGTAACAGCATCTCCCCACAACCAAGAGCAACAGCACCAACATCTCCCTCCCAACCATGAGCAACGGCAGCGACATCTCCCTCCCAACCAAGAGCAACAACGTCTCCCCCCAACCGAGAGCAACAGCACCAACATCCCCCCCCCAACCAAGAGCAACAACATCTCCCTCCCAACCAAGAGCAACGACACCAACATCTCCCTCCCAACCATGAGTAACGGCACCAACATCTCCCTCCCAACCAAGAGCAACGGCACCGACACCTCCCTCCCAACCATGAGCAACAGCACCGACATCTCCCCCCCAACCAAGAACAACAACATCTCCCTCCCAACCAAGAGCAACGGCACCAACATCTCCCCCCCAGCCATGAGCAACGGCACCAAGGTCTCCCCCCCAACCAAGAGCAACGGCACCAACATCTCCCTCCCAACCAAGAGCAACGGCACCAACGTCTCCCCCCCAACCAAGAGCAACATCTCCCTCCCAACCAAGAGCAACGGCACCAACGTCTCCCCCCCAACCAAGATCAATGGCACCAACATCTCCCCCCCAACCAAGAGCAACAACATCTCCCTCCCAACCAAGAGCAACGACACCAACATCTCCCTCCCAACCATGAGCAACGGCACCAACATCTCCCTCCCAACCAAGAGCAATGGCACCGACACCTCCCTCCCAACCTAGAGCAACAGCACCGACATTTCCCCCCAACCAAGAGCAACAACATCTCCCTCCCAACCAAGAGCAACGGCACCAACATCTCCCCCCCAGCCATGAGCAACGGCACCAAGGTCTCCCCCCCAACCAAGAGCAACGGCACCAACATCTCCCTCCCAACCAAGAGCAACGGCACCAACGTCTCCCCCCCAACCAAGAGCAACAACATCTCCCTCCCAACCATGAGCAACGGCACCGACATCTCCCTCCCAACCAAGAGCAACGGCACCAACGTCTCCCCCCCAACCAAGAGCAACAACATCTCCCTCCCAACCATGAGCAACGGCACCAACATCTCCCCCCCAACCAAGAGCAACGGCACCAAGGTCTCCCCCCCAACCAAGAGCAACGGCACCAACATCTCCTTCCCAACCAAGAGCAACGGCACCAACGTCTCCCCCCCAACCAAGAGCAACAACATCTCCCTCCCAACCATGAGCAACGGCACCAATATCTCCCCCCCAACCAAGAGCACCAACATCTCCCTCCCAAGCATGAGCAACGGCACCAACATCTCCCTCCAACCAAGAGCAACAGCACCAACATCTCCCACCCAACCAAGAGGAACTGCACCAACATTTCCCTCCCAACTAAGAGCAACGACATCTCCCCCCCAACCAAGAGCAATGACAGCGACATCTTCCCCCAACCTGGAGTAACAACATCTCCCTCCCAACCATGAGCAACGGCACCAACATCTCCCTCCCAACCAAGAGCAACGACACCAACATCTCCCTCCCAACCATGAGCAACGGCACCAAAGTCTCCCTCCCAACCATGAGCAACGGCACCAACATCTCCCTCCAACCAAGAGCAACAGCACCAACATCTCCCACCCAACCAAGAGGAACTGCACCAACATTTCCCTTCCAACTAAGAGCAACGACATCTCCCCCCCAACCATGAGCAACGGCACCAACATCTCCCCCCCAACCAAGAGCAACGGCACCAACATCTCCCTCCCAACGAAGAGCAACGGCACCAACATCTCCCCCCCAACCAAGAGCAACGACACCAACATCTCCCTCCCAACCATGAGCAACGGCACCAACATCTCCCTCCAACCAAAAGCAACGACAGCGACATCTTCCCCCAACCTGGAGTAACAGCATCTCCCCCCAATCAAAAGCAACGACATTGGCATCTCTCCACAACCATGAGCAATGGCGTCTCCCCCCAACCATGAGCACCAACATCTGCTTCCAACTATGAGCAACAACAGCATCTCCCCCCAACCATGGGCAGCGACATCTGCTTCCAACCAAGAGCATTGGCAACAACATCTCCCACCCAACCAACACCACCAACAACGACATCTCCCTCCAACCAACACCAACCACAACGACATCTCCCCCCACCCCCTTGGTCTCCCACCCCCGTCACCCCCACCTCCACGTCTTCTCTCAGTGTGACTCCCTGATATCATCCCCCAGTGTCCCCCTAACAACGCCTGTCCCGCAGCATCATCCCAGGGTCACTCCTTGACTTCAGCCCCCACTGATTCTCCAACGTAACCCCCAATGTCACTGCCCTACATCACCCCAGTGTCACCCCACCTCTCCCCCAGCATCTCTCCTCACTGTGACCCATAACTGCCCCACAGTGCCCCATTACTTTGTGACCCCAGGAGGCGGCAAAACACCGCCAACAGAGAGTAGGAACCTGGCAGTGGGGGACGGGACAGGCAGTGCCAGCAGGGCGTCCCCTGCACCAAAGGGCACTGTACCCCTCCCCCACCGCTGCCTCTCTCCAGCTGTGCTTCTCCCCGGGGTCTGCAGGGTTTGTTCCATTGCTGCACCGCATCTACGTGGCCAGCGCATGACACGGAGCCCAAGTGGAACTCCTGCGTGCACAAGTTGTGCTTCGTGTCTCAAGGTTCAGCCCGAGGTGTCACCCCAACATTACTCCCTGATGTGCTCCCCCCAGTGATGCCCTAAAGTCCCCCCCACCATCCGTGCCCCACATCACCCCAACAACATCAGCCCAAAGTGTCACTGCCCTGCAGGACCCTAACACCGTCAGCCCCCAGCATCCGCCTCCCACATCCCTTCCTGGTGGCAGTCCTTCAGCAGCAGCCCAACATTGCCCCACAACAACAGCATCTTCCCACAGCAGCATCTCCCCACAACAACAGCATCTCCCCCCAGCAAAGCGGCAGCATCTCCCCACAACAACAGCATCTCCCCCCAGCAAAGTGGCAGCATCTCCCCCCAGCAACAGCATCTCCCCACAGCAAAGCGGCAGCATCTTTCCGCAGCAAAGCGGCAGCATCTCCCCATAACAGGATGAAAACACAGCATAACAACATAACAACCAACTCCCATCGAGTGAAAACATGCCCGAATACAGCAAACGTGAACAAAAACACCAAAGAAAAAAATCAGCCTTACCTTGGAAGATCTCCGGTCCACACAGAGCTCCAGGAAGAACTGCCCAGCTCCGCTGCCGGCCCTTAAATGAGGGCTGGAGAGGGGCGGTCCCAGCTCCTCCCCTTCCTGTAATCAGCACAATTGCATACACCTGAGCTTGGCCCCGCCCCCAATCTCACCTGAGCCCCCCTGGCTTGGCCCCGCCCCCCAATCTCACCTGTGCCCCCTGGCTTGGCCCCGCCCCCCACCAGGTGCTCCATCACTGCTCCAAGTCCTCCCTTAGCACTTCCAATACAGTGCCCAGTGTCACCCCAACAGCTTCACCCCAACATTACCACTACAGTGTCACCCCAAAATCACTCCTCAACATCACCCAGATGTCATCTCAGCGCCACTTCCCGTTGTCACCCCAAATCCCCCCCCGTCACTCCCTGGTGTCACTCCCCAGCATCACCACACATCTCTGCTGCTGTCACCCACACCGTCCCCCGTGCTCAATCCCCACGCTGTCCCTCTGTCCCTCCATCCCTCCCCAGCCCCCAGCCCCTGCTGTATCTCCCCCCGTCCCCCCGTGTCCCCGTGTCCCCTCTGTGCCCTCGTGCCCCCCAATGACCTCACACAGCACGGGGTGCCCCACGTGGCACAGCAGTGTCCCCACCTCTGTCCCTGCTGTCACCAGCACTGTGACCGCCACCACCCCACAGCTGACGGGCACCGGGGACGTGCCCCTGGGGGGAATGTGGGGACACTGGGGGTGACACTGGGGACATGTGGACATTGAGGACAGTGGGGAGATCATGAGGGGACATTGTGGGTGTGTTGGTGTTGTGGTGACATTGGGGCATGGGGACACGGAGAGTGACATCGTGGGGATCCAGGGGGACGTGGGGACGCTGTGGATGTTGGGGGGACATCGCGGAGCACTGGGGGACGTGGGGACAGCAGTGAAGCAGCTCATCCATCGATCTCTGCTGGGCAGGCAGACCCGGTTTGTTCATTAATTAATTCCCACCTGTATGGGAACTGTCAGTCACAGAGCGGTGATGGCGCACCTGGGGAGGGGGCGTGGCCAGCCCTGGGAGCACAGGTGGGAGCAGTTAGGCCGTGGGAGGGGATTGGAGGGGATACCTGGCTCCACCCCCCCTTGCCCTCATTTAAGGGCCGGCTTCCGCAGGGGCAGCATCTCAGCCTGGAGCTGCTTCCTATGGAGTTCTGGGGTAAGTTCTGCGGCTTGGAGTGAGGTCAGTGAGCTCTTTTTTGCTTTGGGGTTATGCTCTCTGTTGTTTTGGGGTTCTGGTTTATTGGTGCTGTGTTTGTTTTGTGTGTTCTCTTTGGATTCTGGGTTATGCTCTCTGTCTTTTTGGGCTCTGGTTTATTGGTGCTGTGTCTGCACTGTGTGTTCTCTTTCTGGTCTGGGTTATTCTCTCTGTCTCTTTGGGCTCTGATTCTGGTTTATTGGTGCTATGTCTGCTTTGTGTGTTCTCTCTCTGCTCTGGTTTATGATTTCTGTCTCTTTGGGGCTCTGGTTCTGGTTTATTGGTGCTGTGTCTGCTCTGTGCGTTCTCTCTCTGCTTTGGGTTATGATTTCTGTTTCTTTGAGCACTGATTCTGTTTTTTTGGTGCTGTGTCTGCTCTGTGTGTCCTCTCTGCTCTTCCTTTTCTCTGTAAGGGAGATCGTGGGGCTGTTTCTTTTGCTCTGAGCTGGTGATGGAGGAGCTGCTGTTTACCCCTTTCTTTCAGCACCGCCTCACTTCTGGAGTGCTTCACTCAGCCCCAGGGTAATGCTGCTCAGCTGATGGAGCGCTGCAGCTTTTATCCTTCTCTATAAAGGGGTTCAGTGTTCTCACAATCTTTTTTGTGCTTGTTTTTTCCTGGTTCAGCCTCTGTTTCTTTTTCACAGTTTTTAAACCAAACCTAATGCTAATTTTCTTTTCCCTGTTTGTTTTCTGTTTTTTTTCCTGGTTCAGCCTTTGTTTCATTTTCCACAGGTTTACACCATCATTTCTACCCTGGGGTGCTGAACTTTGTCTGCTCCCGCATCATCCCAGCCTGTTTCACAGCGGTGGTAAATGGTACCCTACATCAGCTCAGGTGGAGTATTGTTTGAAGGCATTTTGTGACTCGTTATCCCATCGTGAATTAAGTTCTGTGTTTCTTTGATCTCTTTTTGCAGCTCAGCGGTGTTTAAGGCTTGCTGGGACTGCTCTGATGGATGGTGTAAGTATTGTGGGATCTGCAGAGCAGGAGATGGAGCATCACGAGCCCCTCATTTGCGCATCGCTTGTACGCAGGCAGGTTTTCTGCTGGCCGCGGTAAGAGATGAAATGGGGGTTACGAGCGCTTCTTTCTCAGAGGAGCGCGTTTGTGTAAGAGCTGCTGCCCTACAAGTGTGGGGCAGCGCCCTCATTGCTGTTCTGTGTCGAACA